>CM046458.1:49338701-49652210 GCA_025506515.1 Flaveria trinervia
AAATTGAAGAATTCTTATTGTCCTTGAACTCTTATGATGATTAGGGCTTTCTTGATGTTATCATACCTCCACCCAATGATGTGATTAGAAGATGGTGAAGGTGACATAGCCCTTGGTATCCCATCCTCAAACAAACTCTGTATGAAGGAGTCTGTGTAGTCCACATCAATGTGAACTTGAGGAGGTTGCTGAGAATGCACAATTGCAAGTGAGGATGGTGAGTCCTCAATGTCCATTCTCTCTGAAGAACTCCCAGGTTCCGTGGCTGTAATGACTTTCTCCTCCTTTTTGGTAGCATCACCCACTTGCATAGGTGAGCTGGAAGATAGATCAATCACATCCACAGGTTCTTGTGTTCCTGGTTGAGCTCTTCTTAAGGGTTTCCCAACTAATTTTTCCTTAAAATATGAAATCTCAAGTTGCTGATCATTGATCCTGTTGTGTAAGGTAGTCACCTGAGATTCAAGGTGACTGACCTTTGAGACTAAGTAAGTGCATGTTTTAGACAGTTTTTGCACCAGTAGTCTAAGATTCCCCTCATCTTCATCAGAAGACTCATTGGGGATGAGATAATTTGACCAAAGTCGTCTCTCTCACCACCAACTTAAGGTTCTTGGCTGCTGGTTTTCCTCTGCTCACTGGCAGTCTCAGTTGAGATGTCAGTGGGCTGAGTTGCCATGGTTGAGGTCTTATTGATGTAATCACTTTCAAAAGTGAGAGCCTCTTCCATATGGACATCCTGAACAGGTTCAGGAGTGTCCACCTTAGTTGTAGGTGACTGATGTGGGATAGATGTAGGAGACTCAGGAGTATTCATCTCTCTTTGAGTAGGGGAAAAGAAGAGAGACTCATTATACTTACTAAAACCTAGATCTTCATCAGTATAGAAGTCAAGGTTGGGAATTGGTTGGTTGAGATCTATAAGCTGGGGATGGTAACTGTCCCTGAAGGTTGATCACTTGAGTGTTGAGACTCAAAGTGATGGCTTAAGGTAGTTGGGCTAATAAGCTTATCAGGCTGAGCATGAGGAACTCAGCACTGATTCTTGAAGAGATGGGAGTGGTCTGCTCCTCAGGAGAAGTGAGAGCTCTAGTGTCCACTTCTTCCTGTATGGGTGAGTATATGGGGGCCTCCACAGACGGAATAGCCTGAGAAGGTGTTGGACCAAAAGAACCAATGAGCCAAGATCAGAAACCTCTAAGTCCCACATGGTATCACAACAACTGCTGAAAGCTTCATCAGCAGTTTGACAAGTGCTGAAGACTTCAACAGCTGAAGATCAAGTGCTGAAGACTTCAACAGCTGAAGAACTAAAGTGCTGAAGTACAACAGCTGAAGAACACAAGTGCTGAAGCTGAAGTTCAAAGTACTGAAGTACAACAGCTGAAGAGTTTACAAGTGCTGAAGATCAACAACTGATGTACAAAGTCTGAAGACAAAGACTGAAGTCATCAGCTGATGATATCTACTGAAGTCATCAGCTGATGAAACGTTTGAAGTTCAAGTCTGAAGATCAAGTACTGAAGTTTCAGTAGTTTGTCACAACTGCTGAAGAGTACTTCTTCAGTAGTTGTGATATCAGTAGTTTTATATTTTTACTTTCAGTAGTTTTGTAAAACGACTGAAGAGCTTGTTCTTCAGTCGTTGTAGTTTCAGTAGTTTTATGTTTTTCAGTAGTTATAACAACTGATAACACTTAGCATTTTTGTAAGGAGATGTCATTGTTTTGACATCTTCAGTAGTTGTGTTTCAGTTGTAATAAATCTGTTAGATGTCACTATCAAGTGACATCAGCAGACGTCACATCTCTTATATAAGAGGTGTCGACCTAATTGTAATTGTGACATTCTGTTACCACGAAAGCGAATATTGAATGAATATATTTGCAGAAATTCTCTCTCTATAACCGTCTTTGTTCTTCATTGAATATCGTTTCGTTCTTGTGAATTGGCTAATTCATTGTTCGATTTCCGCTGCTATACTCTTTAATCAATCAAACATAGATCAATGATCCTAACAAGTGGTATCAGAGCAGGTTAATCATTGATCGATCTAACAATTGATCATTGAAACTGCTAATTGACATCTGTGTTTGATTGAATTAGCGTATTCGCAAGAACTGGTTATAGATTATTGAATTTCTGTCGCTTTCGTTCATTGATTTTGAGATCTTCTGGTTCAATTGGTTGTTGCGTTTTGTTCTAATCTGTTTTAGCTTAATTGAATTTGATTGAATCTAAGATGACTACTCCTTCTAATGATCCTCACAATACTGGTTCCTCAACCAAGCCTCCGATGCTGGTTAGGACCAAGTATAACATATGGCAACGAAGAATGCTTCATCACCTGTCTGTTAA
Organism: Flaveria trinervia; assembly: GCA_025506515.1. Taxonomy (NCBI): domain Eukaryota; kingdom Viridiplantae; phylum Streptophyta; class Magnoliopsida; order Asterales; family Asteraceae; genus Flaveria; species Flaveria trinervia. The sequence goes on from CM046458.1 coordinate 49,341,059, forward strand.
CAGTTCAGGTTGTTGGACATCTGTGGTACATGGACCACATAAGCCTATGGTGAACAATCCGGAACCAATCAAATGGTTCCGAAGAAGAAGGAACAATACTCTGATGAAGATCGGAAACTGTTTGATATTGATGCTAAAGCCCATGGAATTCTGGCCATGGCACTGCCTAATAAAATCTATTCTGGGCTTATGCATCATGAAACTGCTCATGATCTCTGGAATGCCCTGAAGGAACAATTCGGTGGCACAGATGAGGTCTTAGCAAACATAGAGAGATCCTTGCCCAACAATATGAGACATTCTCTCATAGGAAGGGTGAGACACTCACTCAATAGTTTGAGCGTTTTTCCTGCTTGATCTCTGAGCTGAAAATGGTGAAACAGGAATACACCAATAGCCAGATGAACAACAGATTCCTCAGATCATTGCCTGAGAGATGGGACACATACACTATTGTCCTACGCTCCAGTGCAAATCTGGAAGGCCTATCTCTCACCCAACTTCATGGGAAACTGCTTACATTTGAAAGAGAGATAGAGTAGAAGAGGAAACTGTCCTCATCAGGAAAGCTCACTGATGACTTTGTACCAGGCAACACTGCCTTGGTTGGTCATGAGTCAGAATATGCTGCATCTGAAAGCAATTATGATGAGCATATTGATTTCTCTACAAATAGTTCTGATCATGCATTTGTTGGTATTAAGAGTCATTCTGGCAGTAATAGTGACAATCTATGCTTCATTATGGATGATCTGAAAGGAATTGCTGATGATGATCTAGAAGAGATGGATATTCTGAGCCAAATGGCATTGATTAATATTAGATCTTAGAAGTTCTATAAGAGAACTGGCAGGAAATTTCCTGGACTCTGGCAAAACCAAAGTTGGTTTTGACAAGAGTAAGTTGAGGTGTCACAAATGCCAAAGGCTAGGACACTTTGCAAGAGAGTGTAGATCAACTGGATCTAACTCTTCTGCACCCTTTGTGACTTTTCCTAGTACTAGTCCACAAAACAGAGGGCAACATCCTGCTGGTTCTGGTCATCATTCACATCCTAGATCTCCTGCATACTTTGTTCCCCAGGGTCAAATGTCATATCCTTATCCCTGCTATTATATGCCTCAACCAAATCCTGTTCAAGCTCCAATTGCTCAACAACCACAAGCATTGCCTGAACCACAGCCTTCCCAATCTCATCAACAAACTCAACCTCAACAACACAGCTTCTTCACACCAGGTGTTGTTGACTGGAGTAGTTTACCAGATGACTTGTCTGGTCATGAACACTGTTCTCAGGTGCTGGTCAACATGGTGGTGAAAGTCCCTTTGGAAATCTAGCTCTTATGGCTTTGGATTCTGCTGTTACTTCATCCACTAATGCCTCTACATCAAAGGTATCATAGGTATCCTCTGAGGCAAAAGCCAAATTATGTTCTGAACCATGCATAGCAGCATTTGCATCTATTAGAGAAGCAAATGTAGCTTTAATCAACAAGAACATTAAGCTAGAACAAATAATTTCCAAAAGCAAAGCTGAGTTTGAGTCTGTGCTTAATGATAAAAATGATGAGATTTACAAACTGAAATGCAAATAACTGATGATAAGGCTAGGGAAGAGATACTTCTTGAGAAGTATAAAGATCAAAAAGAAACCCTTGCAGTTACCCAGGTAGAGTGTGATAGATGGGTACAATCATGCAAAGGTTTTGAAATGCTTCTTAGAGCAATCTGCTTCCAATGTGAAGTTTGGCATTGGTTACAATCACACTGCTCCACTACAGATTTTACTCCAAGAGCAGAGGTAGAATCTGATGGTGAGAGTAATAACCAATCCATCTCATCATGTGATCTACTTCTGATACAACATAATCAGAAGTAGAAGTCAGCACCAAGCCCTCTCAGAACCTATCAACTGATGTTGATGGTTCCACTGCTGACACTCACATGATCAATGAGTTGATCAACTCAGGAGTTAATTCTGAAAGTCCTGAAAGGACTAGAGAGCAGGATTTACACCTGAAGTTCAAACTCCAACTACTGTCAGTACTGAAAAGAAGAAAATTGTCAGTAGAAGAGTTTGAAGACTCCTAAAGAGGAAGTCAAGAAAGCAAACAATGCTTCCAAAGCACTGAAGAGCAAGTCTTCAGTTGCCTCACCCTCTTTAGTGATGATCAACCTAAGATGAGAAGAACCATGTGAAGTATGTGGTTTGTTCAATCATCTTACAGATGATTGCTGGTACAAAAGAGGTTCCAAACTCAAACAAAAGAAGAAATTAAAGAGAAAATGGTAAAAATGAAAATGAGTTTGAGGACCACATTTGTATCAGCAACATCAAATCCTTTAACCCTTAAGTCCTCAAAGAAATCCAAAAAGGAAGGGGTTAAACATGTCACACCCTCAAAATCCACTTGCGGAGTTTTACCGCGAGGCGTGTGAACAAACCAGGATCCAGTCAATAGTTACTCAGAACGACTCTAAATGCCATAATTTAAACATAATTAACCAAATTACCAACTTTAAACAATGCGGAAGCGTTTTTGAAAATAACCCAAATCTATAAAGTATAACTTATGGCAAAACAAGTGCCAACCAGAAAGTAAACTAAAATTGTTAAATGTCAACTTGTCTTGAAACAAAGTGTCTAAAATGCAGTGAACCGTGCAGTGCTCCTATGGCAAGCAAGCTAAGTACCTGAGAAAAGCATACTAAAATGTCAACACATAGGTTGGTGAGTTCAAGAGTTTGAGTTAATAAACATGTAAACAGTGAGATAAATATAAGCAGTGTATGGTAATAGATAGCTAGTCTATTATCAGTAAATATTAATACATAGTGATTTTGCAATTGAAGCTGACTGTGATAGTTGTTGCCTCCTGTCACGACTTACCATGTCGTGACAATGTTCAATAGGACAATTGCACCGGTTGACCTCGAGTCACACAGGTGGGGCTCGTCAGACCCAGTTGTACTACCAAGTTTCCCCGCTATTAAATATTAACAATTCAAAAGTGTGAGGACTTTTCTCATGGTAAACAGCACTATATTAATATTATACACAACTTAAATAGTGAAAGCGTTCGTATAAGTACCAGTATGCTATCTCCCCCAAAAGATATTAAGTAAAGAGTGGGGCATGAACTCACCTGATGTATGCAAAGGTACTTAGGGTTTATTTTGAGAAACGAGAGGATAGCCAACCTTCACAGGTTACCTAGATCATGTGAGTACATAAGTACGTGTAAATAAAAGACATGTGAAACCCTAACCATACCAAAATCAAAGACTCAAGCTTCCAGACAAATAGACACGTTTGACCTAGTTGACCCGTTTGACCTGTTGGTGACATTATGAGTTATAATTCAAATAAAGCCAATGAGCACATACAACATACATGATTAACATTCAAACAGTATCATACATATGCTATATCAACCAGGTGTATCACATAGATCATCATACAATCAAGTACTATACAAGTCATGCGAATCTAGCACATTAACATAACCACTAGCTACAATACAACTAACATGTCACACAAGGTTCAACCATCATCACATGCCATGTGAAGCCACTCACGACTTCACATCCTAAACCCTGCCAATCCCACTAAGTAGGGGCCTCAGATCCACACGCGTGTATAATGATCACAACCAAATTCTTTAAGCATATACATTGCATTCACAACATCACAACAATCAATTATCAAACCAAGCATGATGTCCTACTACTACACAACATCCAACCATACATGATTACCAATTCCAATCATCACCCATGATTATCCAAACATGCCATACAACTAATTTAACACGTTCTATCACACTAGAATCCATCCTTGACATAATAGCAAGTTCCTATCATCCCAAACATGATCATAACATCATACTTCAACGTTACACAAATAAAGTTTCCCTTTTGGGAAAGAATATCCCAAATCTATCAAACATCCAAAGTATACATGAATTCATCAATAATATACCAATTCAAGCTCATACTAATATCTAAACATGATCAACAACACTCAAACACCTTAATCTAACAATCATCATAAACAAAAGTTTCTACTTTTGGCAAGCTATGATCAACATCATCAAATTAAAGATTTCTAGCATTCATAACAACAATCTAGCATCTAATTATCATTATGAACCCATCCATAACATCAATCCATCACTAGATCACTACTACATGCAAAATAAAGTTACTATTCTTAGTAACCTATGAACAATGCATCAAAATCCCAACTTTCTTGCATAATCAACGTATTCTAACATTCATACAACCTAATAATCATCAAATATTCATCAAACAATCAACCATCATGCATAATCACAACAATTTCGAATTAGGGTTTGCTTCATAACCAAATTTCATGATCAATCCACTAAAAACATAGAATTCTTGCATAATCGACGTTAACTAACATGTATACAATCTAACTAACATGTTAACATCATCAAACAACATCCAATTCAACCTAATAAGGATAAATTTCGAATCTAGGGTTCGGCCATAATGAAGAACATCACAAAACACGAAAAATCTAACCTTTAAACTTGTTATAACTTGCAATTGATGATTCTAACAAGTTGTGCACCTTGTAATCGAATGAAAATCGAGGTTTAGGGCTTGATCTTGGTCGAAAATCGAAGATGGAGAGGGATAGGGTGAATGTCGCGGCCGAAGGGTTGGGTTTAGGGTTTGGGTTTTTGTTTTAATTAATTTTAATTTACATATTTACCCTTTAAACCCTTGTGTTTTGGTATTTTATAAAAACTAAGCTTTAAACTCTTTGTAAAGTGTTTTTAACTTCATAAATAAAAATATAAACTTATAAAATTCATTGTATATCTTATCTTTATAAAAACACAAGACATACGAATAAATAGGCACGTTTCCGCGTTACGCGATAAATTCTTTAATTAACCTTTTATAAATGTGTGAACACATAAACATAACCCAAAATTCACCTAATCATTTAGATTCACAACAAATTAACATTATTCATTATTAATAGGTCACCAACGTTCAACGACAACTAGTGTGTGCTCACGACACGTGTTTACAAGACTTAACGGAACTAACGGAGCTTGGTAACGGAAATTTACCGGATGTCACATTATCCCCATGTTGAAAGAATTTTCGTCCCGAAAATTGCGTTACATGGTGAGAGTGTTCCATCCCTGGTTTCCATCACTGGTCTACTGCATTGGCACACAGAAATCGAAATCGTGTGAGTTTTGGATGAGTTGTCACAAAACAGGTGACAGCTGAGAGTGCTCAGAAGAAGAAGGTGCAACATAGGAACTTATCAAACTCCACTGGCAATGTGTCTGATGAGCTGAAAGCTTTGTCACGAAATCAGACACAGCTGGTTATGATGGTTCAACATCTGTTGGGTAGAGTTAACCAATTAGATGCTCCTATGTTGAAACCACAGAAAAGGAGATCCAAGCCAAAGGATTCCTCTTCTTCACCATCTTCTTCCTCTCAAGCTGTTGTTACTAATAAACCTGTTAGTTTACCATCTGTTGATGAGACCAGGCCCAAAACCAAAAAGGTTTGGGTCTCCAAAACTAACTGATTTTTTATTATTACAGGGTTCTCCAACATGCCAAAGTAGCATCTGGTATGTAGACAGTGGGGGATCTATGCACATGACTGGGAACAACTCTCTTCTTCATGACTACTCTCAAGGAAAGAAGGGGTTTGTTTCTTTTGGCAATGATGCTAGGGGTTACATCATTGGAAATGGCTTTGTCTCCAATGGAGAAATCAAGTTTGATGATGTTAATCATGTGGAAAATCTCAAGTACAATCTCTTGAGTGTCAGTCAAATGTGTGATAAAGGCCATGTTGCTCTTTTCACCAGTCAAAACTATAGGATTCTATCATCCAAAGTTCTGCATTTGATTGATAAGGTGTTGGATGATCACACTCTCCTGAGAGCCAACAGGACAGGAAGAGTGTATGCCTTAGATCTCTCCAAGAAAATAGATCTCAGAGGCAATCCTTGCCTATTTTCCAAAGCCTCTTCTCAAGAATCTAAACTGTGGCACAGAAGGCTGGGTCATGTTAATTTCAAAAACATGAATTAGCTTACCCACAATAGTTTAGTCAGAGGCTTACCAATAAAGGAGTTCCACTGTGATGAAACCTGCACTGCTTGTTTAAAAGGAAAACAACACAAAGTCTCATTCCCTCCTATTGAAGAGCCTAAGTCCACTGCCTGCTTGCAATTACTGCATATGGATCTATTTGGTCCTGGAGAGTGATGAGCATGGCAAAGAAGAAATACTGTCTGGTAATTGTGGATGATTACTCCAGATTTGTATGGACTTTCTTTCTACATTCAAAGGATGAGGTGCTCAGAAGATTATTCACTTTGTGTTGTATATTGAGAAGCAGTATTCCCTTCCAGTCAGTGTATTAGGAGTGACAATGGAACTGAATTAAGAAACCATACACTTGATGACTTCTACCTTTCAAAGGGAATCAAAAGGCAGTTTAGCATCCCAAGGACTCCAGAACAAAATGGAGTAGTGGAGAAGAAGAACAGGACCCTCATTGAAGCTGCAAGGTCCATGCTGGCTGACTCTGGTTTGCCACTGACCTTTTGGGCTGAAGCTGTTAACACAGCTTGCTATGTGCAAAATAGAGTTTTAGTAAATCAGAGGTTGATGAGGACTCCATATGAAGTTCTCCATCACTTGGCTCCTCTAATTTCATTTTTCAGAGCATTTGGGTGTCCTTGTTTTATTCTCAACACAAAGGATCAACTCCATAAATTTGATCCTAAGGTGGATGCAGGGTATTTTGTTGGTTATTCATCTACATGCAAGGCATACAGAGTCTTCAACTGCCAAACAAAGATAGTTGAAGAGACTTTGCATGTGAAGTTTAATGAATCTCCTTTGGACAAGATTCCCCAAAACCCTGTGGAGTTGTTTGATTTGGACGTACTGCAATTGTTCCTTATCAACCTCCAGCTGTTGCAGATCCTGTGGATAAATCATCTTCTGCAGCATGTCTTCCACCTGGTGGTATTGATGATGATGATGATAATATCAATACTCACCTATTCAAGTTTAGTGACCAACTGCCTGTGTCTGCTAAATTTGATGTTCCTGTAGCTTCAGCAGTTCCATCCACAACAAATGCTGATGAGATCTCTGTTTCCTCTACATGTTTTGAGTTACCATCCAATTCTTGGTTTCAAGAGTCTACATCAACATCTGCTGCTGCTGAAGGTTCTACAAACACTTGCACAGATCTCATTGTTTATCAAGAACTGAAGAATCACCCCATGTCTCAGATTATTGGTGATATCAATGCTGGTGTTTCAACAAGAAGTCAATTGTCTAACTTCTGCTTCTATGCTCTCTTCATCAGTCAGCTAGAGCCAAAGAACTACCATGTTGCTTTGAGAGACAATGGATGGGTTGAAGCTATGCGGCTTGAGCTACTTCAGTTCAAGAAACAGCAAGTGTGGGAACTGGTTCCTCTTCCCCCAGGTAAGTGTGCAATAGGCACTAAATGGGTGTTTAGGAATAAAACTGATGAAAATGGGCTTATTGTTAAGAACAAGGCTAGACTGGTTGTACAGGGGTTTTCACAAGAAGAAGGTATTGACTATGATGAAACCTTTGCCCCTGTAGCCAGACTAGAGGCAATCAGATTGTTTTTAGCCTATGCTGCATTCCACAATCTTAAAGTTTTTCAATGGATGTCAAAAGTGCATTTTTATATGGTAAAATAAAGGAAGAAGTTTATGTGTGTCAACCACCAGGATTGAGGATAATAAACATCCTGAATGGGTGTATAAACTTGATAAGGCTCTTTATGGGTTGAAACAAGCTCCTAGAGCTTGGTATGAGACACTCTCTACTTTTCTTCTTAAGAATATTTCACTAGAGGCTCCATTGATAAAACTTTGTTTATTAAGAAGGTGGATCAGCATAAGCTACTTGTTCAGATTTATGTTGATGATATTATTTTTGCATCCTCTGATACCCAGTTGTGTGATGATTTTACAACATTAATGAAAAAGAGGTTTGAAATGAGTACAATTGGAGAATTACAGTTCTTTCTAGGCTTGCAAATCAAACAAAAGGCTGATGGAACCTTTATTCATCAGTCAAAATATACAAAAGATCTTTTGAATAAGTTTGATTTACAAAACTGTAAGCCCTGTTCTACTCCCATGTGCAACACCACACAACTGGATGCTGATCAGAAAGGTAAAGCTGTTGATGAAACGCTTTACAGATGTATGATTGGGTCCTTGATGTATTTAACAGCTTCTAGATCAGATATTATGTTTGCTATATGTGTTTGTGCTAGATTTCAGGCTGCTCCTAAAGAGTCTCATTTGATTGCAGTCAAGAGAATCTTTAGATATTTGCAAGGTATACAATCTCTGGGTTTATGGTACTCCACTTGACACTCTTGCAAATTAGTTGCTTTTTCAGATAGTGACTATGCAGGGGCAAGTTAACTAGGAAGTCAACTTCTGGTGGTTGTCAATTCCTAGGCAACTGTTTGATTTCTTGGCAGAGTAAGAAACAAACATCTGTTGCTACATCAACTGCTGAGGCCGAGTACATTGCTGCTGCAAGTTGTACTTCTCAAGTACTCTGGCTTCAGAACCAGCTTCTGGATTATGGCATTACAGAGACTAAGACTCCATTATTAATGGATAGTGCTTCAGCTCTATGTATTGTCAAAATCAAGTCCATCACTCTAGGACCAAACATATAGAGATCAGACATCATTTTATTCGGGATTGCTTTGAAAAAGTTCTGATTGATCCTAAGTTTGTGCCTAGTGCTGATGAGCTTGCAGATATTTTTACTAAGCCTTTGGATAGTTCTACTTTCCAAAACCTTGTGTTAAGGCTTGGTATGCTGCAGCTAGAATAAGTGACAACTACTGATGATTTCAGTAATAATTACTGGTGATCATTGGTACCCATGTCACATATAAGTACTGATGAGTCCTTTCACCTTCAGTAGTTTTATAACTACTGATGGCTAAATGCCTCACAAGTACTGAAGTACTTTATCTGTTCCAAACTACTGATGTAGTTACAACTACTGATGTAGTTACAACTACTGCAATCAGTACAAACAGATAAGTACTGACGTCCTATGAAACACCTGAAAAGCAGATGCAAAGTCTGATGAGTAAGTGTTGAGGACAGTATGAAACAGCTGAAAGGCTATGAATTGACGAAAACTACTGAAGAGAACTTTCTCTTCAGTTGTTTCAACAATTGCTGTTTCATTCTAAACAATTGAAGCAAAACCATGTCTTCAGTAGTTTTATAACTACTGATGACTAATACCAAGTCTTCAACTGTTTACAACAACTGATGACAAAACCACTGTCTTCAGTAGTTTCACAACTACTGATGACAAACACCAAGTCCTTAGTTGTTTCATCATCTGAAGTCAAAACCACGGCTTTCAGTAGTTTTCTAACTACTGATTCTAACACCACGACTTCAGCTGTTTCAACGTCTGAAAGGGTAATACCATGTCAACAGTCGTTTAAAACTACTGATGACTAACACCAAATCGTTCAGTCGTTTTCTAAACCGTACCCTAAAATATCCCTGACCTAATCCTTCAAAGCTTCATCTTCTTCAAACCTAACGTTCCTCTCCAAAACTTCTCTCTTCTAAATGGCGTCCATGCAAATCAAACCGCGACACAACTGTGTAGCTTACTTACTAAATCGCCAGTCTGGGCTAAGTTCGATACTGCTATCGATCTTATGGTCCAGTCACAATACAAAACGACATTTCTTCTCAATCCCATCCTACATGCCGAATCCCTCAAACAGTTTGGATGAACGTCACCATCACCACTGGGGAGAACACACAACATCTCTCCGGTCGGTCGTCAACAACAAAGAAGTGGTCATCACTCCCGAAATACTTCGCCAAACTCTACATCTGGATGATGCCATTTCTCCTGCTCGATATCCAAGGGTACAACTGATCTTTCCTTTGCCCATCATGGATATCAGGGCAACCTTAGTGCCTCCAATATAATGAAGAAACATTTCCATGACGCTAAACGCCTAATTTTTCACATGGTAAATGTCTGTTTGGCTCCTAAGACTTCGTCTTGGGATCAAATGTCTACGAAGTGGCAGCAGGTAATGTATTCTATTCTTGAGCAACAGCCTTTAAATTTTTCAGAAATAATATTTTCAGAGCTCAAGGATATGGCTCAAAAACTAACTGCTAACTGTTGGATATTATATCCACGGTTCATAATGGCCATCATTACAAACCAGCTTCATGCTGAGGGACTTGTTGGCCTGGGAGTCCCTGCTACGGCTGTTTTGCCTGAAGTATACTCCCGGCACAACTCTGACCATTCACTCAAATTGGCTGCCAAGCTGCGCAAACCCATGCAGCTGCAACCCACAGCCACCACCTCTAAATCAAAAGTCCCCACCAAACCCACCAAAAAGAAACCCAAAACGGCTACTCAGGGAAATGAGTCCCCTGAGGATGCCCTTGCAACACAAACGCAGGATATATCCACTGGTTATAACCCCCTAGTGGATATCAGGACTCTTCCAGCCATAGCCGCTCAGGATTCCTCTCAACAGGAGCCTGCAGCAACCACACAAGGGGTACCCACACATCTGGGATCTTCCTCACTTGAGGAGATTGCCATTGAAGAGCACCTTCCTCCCCAGGTGCACACTGCTTCTATCCCTTCACCCCATGCAACCGCCCCCCAAAGCCCTACATTGCTTGTTGCACAAGTGCTGACTCAATTGCACTCCTCACCCCCTCCCCAGATACCAATTACTACTGGGCACACCTCTACCATTGAGGGGGAGGACCAAGGTGTAATTGAGAACCCACAGCATAGGGGTTTACCACTTCTATCTCCTGGTGTAGATAGGGAGATTAGAATATCTAGTGAGGCTGCCACCTCTTCTGCATCAGCACATGATCAGAATGAGGCTGGTAACATTGCTAAGACCTCACTAGAGGCAACAGCTGATGATGGACATAGTCCTGAGGCTGGAAGTCCCCAGTTCCACGACAAAGGGGCACATGCTACAACTGGTCTACACCCAGTGCATGTACATCCTGCTCCAAGCAGGAGGTCAGGTGATTCAGCTTCTGCTGATGATGACCTGGGCTTTTTCTACGATGTTCTTGCCCAGAACACAATCCTTGAGGAGGAAGTCAGTAGGCTGCAAAACCTACTTGATCAACTCTCTCAAGGAGAAAGACCATCTGCCTCCACCAACCCACAGATGGCACCTTCAGTTGAAGGTTCCCCAAACACTAAGCCACTCCCAACAACTCGCCACCTGCCTCTGCTTCTGGCACTATTTCTCAGGAACAGAACCCTCCTGAGCAAATAGTTGCTGTCCTTCAAAATTCCCTCCCTCTCATCACACCCATAATCACTGACATTGTGACTAAAGCCATTGATGAGAGGATTTCCTCAACTTTACAACCATTGATTGATGCTGCTGTGCAAAAGACACTTTCTGCGGTACAAACCCCTACCACCAATGCATCCAAAAAGGGGGAGAGTACTGCAGTGAAAGAAAAGAAGAGGAAAAGAACAGAGGATGAGAAGGCCCAAGAGCAAGCCCAGGAGGTGGAAAAAGAAAAGCAACAACTGATCACCTATAAACGAAAGAAAAGTGCTGATGATCAACCTACTGCTGAAGAAAAATCCTTGGAAGAGCTGGTAAAAGATGCTGATGATACACACAGCCGATCCATGGATAAAATCATTGAGCAACTCTTCAGGCAAGGTTTTGATACAGCCACATTATGTGACATCCGGTAAATTTCCGTTACCAAGCTCCGTTAGTTCCGTTAAGTCTTGTAAACACGTGTCGTGAGCACACACTAGTTGTCGTTGAACGTTGGTGACCTATTAATAATGAATAATGTTAATTTGTTGTGAATCTAAATGATTATGTGAATATTGGGTTATGTTTATGTGTTCACACATTTATAAAAGGTTAATTAAAGAATTTATCGCGTAACGCGGAAACGTGCCTATTTATTCGTATGTCTTGTGTTTTTATAAAGATAAGATATATAATGATTTTCATAAGTTTATATCTTTATATTATGAAGTTAAAAACACTTTACGAAGAGTTTAAAGATTAGTTTTTATAAAATACAAATTACAAGGGTTAAAAGGGTAATTAGGTAAATTAAAATTAATTAAAACAAACCCAAACCCTAGCCACCCCCCCTTCGGCCGCAAACAATCTCCAAACACCCTCACCATTGCGAAATCAGCCAAGAACAAGCAAGGGAACACAAAATTGGATCGATTTCAAGGCATATAACTTGTTGGAATCATCAACTACAAGCTATAACACGTTTAAAGGTTAGATTTTTCACGTTTTTGTGAGTTTTTGTTTAGGGCCGAACCCTAATTCGTAAATTGACCTTCATGGGGTCGAAACTGATGTTGGTTGATGATGTTAACATGTTAGTTAGATTGTATACATGTTAGTTAATGTCGATTATGCAAGAATTCTATGTTTTTAGTGGGTGATCATGAACTTTGGTTATGAAACAACCCTAATTCGAGATTATTGTGATTATGCATGATGGATGATTGTTTGATGAATGTTTGATGATTATTGGGTTGTATGAATGTTAGAATACATTGATTTTACAAGAAAGTTGGAATTTTGATGCATTGTTCATAGGTTACTAAGAATAGTAACTTTATTTGGCTTGTAATAGTGATGTAGTGATGGATTGATGTTATGGATGAGTTCATGATGATAATTAGATGCTAGATTGTTGTTATGAATGCTAGAAATCTTTAATTTGATTATGTTGATCATAGCTTGCCAAAAGTAGAAACTTTTGTTTATGAAGATGTTAGATTGGGATGTTTAAGTGTTGTTGATCATGTCTAGATGTTAGTATGAGCTTGAATTGGTATATTAGTGATGAATTCATGTATGCTTTGGATGTTTGATAGATTTTGGGATATTCTTTCCCAAAAGGGAAACTTTATTTGTGTAAACGTTGAAGTATGATGTTATGATCATGTTTGGGATGATAGGAACTTGCTATTATGTTCAAGGATGGATTCTAGTGTGATAGAACGTGTTAAATTAGTTGTATGGCATGTTTGGATAATCATGGTGATAATTGGAATTGGTAATCGTGTATGGTTGGATGTTGTGTAGTAGTAGGACATCATGCTTGGGTCTGGTAATTGATTGTTGTGATGTTGTGAATGCAATGTATATGCTTAAAGAATTTGGTTATGATCATTATACACGCGTGCGGATCTGAGGCCCCTACTTAGTAGGATTGGCAGGGTTTAGGATGTGAAGTCGTGAGTGCTTCACATGGCATGTGATGAATGGTTGAACCTTGTATGGCATGTTAGTTGTATTGTAGCTAGTGGTTATGTTAATGTTCTAGATTCGCATGACTTGTATAGTACTTGATTGTATGATGATCTAAGTGATATACCTGGTTGATATAGCATATGTATGATACTATTTGAATGTTAATCATGTATGTTGTATGTGTTCATTGGCTTTATTTGAATTATAACCATAATGTCACCAACGGGTCAACGGGTCAACTAGGTCAAACGTGTCTATTTTTCTGGAAGCTTGAGTCTTTGGTTTTGGTATGATTAGGGTTTCACATGTCTTTTATTTACACGTACTTACGTACTCACGTGATCTAGGTAACCTGTGAAGGTTGGTTATCCTCTCGTTTCTCAAAATAACCCTAAGTACCTTTGCATACATCAGGTGAGTTCATGCCCCACTCTTTACTTAATCTCTTTTGGGGGAGATAGCATACTGGTATTTATACGAACGCTTTCATTATTTAAGTTGTGTATAATATTAATATAGTGCTGTTTACCATGAGAAAAGTCCTCACACTTTTGAATTGTTAATATTTAATAGTGGGGAAACTTGGGTAGTACTACTGGGTTGGCACTTGTTTTGCCATAAGTTATACTTTATTGACTTGGGTTGTTTCCAAAATCGCTTCCGCATTGTTTAAAGTTTGTATTTTGGTTAATTATGTTTAAATTATGGCATTTAGAGTCGTTCTGAGTGACTATTGACTGTGATCCTGGTTTGTTCACACGCCTCGCGGTAAAACTCCGCAAGTGGATTTTGAGGGTGTGACACATTAGATAGTGAAATCAGGAAGTTGGAAGTGGAGGAGATTCAAACCGATGGGCTGGGTATGATGTACTGGAGAAGGAAAGATTGGAGATCATGATCCGTTTCATTGCCAAATACATAGGACGATCTTTGATGGAGATTCATGCGTGGACCAGAGACAGTATTCTGGCTATAGCCACCAGAATCTATCTGTCTGAGCAATTCCACAAGGGGATTATCATTGAAGCCCTTGATGAGGCTGGGGCTGGAAAAAGGTTTGAAATGGCAAGACTTACAAAGGCTAAACTCACAACAAAGATGCTGGAACAACCTTCCCTTCCACCCACTCAAAAACAGCCTACCCCTCAAATCTCCAAACCAATCTCAAAGCCCAAATCCAAACAACCACAATCACAACCCACAAAACCAACTCCCTTACCATCTAAACCAATAGCCGATGATACACCTAAGAAGAAGAAGAGAAGGGTGTTGAGGCTAGAAGAAGAAGAAGAAGAGGATGATGTGGAAGAAGATAGGATGCCTCTGTCTGCAGTCCTAACATTGGCGAAAGCCAAACCTATGCCCATCACTCCCACCTCACAGATGGATGTTGTGAGAGTAAAGATTGAAGAAGAGGAGCAGCAAAAGCTTCATGATGATGAAATACTGAAAAGCATTGACAAAACTTATGCTGCCTCGTCATCAATTATCAGTATGAAGAAAGAAGCTCTGAGATTGTACACTCTCGCCAACATATTTCAATATCAGAAGGGAAGGGTGAGAGTATGGCTTGATCCGAGGGTGGCTCACAGGATTGTAAAGAAAGACATTCCTTCGAGATACAAGGGTCAAGTCAAGAGGATCGTAGATGAAGAGATCACAGTGGCCCTTGTAGTATCACCCTGGGAGATTGTCGAAGATTTCAAGAAGGCCTACGAGACTAAACAACCACCCCAGAAGATGCTAGAGAACAGAATTATTAAAAAGGGGTTAGTCTACAAGAGGCTTGAGAACTTCAAACAAAATGAGCTCAGTCTGTTACTCGAAGGGAATCATCCTGATGAGTTTGCATACAGACAAATTACAACAGTTGAGCTCAAAAACGGCAAACAGGCCAAGTACATCTCAGAGCTGTATGGGCGAGAAGGATTGTTTGATGGTGAAGCCGAGAACCTGAACATGGAAGAACAAATCATGTTTCTCAGAGCCTACACCAGAGAATCCTACAGGCTCATACACGGGAAGTAGATCTCATGAATGGGATAACAACTCTGTGTCCAGTTCCCCAAAACAGAGTTCCCATTCATATCTTGCCAAAAAAATATCTGAGACTTCTTCCCAGGCCGGAGCTTATATGGGTCATCTTCTCTACTGATCAAGAAGGAAAAAGACCAATCTTTTTGCCAACAATAAGTGGGATAATAAATAAATTAGAGGTTTTGGCTGCATTGGTTCAGGGGGAGTTGTTGGACCAAAAGAACCAATGAGCCAAGATCAGAAAACCTCTAAGTCCCACATGGTATCACAACAACTGCTGAAAGCTTCATCAGCAGTTTGACAAGTGCTGAAGACTTCAACAGCTGAAGATCAAGTGCTAAAGACTTCAACAGCTGAAGAACTAAAGTGCTGAAGTACAATAGCTGAAGAACACAAGTGCTGAAGCTGAAGTTCAAAGTACTGAAGTACAACAGCTGAAGAGTTTACAAGTGCTGAAGATCAACAACTGATGTACAAAGTCTGAAGACAAAGATTGAAGACATCAGCTGATGATATCTACTGAAGTCATCAGCTGATGAAACGTCTGAAGTTCAAGTCTGAAGATCAAGTACTGAAGTTTTAGTAGTTTGTCACAACTGCTGAAGAGTACTTCTTCAGTAGTTGTGATATCAGTAGTTTTATATTTTTACTTTCAGTAGTTTTGTAAAACGACTGAAGAGCTTGTTCTTCAGTCGTTGTAGTTCAGTAGTTTTATGTTTTTCGGTAGTTATAATAACTGATAACACTTAGCATTTTTGTAAGGAGATGTCAGCTGTTTTGACATCTTCAGTAGTTGTGTTTCAGTTGTAATAAATCTGTTAGATGTCACTATCAAGTGACATCAGCAGACGTCACATCTCTTATATAAGAGGTGTCGACCTAATTGTAATTGTGACATTCTGTTACCACGAAAGCGAATATTGAATGAAATATATTTGCAGAAATTCTCTCTCTATAACCGTCTTTGTTCTTCATTGAATATCGTTTCGTTCTTGTGAATTGGCTAATTCATTGTTCGATTTCCGCTGCTATACTCTTTAATCAATCAAACATAGATCACTGATCCTAACAGGAGGGGTTCGTTCGGATTTTCTTTGGTAAGTGATGGTGATTTGAGGATGTGAGAGTGGTTAGGAGATAGCAGGTGTGGGCTCAACACTAGCTTGTGCTGCTAGGTTGTCACCTTGAGCAATGAGCTCTAACATTTTTGGGACTAGGCTATTTCTACCCCAGAGAATCCAATAGTGGGCTTTCTCAAAATTTTAAAGATGCCGGGCTTCATTTATCCCAATTTAAGAATGTTACTTGTTTTCCTCAACTGTGAGCCCAGTTCACAGTTAAGAATGTACTGGACATATCTAGGAAACATGTAATGCTCTAAGGAGCCTAAATTAGCAAGTAAATTTGTATAAACAAACTAGGAATACCTGAATTTGACACCTTGAACCATTCCATGGATTATGAAGGAGAGATCCTTAGGAATCTGGTCCCATCCACCATGCTTGTTTGATAAGTTGTGGATGACCACATGGAGCAGGAATCTCCACTGGAATGAGACCTTCCCTTTCCTAAAGGTCTTTACAGAGAAATCTCCCTCATATCCCATCTGCTCAAAGGAATGATTGACAGCTTCCTTCGGGAAAAACATCTCACCTTCTTCATCATCCAGCTGAAGATGCCTATTGATGATGGCCGGAGTGATAAAGATTATTCTCCCCTGCACTGTGGCAGACAGTGCCTTCCCCATCCATAATGACCTCTTGGCAGGTCTTCCAGAATTCAAGCAACTGATCCTCATAGAGTGGAGGATCAATGGTTAGGGAGGTGAAGTAGTTTGACAGAGTTAGGAAATGGCAAACCTCTGAGAAATAAGGATCTTCTCGGAGCTTTACAGAGCAACCTGATTATGTTGTCTGTGTAGCTGCATGGTAAAGTTGGGATCATTTCTGTGAGCAAGGTTGGCCATGTTGAAGTAGCTTAAGGATGAAGAAAGAAGAGAGAGAAATTTCAGAGAGAAATTGGGGTTTTAGGTTTGGAGGAAGAACAGATGATACAAAGAGGAGGAAACCGTTGGGTTTATATGTGAGAAGGATTTCAGATAAAGTTTAATGAAAGTGGATAAACTTTGAAATCTGGATGTCGGTCCCACCTCTGAAAAAGTAGTTTACTTTTGCTCAAAAAGTAGTTTTCTTGGAAGTCAAAAAAGCTTCCGAAGGTTAATTATCTTCGGATGTTTTAATTAAAAAGCTTCCAAAGCTAAAATGACTTCAGAAGAATTCCTGAGAGTTTTGAGAATTTTGCTTCAGAAGAGAAATTAAAACTTGAGTGCTTTGTATATAAAACAACAAAGCTTCCCAGAGTTAATTTTGCTTCGGAAGTAAATGGTCCTTGAAAATAAGTAAGTGTCTGAGACAAGTATTTAAGCTTCGGAAGATAAATCTGAAAGCTCTTCCGAAGGTAAATTTCTTAGACAATTATTTATTTTGAAGGCATGATTTGCTTTTGAAGTTAAAAGCATAACTTTCGAAGTATCAGAAATTTTCAAAAATCTAAGAAAAGTATTCAAAAAGAAATTTTTATCCAAAGAAAACATGAGCTTATAAAAGTAATGAACTAGACAACTTAGGACACACATATTTTTTAAGAAATAATAAGAATTAGTTTGAAGAAAAGCCTTTGTAAATAGATCAGCATATTGTTCATCTGTGTGAACTTTGACTAGTTTAATTATTCCCTTTTAATAGTTATCTCTTATTAAATGATACCTGATATGATGTGCTTTGTCCTTGAGTGCTGCACAGGGTTCTCTGTGATTGAGATAGCACTGTTGTTGTCTATATGAATAGGAGTCTCCTTGAAGTTTAACCCATAGTCCAGCATCTGATTTTGAATCCAAAGTACTTGAGCACAGCAGCTTGCAGCAACAATGTATTCAGCTTCAGCAGTTGATGCAGAGACACATGATTGTTTCTTGCATTGCTATGAGACAACCCTTCCACCAAGAAATTGACATCCCCCAGATGTAGACTTTGCAGTCATATTGCAACCACCATAATCACTATCTGTATAGGCATACAGATTGAAGTCAGAATTCTTGGGATACCATAAACCAAGTGTTGATACACCTTTGAGGTATCTTAGAACCCTCTTGACAGTGATAAGGTGAGACACCTTAGGGCTGGCTTGATATCTTGCACAGATGCAAGTAGTAAACATGATATCAGGCCTGCTAGCAGTAAGATACATAAGAGACCCAATCATAGCCCTGTATAAGTGCTCATCTACACACTCCCCCTCAAGATCAGGTCTAAGGGAGTGGTTCCTAGCTATGGGTGTCTTAGCAATCTTACAGCCAGTCATGTTGAACCTCTTAAGTATGTTTTGAACATACTTTGACTGACTTATGAAGATGCCATCTTCAACTTGCTTCACTTGAATTCCCAGAAAGAAATTGAGTTTCCCTATGGCACTGATTTCAAAGTTGTCTTTAATTAGCTTCTCAAAGTCTTTGCAGAGCTTTGGATTAGTTGAACCAAAGATGATGTCATCCACATATACTTGAACTAGCAATATGTCTTTTCCTTGTCCTTTGATGAAGAGAGTTGCATCTATAGTACCTCTCCTGTATCCATGTTTATGTAGATACTCAGATAGTTTCTCATACCATTTCTTGGGTGCTTGATGCAGCCCATAGAGAGCTTTGTCAAGCTTTCAGACATAATCAGGATGATGAGGGTCTACAAAGCCAAGTGGTTGTTTGACATAAACCTCTTTATCTATTACTCCATATAAAAAGGCAAACTTCACATCAAGTTGAAAGACCTTGAAGTTCTTGGATGCAGAAAATGCCAGGAATATCTTAACAGCTTCTAATCTTGCCACTGGAGCAAAAACATCAGTGTAGTCAATCCCTTCTTATGTGTATCCTTGAACAACCAGTCTAGCTTTGTTCTTGATGATGCCTCTATCATCTTTCTTGTTGCTAAACACCCATTTGGTTCCAATGGTAGTCTTCCCAGAAGGAAGAGGACAAAGGTTCCAAACTTTCTGCCTTTTGAATTGAAGCAGCTCTTGTTGTATAGCTTCAACCCAACATCCATCCTTTAGAGCTTCATCAACTTTCTTTGGCTCTATCTAGGATAGAAAACAAGAGTGAAGACAAACATTGCTTCATGGGTTTGTCCTCTTGTCTTTACCCCTGAGACAACATCTCCAATGATCTTTGTGGTAGGGTGAGACTTGTGGATCCTAAGCTGAGGGATCACAACAAGTTGTTGAGAAAGATCTAAATTATACAAATTTAGATCTGGCATAGATGTTTCTCCCACCACATCAGCATACTTTTCAAGTGAAACTTGATCCAAGCAGTGTGTGACATCATTGATGTTCTCATCTATGGTGTGGTTAGTGGCATCAAGAAATTCTTGGTCACTGTCACCACCACCATTGTTGTCTTCCACAATTAAGGTGTTGTTATCTGGTTGTAGAGCCTCTGAGCTGGAATTTGAAGGCATACCAGATGTATCAGCTAAGTTTGTCATTGTTGTGCTGATAGAAACCTCATTTGCAGAAGTAGTTCCAACTGGAGCTGAAGATGTATGACTTGAAGGTCTTTCTAGCTCAAATCTTGGATCAGGATCACTTGTATTTAAATTTTCTACAGATCCTGAAACATTCTCACATGATTTGTTAAAACAGTTGGTAACTAAATCAAGATCAAATAACCAATCTGGACCAGAACTAGCAACACAGGGTGTGTGTTCATTGAAAGTCACATTGGCTGACTCCTCAATAATTCTAGTTCTGAGATTGTACACTCTATAAGCCTTAGCTTGGGAAGAGTATCCAATAAAGTGTCCATCATCTGATTTCTCAGCAAACTTGGCAATTTGATCTTTGGTATTCAAGATGGTGCAAGGACATCCAAATGACCTAAGAAAACCAATGAAAGGTTTCCTCTTGTGCCAAAGTTCATAAGGAGTCTTGCCATGAGTCTTAACTACTAAAACTCTGTTCTGCACATAGCAGCCAGTGTTGACTGCCTCTGCCCAGAAGGTGATAGGCAGCTTAGAGTCAGACAAAATGGTTCTTGCAGCTTCAATCAGTGTTGTATTTCTCCTCTCAGCAACACCATTTTGCTGAGGAGTCCTGGGAGCACTGAATTGTCTTGTAATACCCCTTTCATCACAAAATGTATCAAGGATTTGGTTCTTAAATTCAGTTCCTTGATCACATCTTATGACTTTGACCTTGTGATCAGACTGATTCTTAATCTTTAAGATGAATTTCTTCAGAATCTCAGGAGTCTCATCCTTAGTTCAAACGAAGAAAACCCAAATGAACCTTGTAAAGTCATCTGTGATCACAAGACAGTATAAGGTCCTTCCTAAACTCATTACACTAGTGGGGCCAAAGAGATCCATATGTACAAGTATAGGGGTGTAGTGATGGAGTTTCTTTCCTTAGGCTTGTGAGATACCTTATGTTGCTTCCCTTTCAGGCATGCAACACAATGGTCATCACTTGTAAACTCTTTCTTTGGTATTCCACTTACCAAATCATGCTTAATCATTTGTTCATGTTCTTAAAGTTTACATGACACATTCTTTTATGCCATAGGAAAGACTCATCACTATTGGCTTTAGACAGAAAGCATAAAACTTCTCCAGAGGGAGAGGTTTCTTGCAAATCCATCTTGTATATGTTTCCTTTCCTGGGGGCTCTAAGCAGGATATGCTCATGAGGAATGACCACACCAGGCTTAAGAACAATGCGCTCATGCTCAGTAAAGAGCATGTTATGACTCTGATCACAAAATTGAGACACACTCAGAATATTGTATCCAAGCTCCTTAACAAAGTTTACCTTTTCTATGCTGAGCTTACCATTTGTGACCTTGCCCCGTCCAGAAATGTAACCACCTTCATCTCCTCCAAAAGCAACTGGTCCTCCATCAATCCTTTCAAAGTTCTGGAGTAATGACCTATTGCCTGTCATGTGCCTGGAATAGCCACTGTCTATGATCTAGACATTTTTGTCTGTGTTCAGCTGTCCCTGCACAAAGAGAAAGATTAGTTACATTTGGAAACCCAAGCCTTGCTTGTCTTGGGCTTATTTGCAGAAGGTAATTCAACAGTAATAGATCCTATGGTTGTTCTAAGAGGATCTTGATTTGTTGTTGATGAAGAATTCTCAGTCACTTGGTCTTTCTTAGACATCCACACCACCTTTGGAGTCTTGGACTTGACCTTCAAAACTTCGAAAGCTTTTGGAACTTCAGAAGTTTTGATGACTGAACCTTTGGAAGATTCTGCAGACACTACAGTAGACTTCAGTGCTTTAGAAGAACTCCTTTCTTCCGAAACCAACTTTTCTTCCGAAGGTAATTTTCCACTTCCCTATTTTTAGATTTAGAGCTTCCGAAAGAAACAGGTTTTCCTTCCAAAGCTTGAATCTTCTTGAGACTCTTTGAAGTCTTTGTTTTGGTCATATGGATAGTACCTTTAGGATTGTATGGACAATCCTTAGCAATGTGAGTGGTGCTGTCACACATGACACAATTCATCTTCTTCTTCACAAGAGCCTTTTCTTGGAATAGGACTGTCTTTGGTCACATCCCTTCTCCACCTTCATCTTTGTAGATGCTGAGACAATCCTCTTGGGCTGAGGACTGTGCTTGGTGTTTGATGGTCCAGACTGTGCAGCAGTGGTACACAGCAGATTAGTCTTCTTCTTGCTACTGAGATCAGTTGAACAAGAACCAGAACTCTTAGTAGAAGAGTTTTGGTTGATGTCTTCAGTCCCTACCACTTTAAACCCTGTAGAGATAAAAACTTGTTTCTACTTAGAGTCAAAAGTAGCCTTCATCTCTTGAGCCTTCCTTGCCTTTCTTTTGTTCTTTCTGATCAAGTTCTTCCTCATGGACTTGGTCATCATAGTCTTCTTTTTCTCCTCAGAAGGATAGTGGCCCTTCTTGGAATCCTCCTCTTCACTCTTCTCAGAGGGATTCTTCACTATCTCTTCTTCACCCTCTTCACTTATAGGATCTATGAAAGGAAGCTCATCTTCACAAGTTCCACACCTAGGAGATCTTACTGACAAGATTGTGTGTGGAGGAGCTATCTCATTGGATCCCAGTCCCTGCCTGTTTTGATAGCACACTTTCTTATGCAGGGATGAGGATATCATCTTCCTGAAGGTCTCTTCTTCAAGAACACTCTTTTCTGCCCTGGCTTTGCTGATCACAAGCTCAGCCTGGCACTCAGTTAACTTGGTTTTGAGATCCTTGATCTGAGTCCTATAATTTGTATGCTCATGTTTTAGAACTGAAATGGTTTTCTCTAAGTCCTCTATCTTTAGTTTATAATCACTTTCAGACTTTCTAAAATCAACTTTTAAAATGTTTAAGGACTCAAGATCAGATCTCATTTCTAAGTTGGAGGACCTGTATCTGTTAACTTTAGCAATGCATTTAGGGGTATAGAGATGTTCCAATACCTTGGCTTTATCATGATCTGCCATCAGTGCTTGGTTTGGAGAAGCATCTTCCACCTGAAAGCTCCAGTCAAAGATTCCTTCTTCAATAGCAACTGCAGCTTGCTGCTTTGGCTTGTCATTCTGGGTAGCTTTATCAATGTAGTTTGTTCTGGACTATGCTTAACCACCATTTGTTCTTGGTGCCTTACACTCCCTGGAAAAATGGCCCATCAAGTTACAGTTGTAACATTTAACTTTACTTTTGTCTAGTCCAAACTTTCCACTGGTTGCATTGCTTGGAAACTTCCTTCCAGTCCTCTTGTGGAACTTCTTGGCTCTGTGAGTGAGAAGAGCCATCTGCTGGACTATTTCCATGTATTCCAGATCATTTGGATGGATACAGTCCAGGTCTTCAAGAGTGAAAAGAGAGTTTCCACAACTTTCATCAAAAGACACAAAGGCTTGAGAAGAGCTTGTCTCTTGCAATGGGCTTCCTTGAGTGTAGTTCTCCCTTGGTGTCACTGGGAAGGTGATGAAAGGACCCTTTGGCGAGTTGTCATGGTAGCATATGAGATGATGTTGGGGTTCTATGCTATCCCTTTCAACCACATGTAGGGCTGAACCCATTTGATTGTTGGAGTTGCCAGATGAACCTTGCATGTTCATCTCCATCTAGTTGCCACTGAGAATCCCATATAACTCTGTTAGAGTGAGAGTTTTGAGATTTGCAGTCCTCTTGATCACCACACAGTAGTGTGTCCACTTCCTAGGAAGTGAGGAAATGAACTTCCTTACAATGTCCCTATTCTCAAGAGGAACTCCTCCATCCACAAGGGTATCCACAATCTTAACATACCTGAGGTATTGCTAAGTCATGGTTTCACCTGTTTTGAAGGTGAAGTTTTCAAACTCCTGCTTCAGGAGATCGTTCTTGTTCTCCTTAGCTTCAAAGGAACTCTCATACATGAGTTTCAATGCATCTCACAACTGTTTAACTGTTTTACATTTCTTGAAACCTATGTATATAGAGTTTGGAAGAGCAGTCTTAAGGGCTTTCATGGCTTTTTTTATCAATCTCTACTCTCTTTTTTTCTTCATAAGAGTAGTTTGCCACAACCTTGGTGTTGGACCAAAAGACCCAATGAGCCAGATCAGAAAAACCTTTAAGTCCCACAGACATCAAAACTACTAAAGTGATCTACAACAGCTGAAGACAAAGTCTGAAGACAACTGCTGAAGACAACGTCTGAAGACAATGTCTGAAGACAACTGCTGAAGACAAAGTCTGAAGACAAAGTCTGAAGACAAAGTCTGAAGACAAAGTCTGAAGACAACAGCTAAAGACAAAGTCTGAAGACAAAGTCTGAAGACAACTGCTGAAGACAAAGTCTGAAGATCAAGTTCTCAGAAGTTGTCACAACAGCTGAAGTAGTTCTCTTCAGTAGTTGTGATGGTTTACATTTTAGTAGTTTGTAATTAGTAGTTTTATATTATGTAAAACATCTGAAGTTCTTATACTTCAGATGTTATAACTTCAGTAGTTGTAATGCTAGCTTATACTTAGCTTTTTGTGAAGGTGTCCTCAGTTGTTGTGGACATCTTCAGTAGTTTCGTTTACTTTCAGTTGTTTATATAAATCAGTTAGATGTCACTATCAAGTGACGTCAGCTGATGTCACATTCCTTATAAAAGGAATGTTGACCTAATTTCCCTGTACAGGTAGCTTGTGCATGAATGAAAACATTCTTTTTGAAGAAAACTCTCTCTCTATAACCATTACTGTTTGATTGAATATTCATATTATTCTTGCTATAATTTTGTCTAATTTGTTAGGACCTTGTATTTTAACGAAATACCGAATGATTAATGTGTAAACCAAACCAAATAGTGTGGAATCCTATTTGATTGGCGATCAAATCGGTGAGAACGCAAGTAGAATCAATAAAGTATTGAATCAAATGTTAAGAATCGATTGGGAATCGATCTACTACGTTCTATGAACTTGGAGATCAACTTGGAGGTTTCTAGACGGCTAGCGTACGTCTGGAGTCAAAATAGAATAAAAGCTCTTGTTTTTCCACGAATTGGGTTGTATTTATAGGTTAGTATTGTTCATTCGTGCGACTGAACCATTAGTATGGTTCAGTCGTGCGATTGAACCATGCGGTTGATTCATCCGCACGACTGAGCCAATCTTATGTTACAATCATACGACTGATCCAGTCTCTTGGTTCAGTCGTGTGACTGAGTCATTCGTATGAAGTTATTCATGTGTATGGTCCATTCGCATGGGCCATTCGTATGAGAACTTCATTTTGTTAAGTTTGAATGTATAAATTAATATAACATTATGTGTAACCATTCAAACAACCACAAACCTAATTAACCAATTCAACATAGACTCATTAATGAAATATTATACATTATAAATAACAGACAACCAATATCATTTCATAATCATTTCAAACATTACACCAGAATCAGACAAACAAGATCTATTACATTGATATCATGATCTAGGACATACATGTATCAACAAACTCCCCCTTGGACCTAGATCTCTCTAATGTCTTTTTTTCTTCATTACCTCCTCATACTTCTTGTACTTAACCTCTTTTGGACTCCTACATGAATCTCAAATGCAAAACAGAGTCTTCTGGAACTGGAGGGCTTGTACTATATCCTGCGTATCATAGAACAGTGGCCATTTGTATAGAGTGTAAACATCATTAGCTGACAAGTTGGTAAGCCACATTGGGTCAAATACCCTGATAGTATCCATTTGGCCCTCTTTGTTGACCGCTTCTCTTGTCCTCCAATCATAGTACCACCACTTAAAGTGTGAAGTGAAGTCCTATGGCATTTCCCTGAGTGGTATTCTTGACATCATGCGCGGAGGACTCCACTTCAACAATATCTTTGGCTTTCCAGTAATGGCATTAACTTCAGACCTTCTGATGTACCTTGTAGGCTGTTGGGGGTCTGAAGTTAACCCACCTGGTGTGGTACTCCTTCCTTAGGGCAGCCTCAAACCAACCTGACATCTTTCTCGGGTCAGCATACAACAACTTCAGTTTGGCCAGCTGGTTGAGCTCAAAACCTGGTAGAGTCTTTAGATCTTGTGGAAATCTAAAGTACTCTATGCCCTTCTCCCTCTTAACAACATAAACGTTAAGGTCCTCAAAATACGCCCATGCTATAATCCTGCCTGACACCTTATGATGTTTCTTGACTCTGTAGAGTTTGGTGTTGGCGTCCTGTTTAGGTGCAGCATGTTGGGCTCTAACTTCTTCAAAACATGCAGCCCATTCAGCCTTTCGGATATCAACATCATCATTTGAGGCTTGGGCCGATCCCTCTTTCTTCTCTGACTCCTGCTCCATTTTGTCTAACACCTCAAACGTATCACTGACAAGGGATTCACCCAGATTGGGGACACATTTCCCTCATTGTCAGCATACTGAGGGTAGTGCTCTACAGTGACATCTTCTATCTCTATTTCATCAACGTCGTTGAGCTCTTCGTCACTTGTCGAGTCGCACGTTGGAGCATCCTTTACAATCTCATCGGGATTTAGCTTGAAGATCTCAGCTAGTTGCTCATTTGATAGATAGTGAATTATTTCCCCTTCTTCAGGGATATAACTCACCGACCTTCTGACGATCCCTTGCAGATCAAGAATCATAGTTAGCTGAGTCTTGATCTGCTGAAGGGGAGCAACATCAAACTCATCCTCTGATAGTTTGGATCTGTTTGATTTAAACATGTAGCACATCAACCATTAGTTAATAATCAAAACAGAAATACATTAATCTTAATATAACCATAAATACATAAGTTTAAATACATGATTCAAATACAAAGTAATCAAATACATAGACATCTAATCATTACTTTTGTCTTGGATCACTGGGTCATCACTTGGTAGAGCAGAGGATGAAGCTTGTTGGTCTTGATTCTCTTAGACCTCCTTTCTTGACCTTGAGCAGAGGTAGATGCAGCTGCATCCCCTCCTTCTTCATCATCATCCTCATTCCTCTCCTCTGTACTCTCGTCCTCAATCCCCTCATCATCCTCAGTCTCATCATCATCATCTTCATCATCATCATCATCATCATCACCATCATCACCATCTCCCTCTTTAATCTTCAAAGGCTCATCTTTAGATCCTTAAGTTTGAGCATGATGGTCTTCTTAGCATTCTCCAACTCCTCAATCTTCTTAGAAGAAGTGACTCTATGCTCTTGGAGTTGGGCGATCTTGTGGCTCTGAGCAGCCATTTGCTGGGCCTGCTCCTCGATCAGCCGAGCCTGCTCC
Source organism: Flaveria trinervia (assembly GCA_025506515.1). Taxonomy (NCBI): domain Eukaryota; kingdom Viridiplantae; phylum Streptophyta; class Magnoliopsida; order Asterales; family Asteraceae; genus Flaveria; species Flaveria trinervia. The sequence goes on from CM046458.1 coordinate 49,368,272, forward strand.
GAGATCTGGTGTGACTGCACAGCAGTGAGATCTGCAAGCTGTCAGATCTGCGCAGTCTTCTCTTCATCAGCAGCTAACAGTCGCATCACCATACGGTTTAGCGCTGAAAGCTGGTCCTCTACCCCAAATTAAGGTAGATAAGATCCATATAGTGTGCGGGATGAGATGAGGGTCCTGCTGGTGGCTAGTGGCTGTGGTGAAGATAGGGTGGGTCTGTGAGATAGTGGAGGTGATGTAGGAGTGAAAGATATGGTGGTGGTTGGCATATGTACAGTGGTGGGAGGTGTGGTAGTGGTAGTGGTAGCTGTGGTGGCTATGGTGGTGGATGGTGTGGTTGTAGAAGTGGTAGTGGTGATGGTAGATGTAGTGGCTGTGGTGGTGATGAAGGTGAGTCTTCTCCTCTTCTTCTTCTAGCCGTGGGGCTGAGCCATCCGTTTCTTCCTCGATCCAGTTGAGGTGGATGCTCCCCCTAGAACACGGCTAGCAGACTCAGGAGCATAGCTAGGATCTGCAGTCGTCTCTCCCGAATCCCTGGGGCGTTCACCAACCGCCCAGAGTCCATACTCTATGGGAACAACCTTGCTTCCCACAGTCCTCGTCAAGGGTTCCTCATCTGACTCTTCTTCCTCCTCACCAGGTATGAAGTCCTGGTGGAAACCTGCAGACTCAGCTATGTCGCCTGGGGTAGATACTGGGGGTATAACATCTGAAGTTGTGCCCCTTGTTGGAATAGGCATATCATCCCCAGCATCCCCATTGTCATCATCATCTAAATCATGCTCTGGGAGCGATAGCCTCTCATCATCTGAATCGCTGTCATCATGATGCCACTTGCGTCTACCTGGCACCACATATCTTTCATTGGCCAGATGGCCGATCAACCTCTTTACCTGGGGCTTTACCTGCTTGCCCCGATACACTCTCATGCGACCCAAAGTCGTGTCATCCATAATCTCTAGGGCAACCGCATCAAGTCTCTCCTTGGGAAGTAATGGCAGCTTCTCGTTGAAGATCAGCTGCAGAAATCTGGGGTACATACAAAAACCCTCCTTCCCCTTGGCCTCCAGATTCTCCACCAGATACGAGAAGATCATGCTCGAGAAGCTGAAGGGGTGGTTCAGCACCAGTGCCATATAGGCATTCTGAATCTGGTCTGACAGGTCATCAACCCACCCTTCGAGAAGCAATACACTTCAGGATCACATGCGCCAAGTATTTATACTGGGGACACAGGTTGCTCTTGTTGAGCATACCTGAGTTGATGTCCCCAGCGTACTAATCCTGAGGAAGCAACCTCTTACTGTAAATGGATGTGTATGGTGGGTGATCAGTATCGTCCCCAAAATCAAGTACTCTCTGGATGTCAGCTGCTGTAATCTCAATATCATGACCATGAATGGAGCTCCGTATGCTTTAAGGCTCACGTGAATGATCTACGGAGGCATTCTCCCAGAAAGGCTGATGTAATGACCTGTAAGGAGTACACCGTGTGGATATGGCTTTATGTATCCGAGAGCATCGAAGGAACGCAATAATCTCTGTAAACTCGGCCCCATTCCGAGTCGTATGGTCCAAATGAGGACATATATTGTGCTTTGGATTGATGGACCATCTATCAGCCATTTATCTGAAACACAAGACACAGAAACATTAGTAAGTCATACATCAAACTTCAGTTCAAAGTGTATAGTTTAAATTCAATCTGATTCATTCGTATGAATGAATCATGCGACAGAAGTCAGTCGGTTGTCCTTTCATGCGACTGAAGTCAGTCGGTTGTCCTTTCATGCGACTGAGCTCATTCGGATGAATGAGATATGCGACTTAGTTCAATCTGTTGGCTGAGTCTGCGATGGTTCAGTCGGCCGACTGAGTTCATTCGCATGATACATTCGGCCGATTGACCCATTTGGCAGCCTCAATCATGCGATTGAAGTTCACCCAGACGACCAATCGCATGACCCACTGTTCAATCGACTAAGGTTCGAGTCTTGATCAATTCATGAAATTAAACGTGGTTTAATCTTTAGACTCGGAATCTCTTAACTAATGACCTATTAGACTTAGTTTTAACATGTTGCTTAGTTTCAGTTGGTTATTAGGTCATTTACGGTCTGATTCTTGTTTCAGTCAAATATCACACAATTAGGGCTTGCATTCTTCTGATTCCGGTGTGATTTCACTGATATATACTGTATAAATGTCAACGCAAGTCAGAATATCAATAAAGATGTGGAAACAAGGTCTAAAGCAATTTCGGCAGAGTAACGGTACAATGTGCGATTTAGGAGCGATTGAGGGTGATGAGTGGAATGCGATCGACTATGGCCATTTAAATACTGAAGCTGAGTTCAATCGGCCGACTGGCCTCATTCGCTCAGTTCATTCGGGCGACTGAGGCTCAGTCATGCGATTGGCACAGTCAGTCGCATTCAACTGTCCAACTAAGTCTCATTCGGTCGACTGACTCATTCGTGCCCTTTCATTTGCACCTTCAGTTAACCGACTGAGTCTAGTCAGTCGACTGACTTATTGGCACCCTTTCATTCGGTCAAATGGATCATTCTGATAAGCCATTCGAGTGAATAGCTCAATCTCATGTCCAGTCGTGCGAATGGGATCCATTCGCATGGTTGGTCCATACTTATGATCCAGTCGTGCGAATGGGTTACCCTTATGAACATTTAGCACTTAAACCCTTTTTACCTGTTGAAATTAACATTATGAGCATTTGATCATCTCAGACATGATCCTTTTAACTTGAAAACCTTTTAATCACCTCAGACGTGATCCTTTTAAACAATTTAGTCACCTCGGACGTGACACTATTAAACTTTGAAAACATATGTGGCCATCTCAGACATGACCCTTTTAGGTGAGTTAATCCCATACTGATTTTCTTGATATAGTCCGACGAACAAACAAACTAAAATGACAAACTAACTAGAACCTTAAACTAAATACAAAAATAGAACTTGTTTTTGACTTTTTGTGAGAGATAAATCCTAAGATAGACATCTCCTGGATTTGGTTCCAGAATAGGCAGCTTTAATTTAGTTTGACCACACCTGGAACAATTCAATTTTGGAATCATACAGGCAAGTCAAATCATTGGGACTTGTTATCAAAACCTTAGATGCTCAATTCTTGGTTTTCATCCAGAGTCGTTAGCAAATTTAGGAAATCACACTGGTACTATTAGATTCCCACATTGATTTGAACTTTCAAGAATTGCAGCCACAATGATTGTCAGTATATTTGTCCTCTTAAATCCATACACAGACTTTAGACACAAACTGGTGATAGTTTTAGGTTTAATTATTTCAACTAACATTTTGGATCCCACACTTATATGGTAATCAACATTCCTTAGGGGCTTTTGAGCGGTCTACAGGTATTATTACAATAAGAAACTATTCTTAGAGCTTTCAAAGAGAAGCCAATCCTCAGGTCAGTGCCATCGCATAGCAGAGAGGTGGCAAACAACAATGAATTCTAGAATATCTAGGCTATGCTTATCCTCAGGTTAGTGCCATCGCACAGTAGAGAGGCACACAACCTATCTTTTTGTTAGAGCAGCTAAATTTCATTTGCATAGAATGCACCCACAACATATGTCATTAGCTTGATAGCATTGTGTTTCATTTTTTCTCGTGCTTTGCTCTATTTATGGTCATCCGCACACATTTGTGGCGTTTACATGCTCATTACCCCTTATTGGAATATTGTTGATTGTGTAACCAGTGATAAGATGGCAGTCCACAGTCAGTTGAACAACTTAGTTTGATCTTGAGATCACCAGTCAGGTCTAATCATCTATTTGTTGAATCTACCGACACATCATTTGTGGTCTAGCAACCTCTAGGTCTACTTTCTTTGTGTTACCTTAGTAGTTACCAATTTTTCTATCATCTTTCCCTTTATATTGCTTAGACTACACAGACTTATACTTTGATTTTGCATCTTTTCTATTTATTTTTTTTAAATCCCTTTTGATTTGTTCCTGTGTACTATCATTTTCAAAAGGTTTGAATCGGTATCACAGATACGATCTACCTTATATCAACTATCCACTCCTTCTCCCTCGTGGTTTTTTTTTAATGTTACTTGCTGACCTACTCTCCCCTAAAAGTCTAAAATCATACTGGATTTAATTATTTTAGGATTTTAACAGACAGCTAATAACATGACTTTAATTTAATAAGGAAAAATGAAAAAAGAAAAATATAACTACAATGCATCGGACTACACATGATCATTATCAGGAATAACATCACTTTTTTTTTAACGCCGTTGACCTCTAACAGATATAGAAAACGTGGTTTATCAAAGGCTTGTATAGAGGTCAGCGCGTTGAAAGTCAGTATTAATTTTTACCACATCGATAAGTTCTTTTCAAAACAGTCTCTTATGAAATGGTATTTAATACCGATGTGTTTGGTCTTGGATGTTGAACGGATTTTTAGTTACTGCAATTGTAGCAGAGTTATCAACAAAGATAGGAGTAAAAGAAAACTTTAAACCGTAATCCCGCATTTGCTGTTGAATCCAGATGATTTGTGAATAGCAACTTGCAGCAGCAACGTATTCGGCTTCATAGGTTGACAATGCAACCGAGGTCTGCTTCTTACAATGCCAGGTAACTAATCTCCTCCCAAAGAATTGACACCCTGCTGATGTAGACTTGTAGTTCATCTTGCAGCCCCCGTAATCCGAGTCACTATACGCAGTGAGCTCAAAGTCATCATCATGAGGATACCACAACCAAGTGTGGGTGTACCCTTCAGATAACGAAATATCCTTTTGACCCCGATAGATGGTTAACCTTAGGCTTAGCCTGATATCTAGAACATAACATGTAGCATACATGATATCGGTCTTGAGGCAGTGAGATACATGACAGATCCAATCATTCCTTGGTACATTGTGGCATCTACCAGATCTCCATTTTCGTCAGGTGCTATATCATGATTTGTAGCAAGTGGAGTCCAGCAGCAGAGCATTCCATGTCAAACCGACTGAGAATTCTCCCACATACTTGGTAATGTAGAAAGATCCCATTTGGTGTCTGATCCACCTGTAACCCGAGAAAGAATTTTATCTACCCCATAGCACTCATCTCAAACTCTTTCTTCATAACTACTTCAAACTCGTTGCATAATTCTTCGTTCTTTGAACCGAAGATTATGTCATCGACATAGATTTGTACTAGAGGTAGGTCTCCATCTTTTCTTTTTATGAATAATGTGCAGTCAATGACTCCCCTGTGAAAGCCGTGTTTCACAAGATGAGTTGAGAGTTTCTCATACCAGGCCCTAGGAGCTTGATGAAGCCCGTATAAGGCCTTGTCGAGTTTGTAAACTCTATCCCGATGATAAGGATCTTCAAATCCCTCAGGTTGACTGACATATACTGTCTCTTGAATTTCCCCATGAAGGAATGCACTCTTCACATCTAATTGATAAACATTAATCTTCATATACGATGCATAGGCAAGGAAGATACGGATGGCTTCCATCCTTGCCACGGGTGCAAACACTTCATTGTAGTCAATCCCCTCGACTTGGCGAAATCCCTGAACACCCAATCGAGCCTTGTTTTGATAATGACCCCTTGGTCATCCTTCTTGCATTTCAAGACCCATTGGTGCCAATGACCTTAGCACCTTTAGGTCTATCTACCAGAGTCCATACTCCTAACTTCTTGAATTGAAGAAGTTCTCTTGCATGGCACTCACCCATGCCTCATCGTTTAATGCATCACTTACGTATTTTGGCTCAAATACGAGACAAAACACTGATAAGCACCATCATGAATGTAACCTTTTCCATAACAGAGGCATAATCAGCTGAGTACAGATGATTTCGGGTTTGTACTCCTGATCTGACATCCCCAATGACATTGTCTAAGGGGTGATAGACGTTTAGACGTGATCCTGGAGTAGTAGGAGCAGCTACCTCAGAGCCAAGATTATGAACATTTGGTTCTGCATCTGAGGTAGAAGGAGTTTGAAGTTCCGAAGTCAAAGGTGCATCACCGTTAGATGCTTGTAGACTTCAGGAACTGGAACCTGTTGCACCTGACTGTTCTGGTCATCTTTTTCAGCCTCATCTTCAAAGGAGGAGTCACTGTCGTTGACTACTCCCCCTGACTGAGAGATAGGGATGTTGAAGGACTTAAAGAATCCATCATAGTCAAAAAAGTAGGCAGGTCCTTTGCTAGTAGGTGGTGTGGTATATCTATGAACATCAACATTACACCACACTTCTACTAGACCCGTTGAGTTATTGTAAACTCTCTTGTTGTTATGTTGTATCCTAGGAAGATTCCTTCATCAGCCTTCTCGTTGAATTTACCGTCTTGAGTCTTTTTCAGAAGTGTACACGGTGCGCCAAATGGTTCGAGATACTCCAGATTGGTTTACATCGTTGTAGTAGCTCGTAACATGTCTTTCCGTGGCGCTTGACTATCAGAACTCGATTCAGTGTATAACGCATTAGCCACTGCCTCATTCCAAAATGGATGGCAATTTCGAGTCTGCCAGCATTGTGTGCTGTCTCTATCAAGCTTCTGTTCTTTCTCTCAGCAACACCATTCATCTGAGGCGTGTATGCAGAAGTGAATTGATGCATAATTCCTTTTCCTTGCAGTAAGCCTCCATCCATGATTCTTGAATTCAGTCCCGTTGTCTGAGCATACTTGTCTCACTTTCAGCTTGTAGAGAGGTTCCAGTGTGGTACTAACTCCTTGAATGACTCAAATGTTCTGACTTGGACTTCAAAAACATTACCCAAGAGAATCTTGTGTAGTCATCAGTAACAACAAAACAGTACAAGTCGCCTGCAATGCTCTTTGTACTGACTGGACCAAACAGATCCATGTGAAGAAGTTCAAGAGGAAGTTCTATTGAATGAACTTTGTTTTCCTTATGATTCTTCGTCTGTTTGCCTTTCTTGCAAGCTATACAAAAATCAGGAAGTTGGAAATTCTTGACATTAACTCCTCTCATAAGATCCTTCTGGATCAAGTGATTCATCTTGTGTTGATTGATGTGTCCCATTCTCCTATGCAGGATATGGAGTCCTTCTCAGTGGCTTTGGATAGAAAGCATTGAACTTCATGATCCGTTGTAGAAGCTGTTGAGAGATCCAAAAAATAAAGGTTTATATCTTGAAGCTGTCATCAGAACTTGGTCCTCTGGAATAATGTAGTCTTTCTTACAGACGTAACACTTCTTGTTGTGGAATATGACTTTAAAATCTTATCACAGATTTGGGAAATAGAAAGTAAGTTGTTTGAAGTTGCTGAACGTAGTTCACCCTATCAAAATTAACTTTCAATTTCTAACTTCTCCCTGAGCTGTGATATAACCCTTGTTTCCAGCAAACGAAACATGCCCTCCTTTTATTTTCTTGACGTTTGATAAAAGAGCTCTATTTCCTGTCATGTGCCTGGATGCTCGCTGTCTACAATCCACGTGTTGGTTTCAGCACTGTAGGAACCCAAGCCTTTACTGGCTTGGGTTTCCCAGAAGGCACACAACATGAATTCAAACCATTGTCCCTTAGAGGGTGAGGGAAGCTCAGGTTCCTCTTGTCATCATTATCAGACACAGAGGATGACTTCTCTTTCCATAAGCCAGATTTGTGCAATGCCTGTTTGTGATAAACAGTCGACTGGCTAATGGGTTGAACGTTAGGTTCGCTAGTTCGTCTAGGTGGAGTTAAGAAACTCCTCTTATAAGACCTAGGTTTTGAATTCTGAAGTTCAATCTTCTTCCTAGGTGTCTGATAGTATGACAAAGGAAGCAATGTGTCCACACTCTCCACAGTATAGCACGACTGCTATCAACTTTATGATTAAACTTTCTTTGTGGAGATGTGTGTGACACCTGGTAACATTACTTAGTTTGGGTTTTGACTCTGTTTCTTTGATGTTTTCTCCTGCTTAACAAATTAATTGTTTTAACATTTTAACATCTTTTTTTTTGGTTAACTGGTTTTTGACATGAAGCTTGGGAAAGATTACATTAGCAGTCCTTTTAGATTCAGATTTGACTTTATTTGTCCCGGACTTTATATTAATTTTTCAAATTCTTTTTCCAGATTAACACAAGGCATTTTACCCTTTGCCTTTGAAGTGGCCCTTTTGTTTTGTTCCAGATTCAATTGATGAACATGAGGAATCTGGATCACTAACAAGAGGAGTAGACACCACATGATCCTTATGGGGTTGTTTAATGGTCTACTCTTAGTGTTCATCAAGGTCTCAGGTGGTGGAGGAACCATTTATAACCCAAACCTCCCCGTGTTTCGTTCTCTCACTAAGTGTGGACAATGTGTGATGAACTTGTCCAACTGTGCAGTTTTTGCTTTAATGAGTTTACTTCTACTTCTAAAACTGCCTTTGCTTCTTAGTGTCTTCTAGGGAGTTAAGATAGTACCTAATGTCATTAGCTTGGTTAAATGCAACTACTTCATTTTCCCTAAGCTGTTTAGTCAAAAGGTCTATTTTTTTTGTAACTATGCTCATTTTGTTTTAAAACTCTATTAGCCTCAGTGCACAGTTGCAAATCCTTACTAAGTTATCATTATGATCTAATAACCTAGCAAATTTCTCATCTATGCTATCTCTAAAAGCATCACAATCAGAACAAGCATGATTTTTAAACAGTTGGTCAGTGGTACTTACCTGAGAAGGTTCAGTAGGGTTAGCCATCAACGCAGCATCAGATGTCTCTGGTTCTGGTGATCCTTTCTTTGCTGTTGAAATCTCTTTTCAGGCTTGTAGCTGACCTCAGTTGCAGTTGTCTCTTCAATATTCGACATCGCTATCTCAACTGCAGTATCTCCCTCACTCGCGGAATCATCATCTAAGTCTTCTACACTGGCAATATTTGATTCCCCTGGACAGACAAACCGAAAGCTCCAGTCCTGTCCTTCATCATCATGTGCAGTCAAGGCCTTTGGATCCTTGCTTGATGAAGTAGAACTGCTAGCTTGCTTGTCTTGATGAGTGAAGGACGAGAATGGGTTCCCGTTCCCAGTTTTCTTTGGCTTCACACATTCTCTCTTGAAGTGCCCCTTTTCTCCACAGTTAAAGCAGGTCACTTTACTCTTGTCAAAGCCAAATGTGGTATCCTTAGTAGCAACCAAGTTCTGTCCGTCTTTTTCACAAACTTCTTCGCCCTCCGGACAGCACTAGCTAAGGCCCACATAATATCCATTCTCTCCAGCTCCATTTCATCCACCTGCTCGTAGTCCTCATCTGCCAGATGGCAGTTTCCAATCTTCCAGCAACAAGTCCATCCTAAGAATTAACCACTGCTGACAAAAGATCCATGTGCTCTCGAGCTACTTCCACAGTAATATTTCCAAGGTTCTTGGTCTTCAGTCTAGTAGCATTCGCTTTAGTTCCAATGTAATGGGTACACGAAGACCCGGAAGTTTCTGATCCTGAAGCAGAAGCTTGTGAAGGACCCGATGAGCTAGACACAAATGCAGTCTGAAGTGGTGCTCCAGACGTCTTAGCTTGAGGCGTGGCCTTGTACAAAGCTGGATTCTGAGTGTACGAAGACTTCTGCGCTCTGTACTTCATCCTAAGTGCTTCTTCTCGCAGGTTTAGAATGAAGTCATTGATATCCAACTTTGCCAGCATCTCATTCTGTCTCAGATTTGACACAAATGAAGCCCACTATTCCGGCAATCCGTCTGCAAAATTTGACACCTTTTCTTCCATGGTATAGCAACACCATGTGTATGTAGTTCACTCATCAGATGGTAGAATCTATCAATAACATCGTCCAAACTCTCGTTTCCCATCAATGAGAAGTTGTCAAATTCCTTCTTCAGTTCCTTAGATTTAGTTGCCTTCAATGAAGCATTCCCGTCGTATCTCTTTTCCAACTTATCCCACAATTTCTTGGCCTGCTTATTCTCCGAGTACTGGTGGAAAATATCTTTAGGAATAGACTGTGTAATCAATGCATAAACTCTCTTCTCTGCATTATACTTGACTTTCTGAGCATTGGTCATCCCTCCCAAAGTAAGTTTTACCCCATCTGCTCCCACCGGCATACTATACCCAATCTCAATAGCTTCCCACAAATTTGGATCCATTCCATTGAGGTAGATCTCAAACTATTGTTTCCAGTGGGGAAACTCATCTAACGTTAAGAGTTTTGGTGGTTTATTATGATTCCCCACCTCACTCTCAAGCAACAGTAGGTTCGGATCCTTGAGTCCTTGCTGATAGTAAACGCTGACATCTGATCTTCCATCTCGAATAACCTTTAAGTGTACTAACCAAACCATCAAACTGGTGCGATTAGGTCATGCGAATGGGCTATCCGTGTGAATGAACTATGCGATTGGTTCAATCGTGCGGCTGAACTAAGCGATTGGTTCAGTCGAGCGAATGAAGCTGATGCGTATGAACACTGCGAACGGATGGTTCAGTCGTACTAATGGGGAGGCGACACAGTCCAATCGTGCGTCTGGAGTATGCGAATGAGTCCAGTCGTGCGAATGGCTCACTCGTGCGACTGAAGCTGTTGTTTTGCAAAAATTTCTAGGTTAAACGTGTTTTAGCCGTAAAAATTCAAAATTTGCAAACCCTAATCGCGTAAGGCCGTAGAAACCGAAACTTGATGAGCAGGGTACGTCCAAGACAACTTTTGACACAAAAGATTGTGTTTTTTTAGTGTAAAAACAAAAACTTTTTATCAATCTTGATTGAATCACACGTAATCAAGAGCCAAAGCTCTGATACCACTTGTTAGGACCTTGTATTTTAACGAAATACCGAATGATTAACATGTAAACCAAACCAAATAGTGCGGAATCCTATTTGATTGGCGATCCAATCAGTGAGAACGCACGTAGAATCAATAAAGTATTGAATCAAATATTAAGAATCGATTGGGAATCGATCTACTGCGTTCTATGAACTTGGAGTATAAACTTGGAGGTTTCTGGACGGCTAGGGTATGTCTGGAGTCAAAATAGAATAAAAGCTCTCGTTTTCCACGAATTGGGTTGTATTTATAGGTTAGTATTGTTCATTCGTGCGACTGAACCATTAGTATGGTTCAGTCGTGCGATTGAACCATGCGGTTGATTCATCCGCACGACTGAGTATTAGTCGTGCGACTGAGCCAATGTTATGTTACAATCATACGACTGATCCAGTCTCCTGGTTCAGTCGTGCGACTGAGTCATTCGTATGAAGTTATTCATGCGTATGGTCCATTCGCATGGGCCATTCGTATGAGAACTTCATTTTGTTAAGTTTGAATGTATTAATTAGTATAACATTATGTGTAACCATTCAAACAACCACAAACCTAATTAACAAATTGAACATCGACTCATTAATGAAATATTAAACATTATAAATAATAGACAACCAATATCATTTCATAAATCATTTCAAACATTACACCAGAATCAGACAAACAAGATCTATTACATTCATATCATGATCTAGGGACATACATGTATCAACATAATTCGTGTGCTATTCTACAGCAAATCCTAATCTAATTGATCAAACTAGATCTCGATCCTTTCAAATGGTATTAGACCAGGTTAATCATTGATCGATTTAACAATTGATCATTGAAACTGTTCTTTTGATATCTAAGTTTGATCAAATTAGAAAATTTGCAAGAATTGGTTATAGAGTTTGTTTTTTTGTTGCTTCCTGTGAATTAATTTGAGATTCTTCTTGTTTTAAACTGTGTTGTTGAGTTTTTGAGCTAGATCTGTTAAAATCTCATTAAACCTGTTTGAATTGGTGAAAATGGCTACATCAATCAATGATCCTCACAATACGGCTCCTCAACAAAGCCACCGATGCTTGTTAGGAGTGAGTACAACATATGGCAACGACGAATGCTCCATCACCTGTCTGTCAACAGTTCAGGTTGTTGGAAATCTGTGGTTCATAGACCATATAAGCCTATGGTGAGTAATCCGGAAACAAGTGAAATGGTTCCGAAGAAGAAAGAGCAATATTCAGATGAAGATTTGAAACTGTTTGAAGTTGATGCTAAAGCCCATGGAATTCTAGCCATGGCATTGCCTAATGAAATCTATTCTGGACTTATGCATCATGAATCTACTCATGACCTCTGGGTTGCTTTGAAAGAACAATTTGGAGAAACTGATGAGGTCTTAGCAAACAATAGACAAATCCTTGCCCAGCAATATGAGACATTCTCTCATAGAAAGGGTGAGTCACTGACTCAACAATTTGAGTGATTCTCCTGTTTGATATCTGAGTTGAAAATGGTTAAACATGAATATACAAACAGTCAGATGAACAACAGATTTCTCAGATCCCTGCCTGAGAGATGGGACACATATACTATTGTCCTACGCTCCAGTGCAAATCTAGACAATCTATCTCTCACCTAACTTCATGGGAAACTGTTAACATTTGAAAGAGAGATAGAACAGAAAAGGAAACTGACTTCATCTGGGAAGCTCACTGATGATTTTGTACCAGGGAATACTGCTCTGGTTGGTCATGAGTCAGAATATGCTACATCAGAAAGTTCTTATGATGAGCATATAGATTTCTCTTCAAACAGTGGAGATCATGCTTTTGCTGGTATTGATAGTAATTCAGGATGTAATAATGACAATCTGTGCTTTTTGATGGATAATTTGAAAGGAATTGCTGATGATGAGTTGGAAGAGATGGATATTTTGAGCCAAATGGCATTAGTAATATCAGATCTCAAAAATTTTACCAAAGGACAGGTAGAAAATTCCCTGGTTTCTCTGGAAAAACCAAAGTTGGTTTTGACAAGAGCAAGTTGAGGTGTTACAAGTGCCATAGACTTGGACATTTTGCAAGAGAGTGTAGATCATCTGGATCTAACTCTTCTGCACCCTTTGTGATCTTTCCAGGCAATAATTCACAAAACAAAGGCAACATTCTACCAGTTCTAGTCATCATTTGCAAATTCAATCATCTCCTGCATATTTTGTTCCTCAAGGTCAAATGCCATATCCTTATCCTTGTTTTTACATGCCTCAGTCCAATGAGGTTCCAGTACCCATAGCTCAAAAATCACATGCCCTACCTAAGCCTCAACCATCTCAATCAAGTCAACAATCTCAATCTCAATCTCAATCACATCAAAGCTTTTTCACTCCTGGAATGTTGATTGGAGTAGTTTACTAGATGATCTTTCTGGTATTCTAACAAGTGTTTTCTTGTGCTGGTCAACATGATGGTGAAAATCCTTTTGGAAATCTTGCTCTTATGGCCCTGAAGTCTACTGATGGTTCATGCTCAAATGCTTCATCATCACATGTACGATAAGTATCTTCTGAGGCTAAGGCCAAGTTGTGTTCTGAGTCATGCATAGCTGCTTTTGCCTCAATTAGAGAAGCAAATGTAGCTTTAATTAATCAAAATCTTGACCTAGAGAAAGTGATTTCCAAAAGAAAAGCTGAGTTTGAGTCTGTTTTAAAGGAAAAAGATGATGAGATTTACAAATTAAAATGTCAAATCACTGATGAAAAGGCTAAGGTAGAGGTCATTTTAGAAAATCATAAGAGTCTTAAAGAAACACTTGCAGCTACTCAAGTTGAGTGTGAACGCTGGGTAACATCTTGCAAGGGGTTTGAAATGCTTCTCAGTAAGCAAACTGCTTCAAATGTGAAGTTTGGGATTGGATATAATCACACTAAACCTCCTACAGATTTTACTCCCAAGACAGAAGTAAAATCTGAAGGTGAAATCAATTCCCAAACCACATCATCATCTGTCTCATCCTCAAGTGATAATGTACAATCAATGGATGAAGTTTGTAATAGTACTTTAGCTAATCAATCTGCTAGTGGTCTTACTGCTGATGAACACATGATCAAAGAAAAGCTGAGCACTTCAGGTGTTGTCTCACAAGGTATTCAAAGTACTGAAGAGCAAGTAACAACACCTGAAGAACATTTCAAACCAACTAAAACCAAACATGGTTTGACAACTGCTGAAGAGTCTATAAGGAAATCCAAATGTACTAATAGAAAAATCTGAAGAACAAGTCTTCAGTTGTTACAAATCCTTCAGTACTTCACATAGTACTGAGAGGAAGAAAGTACTGAAGAACACACCTTCAGTAGTTTCATCTTCTTCAGCAGCTGATCAACAGAAGATGAAGAAAAAGCCATGTGAAATATGTGGTCTATTCAATCATCTCAGTAATGAATGTTGGTACAGAAAGGGTTCCAAATTTAACAAAGATAAAATCATTAAAAAGAAAATTAATAAAATGAAAGATGAATTTGAAACCAAGTTTGTGCCACAAACATCTCAAACTGATAAACCAAAGTCTTCACAAAAATCTAAACAGAAGAAAGAGGTTTATCATAAAACAGCTGAACATATTCCTCAAGGAGTATCAAAACAGCAGACTAAGTCTATGTCTTTCAAAAAGGAGGACATGGTATGTCACACGAACCATTGAAAAATAAGTACTGATGTATCTGCTGAACTGAAGGCTTTAACAACCAATCAGACACAACATGTTATGATGGTTAACATCTGTTGGGGAGAGTTAACCAAATAGATGTACCTGTGATTAAACCGCTGAAAAGGAAAACTAAGCCAAAATCAAAGGAATCATTGTCAGCACCATCTCCACCTTCAAAGGCAAAATCAAAGGAAAACTAAGCCAAAATAGATGTACCTGTGATTAATCATGACAAATCAGTTGGTATAAAATCTGTTGATGAGAACAGACCAAAAACCAAAATGGTTTGGGTCTCAAAAGCTAACTAGTTGTTGTGATATATGCAGGGTTCTTCAACATGCCATAGAAGCATCTGGTATGTAGACAGTGGAGGATCTATGCATATGACTGGGAGCAGATCTCTTCTTCATGACTACTCTCAAGGAAAGAAGGGATTTGTATCTTTTGGTAATGATGCTAAGGGTTACATCATCAGCAAAGGCTTTGTTTCAAATGGTGAAATAAGTTTTGATGATATTAACCATGTGGAGAATCTCAAGTACAATTTGTTGAGTGTCAGTCAAATGTGTGATAAAGGGCATGTTGCACTTTTCACCAGTCAGAACTGTCGGATTCTATCTTTCAATGTTTTGAGTATGATTGACAAGATACTGGATGAACAAACTCTCCTGAAGGCCAACAGGATTTGAAGAGTATATGCCTTAGACTTATCAAAGAAAATTGATCTGAAAGGCCATCCATGTCTGTTCTCCAAGGCCTCTCCTCAGGAATCCGAACTTTGGCACAGAAGGCTTGGTCATGTGAATCTTAGAAACATGAACCAGCTGATCCATCATGGTTTAGTGAGAGGTCTGCCATTAAAGGAGTTCAAATGTGATGACAACTGCTCTGCTTGTTTAAAAGGAAAGCAACATAAAGTATCATCCCCTCCAATAGAAGAACCAAAGTCTACTGCCTGCTTGCAATTACTGCATATGGATCTTTTTGGTCCAGTAAGAGTGATGAGCATGGCAAAGAAAAAATACTGTCTGGTAATTGTGGATGATTATTCTAGATTTGTATGGACCTTCTTCTTACATTAAAAAGATGAGGTTGGTCAAATTATCATCTACTTTGTGTTGCATGTGGAAAAGCAGTACTCTCTTTCTGTCAAGTGTGTGAGGAGTGATAATGGCACAAAATTTAGAAATCACACACTTAATGAATTCTATTTCTCTAAGGGAATCAAGAGGCAGTTTAGCATTCCAAGAACTCCTGAACAAAATGGAGTGGTGGAGAGAAAGAATAGGACCCTTATTGAAGCTGCAAGGTCAATGTTGGCTGATTCTGGTTTGCCACTAACCTTTTGGGCTGAAGCTGTTAACACAACTTGCTATGTGCAAAATAGAGTATTAGTAAATCAAAGGTTGATGAAGACTCCTTATGAAGTGTTACATCATTTGGCTCCTCTGATTTCCTTCTTTAGAGCACTTGGGTGTCCTTGTTATATTCTCAACACAAAGGATCCACTTCAGAAGTTTGAATCAAAGGTGGATGCAGGGTACTTTGTTGGGTATTCATCTACTTGCAAGGCATACAGAGTTTTTAATTGCAAAACAAAGATTGTTGAAGAAACCTTGCATGTAAAGTTTAATGAATCTCCAAAGGAGAAAATCTCACAAAACCCTGTGGAGTTATTTGATCTGGACATACTGCAATATGTTTCTTATCAGTCTCCAACTGTTGCAGGTTCTGTGAATCCATCATCTCCTGCCACTTGTTATCCATGTATTGGTATAATGCAAGTTTTAGTGATCAACTGCCTGAGTCTACTAAACTTGATGTTTCTGTAGCTTCAGCAGTTCCATCCACAACAAATGCTGATGAGATCTCTAAATTCTCTACTTCATTTGAATTTTCATCTCATTCAAGGTTTCAAGAATCTGGATCACCATCTGTTGCTACTGAATCACCTACAAACACTTGCATAGATCTTATTGAGTATCAAGAACTGAAGAATCACCCCATGTCTCAGATCATTGGTGACATCAATGCTGGTGTTTTAACTAGAAGTCAATTGTCCAATTTTTGCTTCTATGCTCTCTTCATTAGTCAGCAAGAGCCAAAGAACTATCATATTGCATTAAGAGACAATGGATGGGTTGAAGCTATGCAACTTGAGCTTCTTCAGTTTCAAAAGCAGCAAGTGTGGGAACTGGTTCCTCTACCCCAAGGTAAGTGTGCAATAGGCACTAAATGGTGTTTAGGAATAAAACTGATGAAAAAGGCCAAATTGTCAAGAAGAAGGCCAGACTGGTTGTATAGGGGTTTTCACAAGAAGAAGGTATTGATTATGATGAAACCTTTGCCCTTGTAGCTAGACTGGAGGCAATCAGATTGTTTTTAGCTTATGCTGCTTTCCATAATCTCAAAGTTTTTCAAATGGATGTCAAAAGTGCATTCTTATATGGTAAAATAAAAGAAGAAGTTTATGTGTGCCAACCACCAGGTTTTAAAGATCATAAACATCCAGATTGGGTGTATACGCTTGATAAGGCTCTTTATGGGCTAAAAAAGCACCCGAGCCTGGTATGAAACACTGTCTAAATTTCTTCTACAAAATAATTTCACTAGAGGCTCCATAGATAAAACCTTGTTCATTAAGAAAGTAGGCATGCATAAGCTCCTTGTTCAAATTTATGTTGATGATATTATTTTTGCATCCTTTGATCCACAGTTGTGTGATGCCTTTACTAAGTTGATGCAACAAAAGTTTGAAATGAGTGCCATGGGAGAATTACAGTTCTTTCTGGGGTTGCAAATCAAACAAAAGGCTGATGGAACTTTCATTCATCAGTCAAAATATACAAAGGATTTATTGAAAAAGTTTGATTTACAAAACTGTAAGCCCTGCTCTACTCCCATGTGCAGCACCACACAACTGGATGCTTATCAGAAAGGTAAAGCAGTTGATGAAACTCTTTATAAATGTATGATTGGTTCCTTGATGTACCTTACAGCTTCTAGACCAGACATTATGTTTGCAACTTGTGTCTGTGCTAGATTTTAGGCTGCACCTAAAGTATCCCATATGATTGCAGTCAAAAGGATCTTTAGATATTTGCAAGGAACTCAATCTTTAGGACTTTGGTATTCCACTGGGCACTCTTGCAAATTAGTTGCTTTCTCTGATAGTGACTATGCAGGGTGTAAATTAACCAAAAAATCAACCTCTGGTGCATGCCAATTTCTAGGTAATTGTTTGGTTTCTTGGCAGAGTAAGAAACAAACTTCTGTTGCTACATCCAATGCTGAAGCAGAGTACATTGCTGCTGCAAGTTGTACATCTCAGGTACTCTGGCTTCAGAATCAATTACTGGATTATGACATTATAGAGACTGAGACTCCTTTACTGATAGACAGTGCTTCAGCTCTTTGTATTGTTAAGAATCCAGTCCAGCATTCTAGGACCAAACATATTGAGATCAGACATCATTTTATCAGAGATTGTTATGAAAAAAGTCTGATTGATCCAAAGTTTGTTCCTAGTGCTGATGAGCTTGCAGATATTTACTAAGCCTTTGGACAGTGCAACTTTCCAAAATCTAGTGCTAAGGCTGGTATGCTGCAGGTTGAATGATTTGACAACTACTGATGATCTCAGCTCACAAGTACTGATGAGCATCAGTATACAACTGTCAAATATAAGTACTGAAGTTTTTTTCTTCAGTAGTTTTCATAACTACTAAAGACTAAATTACTTAAAAGTACTGAACTACTTTATTTGTTGCAAAGTACTGATGTGGTTACAATTACTGAAGTCTGTTCTAACAGATAAGTACTGATGACCAATGAACATCTGAAAATCAGATAATCTGCTCAGTAAGTGTTAAGGCCAAATGAAACAACTGAGATATGTGAATTGACGACAACAACTAATGAGTAATTTTATTCTTCAATTGTTTCAAACAATTGCTGTTTCCTTTCAAAACAACTGAAGCCAAAACCAAGTGTTCAATAGTTGAACACCAAGTCTTTAGTTTTTTTACAACATCTGAAAGTTAAAACCATGTCTTCAGTCGTTTTCTAACAACTAATGACTAAAACCAAAACTTTCAGCTGTTTTCTTTCAGCCGTTTCATATCCTATAAATACCTAACCCTAACTTCAAACTTTTCATAAATCGATTTCCAAACGTTCATCTTCCATTAATGGCAACCATGCAAATCAAACCGCAACACAACTGTATTGCCTACTTCACAAAATCGGCCTTTTGGACTAAGTTTGATGATGCCATTGATCTGATGGTTGATTCCCCGTATTAAACTGCTTTTCTTCTGAATCCAACCATCTATCCAGACACTCTTCGTCAATTCTGGACAAATGTCACTATCCATACTGGTGAGAATGATGTAGCGATCACTCTCCAGTCATTTGTAAACCAGAAGAAGGTGGTAGTCACTCCTGCTATCATTCGCCAAACGCTAGATCTGAATGATGCTACCTTTGACACCAAATACCTGAAGGGCACCATTGATCTCTCATTCATCAACCATGGATATGCGGGCAACTAAGTGCTACAACCATTCTGAAGAAGCACTTCCATGATGCTGAACGCCTAATCTTCCACATGATCAATGTTTGCCTTGCCCTCAAAACCTCTTCATGGGATCAAATATCATCTAGGTGGCAGCAGGTATTATATTCTATCCTTGAACGCCAAAACTTAAATCTTTCTGAATTATATTTTTAGAATTAAAAGATTTGGCAATGAAACCTGTGGCTAACAGATGGCTATTATATCCAAGGTTTCTTATGGTCATAATCATGAATCAGTTACAATCTGATGGCCCTGTTGGCCTTGGAGTCCCTGCTGTGGTAGTTTTGCCAGAGGTATACTCTAGGCACAACTCTGACCCCACCTCAAAGAGGCTGCCAAATTGCTAAAACCCAAGCAGAAGGTACCCACAGCCTCATCCTCCAGATCCAAAGTCCCCTCCAAACCTCATTCCAAACAAACCAAACATGCTACTCATGGAGTTGAGTCCCCTGATGATGCCCCTGCAACACAAAGGCAGGATGAAACTATGGGTAGTAATCCCTCTGTAGTTTTCAGGAGTCTACCAGCCGAAACCGCTCAGGTATCCTCTCAACAGGATCCTGCTGCAACCAAAAATGGGGAAACCACATTACTAGAATCTCTCTCACTTGAGAGGATTGCCATTGAAGAGCACCATTCACCCCAGGTGCACTCCTTTTCACACCTATCTCCCACTGAAGCCACCCCTACAAGCCTAACTGTGGTTATTACACAAGTGCTGACTCAACTACATTCCTCTACCCCCTCCCAAAAACATATTACCACTGGGAAAACCTCAACAGTTGAGGGAGAGGATTATAATGTGGCTGATAACCCATAGCACAAGGATTACAGATTTCAATCTCCCTATGTAGAGGAGGAGATTAGAACATCTGGTGAGGCTGCCTCTTCTCTGTTTTTACATGATCAGGATGAAGATGGTATCATCTCTAAGTCCTCACCAGAGGCAACTGCCAATGAAGGACATCATCCTAAGGCAGGAAGTCCCCAGTTCCAAGAAATAGTGGCACATGTGAATACTGATCTACACTCAGCACATGTTCATCCTGATTTCATCAGGAGATCAGCTGATTCAGCACAGACTGATGATGACTTGGGTTTTTTCTTTGATGTTCTAGCCCATAATACTATTCTTGAGACTGAGGTATGCAGACTACAAGAACTGCTTGCCAAAATGTCACAAGAATCAAGTCCATCTGCCCACATTCACCAACAGATGGCAGTGTCTCCTGAAACTATCCCAAACACTGAGCCACTCCCAACAAATTTGCCACCAGCCTCTGCTTCAGGTACCATTTCTTAGGGACAAAACCCCTCTGAGCTAATGGTTGCTGCTTTTCAAACATCCTTACCTCTCATCACTTCCATAATCACAAATACTATACATCAAGCCATTGATGAGAGGCTTTCCTCAAATCTTCAATCCTTAGTTGATGCTGCTGTTTCTAAGAGACTTTTTGACATTCAGACCCCTGAACCCAATGCACCCAAAAAAGAGGGAGTCTAAGTCAGTGAAAGTAGACAAAAGAAAGAGAGCTGAAGAGGAAGAAGAAAAAGAGAAGAAAGAAAAGGAAATGATCACCAACAAGAGGAAGAAAAGCTCTGAAAAGACTGAAGGAGAGAAAAAGTTAGAAGAATTGATCAAAGAAGCTGATGAGCAACATAGCAGATCTATGGATAAGATTATTGATCAACTCTTCAGAAAAGGATTTGACACTGCCAAACTTGACTCTGAAATCAGAAGGTTAGAGATTCAAGAGATTGAACAAAGATGGGCAAGTTGGAGTGAGAAAGAAAGGGAAAGGCTGGAAGCTATGGCAAGATTTATATCAAAACATCTGAGAAGGTCAATCATTGAAGTAAAGTCATGGTCCAGACACAGTATTTTGGAGATAACCACTAGAATCTGTTCTTCTAAAGTATTTAACAAAGGATTGATTATAGAAGCTCTTGATGAAGCTAGTGCTGGGAAAAGGACTGATATGGCAAAATTATCCAAAGCTTACTCACATCCAAGATGCTAGAGCAGCCTGCACAATCACCCAAACCAAAACAACCACCTTCACAACCATCAAACCACTCCTTTACCCAATAAACCTACTCAACCCACTACCAATGATGCACTAAGAGGAAGAGAAGAGTGTTGAGGATGGATGAAGAAGAAGAAGATGATGATGAGGATGATAGTCTGCCAATCTCTACTGTTCTCAAAATAAAGATGCCTGAGCCCAGGAGTCAACCAACAACAATCACACCTGACTTCCAAAGGCAAATGGTAAAAGTCAAATTGAAGAAGAAGAATAACACAAACAACATGATGAGCAGCTGTTAAGGATGATTGATAAAGAGTTTCCCAAGTCTTCATCCATACAAGCAATGAAGAAACATGCTCAGAGGTTGTATGCTCTCAGATTTACATTTCAATATCAGAAAGAAAGTGTGAGAATTTGGCCTGACCCCAGAGTAAGTGACAGAATTCATAAAAAGAAGATTCCAAGCAGATACAATGGCCAAGTAAAGAAGATTGTAGATGCTGTGATAATGCTGGCCATTGTAGTGTCACCCTTGGAAATCCTTGATGACTTCAGAGAGCTTACAAGTCTAAGATGACTCCACAAACTTTACTAGAAAAAAATGGTAAAGAAGGGGTTAATCTACAAGAAGCTTGAAGAAAAAAGAAGAAATGAGCTCCAGTTATTGCTTTAAGGCACTCATCCTGATGAGTTTGCATACAGAGAGATAACAACTGTGGAGCTGAAAAATGGAAAGCATATTAAGTACTTATCTAAGTACTATGGGCCTGAGTTCTTCTTTGAAAGTGGAGCTGAAGAACTCACAATGGAAGAACAGTTGTTTTTTCCTTGAGGCCTATATCAGAGAGTCTTACAGACTTATCATTGGGAAATAGGTTTCATGGATGGGGTAACAGCTCTGTGTCCAATTCCCCAAGACAGAGTTCCCATTCATCCTTTGCCAATCAAACCTTCTGAAATCTCTTCCCTGGCCTGAGCTTATATTGAAGATTTCTAAGCTGATCAAGAAAGTCTTTGCCAATAAGTGGGATTTCAATAATCTTAAAGGTTTTGACTGCATTGGTTCAGGGGGAGTTTGTTGGACCAAAAGAACCAATGAGCCAGATCAGAAAAACCTTTAAGTCCCACAGACATCAAAACAACTGAACTGATCTACAACAGCTGAAGACAAAGTCTGAAGACAACTGCTGAAGACAAAATCTGAAGACAAGTCTGAAGACAACTGCTGAAGACAAAGTCTGAAGACAAAATCTGAAAACAACTGAAGACAAAGTCTGAAGACAACAGCTGAAGACAAAGTCTGAAGACAAAGTCTGAAGACAAAGTCTGAAGACAACTGCTGAAGACAAAGTCTGAAGATCAAGTTCTCAGAAGTTGTCAAAACAGCTGAAGTAGTTCTCTTCAGTAGTTGTGATGGTTTACATTTCAGTAGTTTGTAATCAGTAGTTTTATATTATCTGAAGTTCTTACACTTCAGATGTTATAACTTCAGTAGTTGTAATGCTAGCTTATACTTAGGTTTTTGTGAAGGTGTCCTCAGTTGTTGTGGACATCTTCAGTAGTTTCATTTACTTTTAGTTTTTATATAAATCAATTAGATGTCGCTATCAAGTGACGTCAGCTGATGTCACATTCCTTATAAAAGGAATGTTGACCTAATTTCCCTATATGGGTAGCTTGTGCATGAATGAAAACATTCTTTTTGCAGGAAACTCTCTCTGTATAACCGTTACTGTTTGATTGAATATTCATATTATTCTTGCTATAATTCGTCTAATTCGTGTGCTATTCCGCTGCAAATCCTAATCTAATTGATCAAACTAGATCTCAATCCTTTCAAAGGGATCATACCAGCACCAGTAGCAGAGGGGGTGCTTGGTATGTAAGGTCCATTCTCAATAGACTCTCACATTCTTAAGTCTAGAGACCTAATGAAACCTTTCATTCTTAGGCACCAGGTATCAAAGTCATCAAGAGTGATCAGTAGGGACTTGTTCATGGTTCCAATTTCTATATCAGTCATGGAAATTGCTGCCATTTGAGAAGTTGAGTATTTTTGTGTGTGAGGGATCTTAAGATGGTGAGATCTTATATCAAGAGCCTGGATAGCTCTGATACCAAATGCAGGACCGGTGAAGGGGGTCACTTACAACACAACAACACAAAGAGGAGAATAACTAAACTTTATCAAATAGTGAACTGGATTAACCACAAGTAAAGACACTAAGAACACACGTAATTGAGAGACAGAACACAAGAGCAAAATAGACAAGAGTATGGTTTTCAAGATTATTGTATATTGCTTTCTCAATGTTCTATTACAAGTGTTACAAAGCATAAAAGAAAGATACAAGAACATGAGATACTTATACTACATTCTACAGCTGGCCATACTATGAAAGCCAGCCAGATACAATTGACTAGACACAAAACAAAATTATTTGTAGAGTCAAAAGGCAGATTGCCTTTTGACTAGTGACTATGACATGCCATAGCTCACATCCTTATCTTTTACAAAAAGGATAAAGTACATGAAGTAGAAAGTTACAGACTCACAGCCTCAATGTATAGTTACCAAAAGCATGGAACTTTCACCAACTCATGTAAGTTGGTGACTTTACAGAGTTGCAACGGAAAGGGGTCTAGCTTTATGGAAAAGTACATCGGATAAAGCATGTTACTAAAAGTCTTCGGAAGAAATCTGTCTTCAAGAGTTGAGCTTTGGAAGACTTGTCTCTGAAGCTTCAGAAGACTTCATCTTGGGCTTCAAAAGATATTGGTCTTGGCTTTGGAAGATTTTACACTTAGAGTATTTTCTGTTGCATGTGTAAAACTTTCGAAGCATTCTTCTTCAATGCATTTATGCGGCATGCAAGATAGACTTTGGATGTTTGGGTTGCATCAGCCTCTTCATATATTCTCTACACTTTTAAATCTTCTCCTCTTCCTAAAGCTCTTCCACAATCATTTTCTTCTTTCCTTTATCATCTTTTGAAGTGCTTGACTTTGGTGGTTCTTGGAGAGTGGATTCACATTATGAGAGAGGCAGAGAGGGTGTTTGAGCTAGAGGTTGATCAAGAAAGTCCTCACTATTCACCTCAGATGCTAGCTCTAGAATTACATATGTGATGATTAGATCCTCGGATAGTGAGAACAATCCTTCCGCAGCTTCCATTACAGCTTCGAAAGACTCAGCTTGTTCTTCCGAGGCTTTGACTTCAGCTTCGGAAGTTTGAGGGAGTGCAGTTTCTATCCCAACTATTTCAATTGCTGGCCCATCAGTCCTCGTTTCCCCTTCAAATTGAATCTCAGGTTCCATTTGGACCTTAGGTTGAACGACTTCTCCATAATGGTAGAAGGTGCACTGATCCTTTGAAGCTCTTCAGCTCCAAAGTACATCATACCTACATCAGGGCTTGGCTGATCTAGAGAGGATCTCAACAGAAACTTAGAGAAGATTGTATAGAGATCTCTGAGCATCCTTGGGTCAATTTGCAGAATAACTTGGGATGGCTCAGAAAAGGTGGTTGCAGTGGGAGTCGAGAATTTGGAAGTTGAAGTTTGGCTCAATGGTTCTTCAGGTGTTTGTCTCTGAACACTCTCCCCCTTTTTTGGTAGCATCATCTTGAGAGCTAGATGAGCTAGAGGAAGAGGTCAATGAGACCTGAATTGGTACATGCCTAAAAGATCTCTCAATCTGTTTCTTAGCTAGTTGAGCCTTGAGATTGTCAATCTCAAGTTGCTGAGTGGCAGACCTATCCTCTAAAGTCCTAACCTTGGACTCAAGGTTTTAGATTTTAGAAAGCAAGTCTTGTATGGTGAGTTGCAGTCTTCCCTCATTTTCTTTTGAAGAATCACGAGGAGATGAGGTAACATACCTAGTATGTTCAGCCTCACCACCAGATGTGGTTTCTTGGCACCTTGGTTTCCCTTGCTTGATGATGTCTCTTTCAGAGTCATCACAAGGCATGTTTGCCACAGATTTAGTCTCAGAAATGTTACCACTGTCCATAAGGTCCAATGAGGCACCTTTTGTAATGGCAGCTGAATCTACATGAGTCCCCTATTTGATCTGGTTTCACGCATTATCAGTTAGTACTTCGTATGTACACGGTCCTAACAAGTGATATCAGAGCTTTGGCTCTTGATTTTGCGTGCGATTCGATTAGTTTCGTTGTAAAAATCATTTTTTTATTCAAAGGAATCACCTTTTTTGAGTAAAACAATGTTTTCGACGTCTTAGGGTTCTTGAAAAATCGTGTTTTGGTGTCAAAGTATCAAAAACCTTAGTTTTTTGCAAAAACAATAGCCTCAGTCGCACGATTGGCCCAATCACATGACTAAACTCAATCGCACACCCCTTTCGCATGATTGAACTCAATCGCTCACTCATTCATACGGCTGACCAATCCCATTCACTTGTCTCCAATCGCACACTCCATACGTACGACTGAATCCAATCGCACGATTGAATTCATTTGCACACTTCAGTCACGTACTCCATCCGCACGACTGAACAACTCGAGTCGTTTGAGTCCATTCGTCCATTTCAATTGCACGACTGAATCCAATTGCCCGATTGAATTCATTCGCACTCCTCATTCTCACGAGTGAGTCAGTCTAGTTTTATAATTCAAAGTTTGAAGATAAGGAAGATTAGTACTCTGCTTTTACTGCCGGAAGGGACTCTCGCATCTAGAACCTTCTACTTCTGGAAAATGAAATTAGGAATCACAATAAACCACCTAAACTTATAACGTTAGATGATTACCCACAATGGAAGCAGGGATTCAAGATCTATTTAAATGGAGTTGATCCTAATCTTTGGGAATCAATCGACACATGTTATAGTATGCCAGTCGGTGCTGATGGTGTTAAGTAAACTTGGGGAGGTATGACTGACAGTCAGAAAGCTAAGTACAATGCTTAAAAGAAGGTGTATGCCCTGTTAACTCAGTCGATACCAAAAGATATATTTCATCAGTTCTCGGAGAACAAACAGGAAAAAAGTTATGGGAGGCTTTGGATAATTAGGATGGAAATGCAACGTTGAAAGCATTGAAGGCAAAAGCTCTCAAGGAGTTTGATAACTTCTCCTCAATCGGGAAAGAAAGCTTGGATGATATTATCGACAGATTCTACCATTTGATGAGTGAGTTGCACACTCATGGGGTAACCACATCTATGGAAGATAAAGTGTCAACCTTTGCTGATGGTTTGCCTGAGAAATGGGACTCGTTTGTGTCTAACTTGAGACAGAACAATACACTTGCAAAGTTAGACATAAATGACTTAATCCTGAAATTAAGGGAGGAGGAATTGAGGATGAAGTACAGGTCACAGAAAGGATCCTACGACCAGGATCCTTCACTGTATAACTCCTCTCCCACTCCAACCAGTTCAGGAGCACCACTTCAACCTGTCTTTGTGTCTAGTTCAACAGCTACTTCCCAAACCACCGCTTCAGGACCAGAAACGTCAGGGTCATCCGCTACCCAATATATAACGCCTGAAGCCAATACTACAAAGTTGAAGACTGAGAATCTCGGTAATATCACTATGGAAGTAGCAAAGGAGCACATGGATCTCCTGGCAGCTATTGTCCACTCTTATGATGGTCTAGTTGCAGGGAAGATCGGAAATTCCATCTTGCAGATGAAGATTACGAGCAGGTGGACGATAATGAACTAGAGAGAATGGATATCATGTGGGCTTTGACTAGTGCTGTCAGAAGGGAAAAAAAGTTTGTGAAAAAGACAGGACAGAACTTGGTAGCCACAAAAGACATAACCTTTGGTTTCGACAAAACCAAAGTTACCTGCTTAATTATGGGGAAAAGGGGTATTTCAAATGTGAATGTGTAAAGCCCAAGAAGACAGGTAATGGAAATCCATTCTCAACCTCCAACCGTCAAGACAAAGACAAGAGAGGAACTACCACGTCAAGAAAAAAGACAAAGGCCTTGACTGCTCAAGGTGACGAAGGATAGGACTAGACCTTCAGTTTTGTGTCTTCGGGTGAGTCAAACATTGCTTGTGTTGAGGGATTGGATGACGGCTATGCAAGTGAAGGTGAAATCACAGTTGAACAAGTAATATCATATAATGAAGAAGCTGTGAATGTTGTAAATCACCTGATTGAACAAGAACTCAAAACGACATGTTTAGAATCTCCAGCATCCGAAGAGTCAAATTCTGGATTGATGGGTGATTCAACTGAATCTTTACAGGTAAGTACTAAAGATCAACTTTTTGAAAAACATGCTTGTAATGAATGTAACAAATTTAGAGAAAGCATTGATATGAAATTTTCTACATTATTAGACCATAATGATAGCTTAATAAATGATTACAATTGTGGACAGAGGCAAATCGCATTTTGAAACAAAATTAGTGCAGTTATAAGGAAAAAATAGAACTTTTAAGTAAACAACTAAGGGAAACCAAGGTTGTTGCTTTTAATCAAGCTAATGATATAAAGTTCTATCTAAATTCTTTAGAAGAAACCAAGAAAGAGAAAGCAGTTTTAGAAGACGAAGTCAATTCTTTAAAACAAAAACTACACAGTTGGACTAGTTCTTCTCACATAGTTCAACACTTAGTGAAAGAATGAAATAATAGGGAAGGGTTAGGATACAAAGTAGTTCCACCACCATATGAGATTCTGTTAAATACTAAATGTAGACCAGTAAATAAAAACCCAATTAAGGATCATGTGGTGTCCACTCCTCTGGTTAGTGATCCTGATTCCAGGGGTAAACCTGTGGAGTCTATCACTAAACAGAAGGAGGCTACTTTGAAATCAAAAGAAAAAATGCCTGTTGAAAACTTAAATGACGAATTTAAAAGGGTTAATGTAAGGTCAGGTTCACCAAAGTCTATTTAAGAACCCAAACCGACTAAACCAGTTAACCACAAACTTGCTAGTCACCAAAGTCCAACCAAAGGGCATATTAAAGATGTTCAAAACGTCAAAAAAATTAATTTTGTTAATAAAGGTAATACATCTAAACGAGAAGTGACTAAATCCAACTAGACACATGTCACCCTAGTATCATACTCAATCCCACATAAATAGTTTCCTCAACATGTAGAAGGAAGATCATGCTACAGTTGTGGAAAGAGAGGACACATATCTTCTACATGTCCTTCTTATCAGACCCCCAGATAGAAAATTGAACTTTATGATAAAAAACCAAGTTCTTCAAAAAAGAGTTCTATTAATCCACCAAAGAGAATTACTGAACATAAAGCTCAAACTGTAAGCCAGTTGTCTGTTTATTACAAACAGACCATACATAAAACTGGGTTATGGAAAGAAAAGTCAAGTCCATTTTCTGATAATGAGAACAGGAAGAAGAATGATATGCCCTCACCCATAAATGGACAGTGGGTTAAGTTCATGATGTTTGATTCCTCTGGGTCACCTAAGCCAGTTAAGGCTTGGGTCCCAAACCTAAACATATCGTTTCCTTTGAATGTGCAGGGTGTCCGTTACAGTGCTATCACAAATACCTGGATTGTTGATAGTGGGGCGTCTAGGCACATGAACAAGAACTTGTCTATCCTTTTCAATGTTAAACAAATTAAAGGGGGACGTGTATTGTTTGCTGGGAATAAAGGAGGATACATCACTGCTTAAGGTGAAGTGGGAAACTAGAAAGTAAAGTTTGATAAGGTCAACTATGTTCAATAACTACAGAATAACTTGCTTTCAGTATCCCATATATGTGACCAAGGATTCAAAGTTGTTTTTGATAAAAAGAAGTTCTATGTGTTAAAGAAGGATTACATTATCCTAGAGGACCAAATCTTAATGTTAGCTTCAAGATATAATGACTTATATGTCTTGGATCTCTTAAAAGCCTTCACAACCGATCATCAAATTCAATGCTTCTTGGCAAAGGAAACAGAGAGAGACTTAATCTCCTGGCATAGGAGAATGGGAACCTTAATCCACGGAAGATAAATCATCTGATCTAGAATGATTTAGTGAATGGAGTGAATGTCAAGAACTTTCAACTTCTGGATTTTTATGTAGCGTGTAAGAAAGGTAAACAGACCAAGAAGTATCATAAGGCAAAGAAAGTAAATTCAATTGACCTGCCTCTCAAACTTCTACACATGGATCTGTTTGGTCCTGTTAGCACCAAAAGCATCGCTAGTGATTTGTACTGTTATGTAGTTACCGATGATTACTCAATATTCTCTTAGATGATGTTTTTGAAATCCAAATTAGAGACATTTGAATCGTTCAAACAACCGGTGACTACATTGGAATCTCTCTTCAAGCTGAAAGTGAGATAGATTTGCTCAGACAACAGCACGGAGTTCAAGAACTAATGGATGGAGGCGTTCTGCAAAGAGAAAGGAATTGTACACCAGTTCACATCTGCCTACACTCCACAAATGAACAGAGTTGCCCAACGAAAAAATAGGAGCTTGATAGAGACATCAAGAACAATGCTAGCCGACTCAAAACTGCCCATCCAATTTTGGAACGAGGTAGTTGCCAATGCATGTTATACCCTCAATTGAGTCTTGGTGGTCAAACGTCATGGTAAAACATGTTATGAGTTGCTCCAATGACATAAACCTAATCTAAAGTACGTCGAACCATTTGGCGCACTATGTACGCTGCTGAAGAAAACTCAGTCAGGGAAGTTCAGTGAGTAGGCTGAAGAAAGGATTTTTGTAGGATACAATATACGGAATAAGAGAGTTTATAATAACTCAATGGGTCAAGTAGAAGTGTGGTGCAATGTTGACCTTCAGAGATACACCACCCCCCTGCTGGAAAGGAACCCTCATTCTTTTTCTACTATGATGAATTCTTTAAGTCCTTCAATATCCCACTCTCCCTTCCTGAGGATGAGTTATCAACCAAAATGATGTATGATGTCTTAAACACACAGTCACTAGACTCGACAACATCAGGTTCACAAGGTGAATCTTCTAGTCCTTTAGGGGGAGCACTTGAGGTAAGTGACTCCTCCTCCAATGATGAAGAAATGGAGAATGATTAGGTGGATCAGGAGGAACAAGTTCCTGCTACTGAGAGTACACAAGCATCAGATGTTGATACCTCTAAAACTTTGGATACACACACTCCAATGGCTAGAGATACTAAACCGAGAATTCAGAATCTGGATCAGGAACTAGTTGTTACCACCACTCCCGGATCATGACTAAATGTATATCATCCTCTGGACAATGTCATAGGGGATGTACAATCGGGAGTACAGACACGAAATAAGCTATACTCAACTGATTATGCCTCAGTCATGGAAAAAGGCTATCTTCGTGACAGTGCTTATCAATGTTGTGTGTCTCAATTTGAGCCAAAATATGTAAGTGAAGCCTTAAACAATAAGGTATGGGTTAGTGCCATGCTAGAAGAACTCCTTCAATTCAAGAAGCTAGGAGTATGGACACTGGTGGATAGACCAAAAGGTGCTAAAATAATAGGCACTAAATGAGTCTTGAAGTGTAAGAAATTTGACCAAGGGGTCATAATCAGAAATAAGGCTCCACTGGTTGTTCAAGGTTTTAGACAAGTTGAAGGAATTGATTACAATGAAATGTTTGCACCTGTGGCAAGAATGGAAGCAATTCGTATCTTCCTAGCCTATGCGTCTTACATGAAGATCAAAGTTTATCAACTAGATGTCAAGAGTGCATTACATCATGGTGAAATCTATGAGATAGTGTATGTTAGTCAACCCAAAGGATTTGAGGATCCTTGTCATCAGGACAGAGTTTACAAGCTTGATAAGGCTTTCTATGCACTCCATCAAGCCTCGAGAGCATGGTATGAGAAACTCTCAACTCATCTGGTGAAACACAGTTTTCGTAAAGGAGTTATTGACTGTACACTATTCATCAAAGAAAAGAATGGTGACTTACTGCTAGTACAGATTTATGTTGATGATATAATCTTCGGTTCTAAAACGAAGAGTTATGTAAAGAATTTGAATCTGTCATGAAAGCAGAATTTGAGATGAGTGCAATGGGGGAGATGAAGTTTTTCTTAGGATTATAGGTGGATCAGACATCAAAAGGAATCTTTCTACATCAGACTAAATATGTAGGGGATATCCTTAAGCGGTTTGACATGGAGCACGCTTCAGCTGCTACAACTCGACTTGCCACGAACCACGATGTGGCACCCGTTGAAAATGATGATCTGGTTGATGCTACAATGTATAGAGGAATGATTGGATCCCTTATGTATCTCACAACGTCTCGTCCTAAATCATGTATGCGACGTGTCTGAAGGGTACTCCAATCCTCGGGTTGTGGTATCCTCATGACGATGACTTTAAGTTTACAACGTATAGTGACTCGGATTATGGCGATTGCAAAATGAATTACAAGTCAACATCAGGAGGATGTCAGTTCTTCGATAGACGGTTAGTCACCTGGCAGTGTAAGAAGCAGACCTCCATTGCTCTGTCAACATGTGAAGCTGAATACGTTGCTGCTACAAGCTGCTGTTCACAAATCATCTTGATTCAACAACAAATGCGCAACTACGGTTTGCAATTTTCTAACACTCCTATCTATGTTGATAATCTGCTGCTATAGCCATAACAAAAAATCCGGTGCAACACCCCCTAAACTAAACAAATCGGCATTAAATATCACTTTATACGTGACTGTTTCGAAAAACAATTTATCGATGTGGTTAAAATTAATACTGATTTTCAACGCGCCGACCTCTACACAAAGACATTTAATAAACCGAGGTTTTTATATCTATTAGAGGTTAATGGTGTGAAAAAAAATGTGACGAGATTTTAGAGGAAGATAGTGCCTAGTCCGACATTTTTTATTTTATTTTATTTTTATTCTCTTTTAGTTTCTTTTATTTTCCTGTTTATTAAAATCTAAAAACACAAAAATATTTTCGTTTAGAATTTTAAGGGGAGAATAGGTTAGAATACTATTAAATTAGTTTCTTTATTGAATTAGTTGTTTTATTTAATTACATAAAAAACAAGGGAAAAGGACAACTTAGCTGAAAGGAAAGTAATCAAATTTGTGATACTGATTCAACGTCTATGGAAAATGATAGTACACATGGAACATATTGTTTGGGACTTTTTAAGAATTTAAATGATAAATACGCAAAATTCGAGATATCAGTCATCTGAGAAGTCTAAGCAAAATAAATGGAAAAATGATAGTAAAACTAGTATGCTACTGAGGTAACATACAGAAAGTAGACCTAGAGGCTGCTAGTTCATTTTATGATGTGTCAGTAGATTTAACACAATAGATGAGTAGCCCTTATTGGTGGTTTCAATTGCAAACTAAGTTGTTTAACTTGCTGTGGTTCCCATCTTATCCCTGGTTAACAAAATCAACACAGTTCAAATAAGGGGCGAAGAGAAAAATAAACGCCATAAATGTGTGCAGACGACCATAAAAAATGAGCAAAGCACATGGAAAAATGCAAAATGCAATCAAGCTAATAACTTACGTTATTAGTGCGTTATGTGCAAAAAGAAATTTAAATGCTCTAACAAGAAGATAGGTGGTGTGCCTCTCTACCGTGCGGTGGCACTGACCTGAGGATAAGCATAACCGAAATATTCTAGAATTCATTGTTGTTTGCGTCTCTCTGCTGTGTGATGGCACTAACCTAAGGCTTGACATCTCTTTGAAAGCTCTTAGAATAGTTTCTTCTTGAATATACCCGTAGACCGCTCAAAAAATCTTCTGAGGAACTTTGATTACCATATAAGTGTGGGATCCACAAATGCTTGTTGAAATAATTAAAGCTTAAATCATCACCAAAGTGTGTCAAAAATCTATGTATGGATTTACGAGGACAAGCATAGTGACAATCATCCTGAGCTGCAATTCTTGAAAGTCAAAATCATTGTGTGCACCTTGTAGCTCTAGTATGATTTCCTAAAATTGCTATTGTCTCTCAGTCAAAAAAAGATTCTAGCATCAGAATAGTTTATTAAAGTGTCCCAAATGATTATGATATACCTGTATGATTCTATAATGATTATATTAGAAATGATAAACTAGAATTGAAGCTGTGCTGTCTAGGAAGTGAAATTGATTTGAATTACTCTAATAGGTTTGAAATCCATCTAAAAAAATAAAAAAATCTATTTTGTTTTGTTTTATTATTTCTTTTAAATTTTTCGAGTTGCTTTATTTAAATGTTAGTTATTTGGTAGGTAAAAGTCGGACTGTGCATTTGGATTCAATCTGTGAATCACTCACTTAAAAGGGTCATGTCTGAGGTGACCAATCGGGTTTTTAAGTTATAAGGATCATGTCTGAGGTGATCATCAGTTTTTTAAATTAAAAAGGTCATGTCTCATATGATCAACGGTCATAATGTCTTATCTATAGTTAACAAGTTAAGTGTTGAAAGTGCATGAGGTCAAAATCAAAAGTCTCAGCCATTCGCACAACTAGACCATAAGTATGGGCTAGTCGCACGATTTGATCATGAGTATGAGCCAATCGCACGATTGAACCATACATATGGACCAGATGTACGACTGAACCATAAGCATGGGTTAATCCA
The DNA here is from genome assembly GCA_025506515.1 of Flaveria trinervia. Classification (NCBI taxonomy): domain Eukaryota; kingdom Viridiplantae; phylum Streptophyta; class Magnoliopsida; order Asterales; family Asteraceae; genus Flaveria; species Flaveria trinervia. The sequence continues at coordinate 49,401,924 of CM046458.1, forward strand.
TGCGATTGGATAACTAGACTGAACCAATCACACGAATGAAGGTAACCGACTGAGTCATTCGCATGACTGAACCCCAGTCGCACGAATGGACGTGAACAACTGAGCCAACGCACGACTAAGCCCCAGTCGCACGAATCAAGCGTGCGAATAGGTCCAGTCACACGACTGAATATAAATCAGTATAAATAGGGTGAAGTCGGTCGCACATTCTTAGCACCCTTCAATTGCTTCCAAATCGCACGAAAGCAAAGTTACTCTGCCAAAATTTCACTTCATCGATTTCCTTCTATGATTGTGATACTAATATGCACTCTCTTCATCTACAGGTACTTAGTGAATAAAATGGCACAAAATGCATGGTGTAATCAAACCCTAACTGCCCAAATTAATTAAAATCAAGAAATCTATAAAAACCTTCGAATAGGCCACTTAAATCTACATAATCATTAAAATGAAGGACATACAGTGATAGTTAGGGTCCCTATGAATATAAAGAGTCTAAACACAAGGTTTGACATCAAGTTTGACCTAGATTCAGGGTTAGAGTGTCGAACAGAAAGTTATTCGACTAGACACTCCGAATGAATTTCAATCGCACGATTGAGCTAGGCGAATGACTCAATTGACCGAATGAACAAGGTGTATGAGTTAAATCACACGATTGCACTCAGGCGCATGCTCAATCGCCCAATTGAACTTAGCCGCATGCTCAATCGCCCGATTGAACTCAACCGCATGCTCAATTGCCCAATTGAACTTAGCCGCATGCTCAATCGCCCGATTGAACTCAACCGCATGCTCAATCGCATGACTGAACTCAGTCGTATGGTTCAATCGAACGATTGAACTAGACTGGTCTTAGAACAGTTTAAATTTCAACAATCTTCTGTTATGGACAAACCTCATGTTTATGTGCCTTGTGATACAAAAACATGGCATATAGGTGGATCATCAACACCAAACACAACACTTGTGCCCACTTGGATGCCACCACCCGGAATGCTATTGAGTTTGCTGGTATTATTGCATTTCTGAGGAGATCAAGGATCTCCATAGCTATATCTGCTCCATGCACACCCTATCGGTCTATGCATCAGGCCTTCTGGGAAGGTGCTTCAGTTGACAAATCTGCTGAGCCCTACTGCATTCAGAGCACCATTTTTGGCCAAGAGATTGAGGTTACTGCAGCAGACCTTCAACGGATACTGGATCTATGTGATGATGCTGCCCACCCGACTAGGTTACATTCTCTAACGGTAAGGGGATGTTTTCTAAGAATGAAGTGCACTGGGGATATCAACGTAGGCGTGCTCAACAAAAGCAACCTGTGTCCCCAGTTCAAGTACCTAGCCCATGTCATTGTAAAGTGCATTGCTTCATGAAAGGGTGGATTTGATGATCTATCTGACCAAATCCAGAATGCTTATGTGGCACTGGTGCTAAATCACCCCTTCAGCTTCTCCAACATGCTCTTCTCTTACATGGTCGAGAACCTTGAGACCAAGGGTAAAGAGAGCTTTTGCATGTATTCAAGGTTCTTGCTAATGATTATAGATGAGAAGCTCCCTCTATTGCCTAAGGAGAAGGACGATGCAGTGATGTTAGAGGTGATGGATGACACCACTCTGGGAACGATGAAGGTGTACATGGGGAAGCAGGTGAAACCCCTGTCAGGAGATTGTTCGGGAACTTGTCCAATGCTGATTACATGGCGCCTTCTCACAAGAAGTGGCGTCACGATGAGAGTGATTTAGGCATCGAGCCTATTGAGCTACCTACTCATGATTCAGACGATGACGACGATGACCATGGTGATGGTCAAGGCGGTGAGGCTCCGGGTGGATCCGAGCAGGCTCCAATCCACCCCGCCTTTCAGATAGATGAAGAGGAAGAGTCGGATGAGGAGCCACTGGTGAGGACAGTGGGCAGTAAGGTTGTTGCCACTGAGTGAGGGATTGCAGCGGTTGGTGGATGCATGGGTGAGTCAAGGGATGCTGCTACTGCTTCTACTAATCCATCATACATCCCTAACCATTCCATCGATCCAGGGGGAGCATCCTCTTCCAAAGGCTCGAGGAAGAAGAGGATGGCTCAACCCCATGGTATGAAGAGCAAGAGGAGGAGGATTACATTGATTACCACCACATCAACCACCTCTACCGCAGCTGCCATCACCACTATCACACCTCCTACCACCATTACCACACCACTCACCACCACTACCACACCTCCTACCATCACCAACACAGCCACCCCTCAATGCCTACTTACACTCCACCTCCCATATTCACCACATCGACCACTACCACCACCAGCCACCAAGTATGTCCCCCAACCCACTCTACATTCACCATCGGGCCCAGTCGACCCTCCATCTGGGTAGAGGAACAACTAGCCAACCTCAACCGGATGGTGATGAAGCTGCAAGCCACTCATGAGCACAAATCTACACACCTCAACCATCTTATGGAGCTCAATGCTGCTCAAGTAGAGCAGATTACATAGCTCCGGGAGTAGAATGCTCAATCGGTTAAGAAGATTGAGGATTTGGAGGCAAAGAACAAGAAGATCATGCTCCGGCTGAAAGGATCCAAAGATGAGGCTTAAAGATCAGAGAAGGTGTAGATGATGATGATGATTCTAGTAAAGCAGATGAGGATGATGAAGAGGGACTGAGTGGAAAGAAGAGAGGAGATGCTGATGATGAAAAAGATGATGCTGCTACATTAGCCTCTGCTTAGGGTCAAGAAAGGCGTACTAAGAGAGCACAAGATTAAGGAGCATCGTCTTCAGCTCCTGCAGTTGAAGAATTGACCGATCATGATAAAAGTAAAGATTAGATGTTTTGTATTTAGAAAACTTTTGTACTTCATTCAAATATTACATTAATGTAATTTATGATCATCTATGTTTATCTATGTTTTAAATGTCTTGATTAACCACTAATGATTGATGTGTTAAATATTTAAATCAAGCAGATCAAACCTCTCAGCAAGATGAATATGATATTGCTCCACTTCAGCAAATCAAGTCTCAATTCACAATGATTCTTGATTTGAAAAGGATTCTGAGAAGGTCAGTGAGCTACACTCCCGAAGAAGGAGAAATCAGACACGACCTGACCGATGAGCAACTTGCGGAGATGTTCATACTGAATCCTCAGATGCTCCCAAGGTTGATCTTATGAGTGATGACAAGCTGAGCGATGTTGATGAAATAGAGATTGAGGATGTCACGTCTGAGCACTATCCAGAGTACACTAACCGAGAGGGAAATGTGATCCCTGACTTGGGTGACACTCTCGGCAGTGCTACATTTGAAAAAATGGATAAGATGGAGAAAGAAAAGGATAAGAATGAAAGCCAAGCTCAAGCCTCGGATGCAGATGTTAGATCAAGGAGGCTGATTGGGCAGCTTGTTTTGCTCTAATACAGCCCAATGCACAGCTTAAAATCAAAAATGCCTACACCAAACTCTACAAGGTCAAGAAACATCTGAAGGCAACTGGCAAGATTATTGCGTGGGTGTATTTTGAGGATTTAAATGTTTATGCTGTAAAAAGGGAGAAGGGAATAGAGTACTTTAGATATCCACATGATTTAAAGACTCTTCCAGGTTTTGAGGTCAACCAACTGGCACGCTTAAATCTGCTATATGCTGATCCTAGAAAGATGTCAGGTTGGTTTGAGGCTGCCCTAAAGAAGGAATACCACACCAGATGGGTAAACTTCAGACCTCAACACCGAAGAGGTACATTCGTAGGTCTAAAGTGGATCCCATATCTGGAAAGCCTAAAGTCATGTTGAAATGGAGTCCCCCACGCGCAATGTCCAAGATTCCCTCACGGGAAATGCCTTAGGACTTCACTCCACACTTCAAATGGTGGTATTATAATTAGAGAACAGGCAAAGCGGTCATAGTTCTAAAAAGAAAGGGCAAAATGGAAACTATTCGGGCATTCGACCCAATGTGGCTTACAAACTTGTCTGCAGAAGATGTCTACACTTTATACAAGTGGCCACTATTCTATGACGTGCAAGATATTGTACAAGCTTTCCAACTCCAGAATGTCATAAGGCTCTGTTTTGCATTTGAAATACATGCAGGAGTCATAAGAGGGGAGAAGTATAAGAAATTTGAAGAGCTTATGAAGAATGTCAGACAACAGATTAAACTAGGTACAAGGGGGAGTTTGTTGATACATATATGTACCTAGTTTATGTGCTCAATGTAAAAGTCTATCATGTCTTACACATATGTAATGAATGAGTTGAATGAAATATAATATGTTGTTGATGCTTATAGTGTTTAATATATCATTGTATTATTGTGTGGTAAAGTATATTGAACTTACTATATAGGTTTGAGGTTCTTGTGCATAATTTTAGTCAATAATGATTGAGAAATGTGTCAAACTTAGTCGTATGATTCTTCATGCGAATAGACCTTGCTAATGGACCATATGTATGAATATCTCATTCTAATGGACCAGTCGCATGACTGAACCAGGAGACTGGATCAGTCGCACGATGAGACATAAGATTGACTCAGTCGCACGACTGAACCTTTAGTCGTACGTATGGATCAATCGCATGATTCAGTCATACGACTAAACCATGCTTATGGTTCAGTCGTACGATTGGAAACCCATAACCTATAAATACCACATAATTCATGGAAAAGAAACACTTGAAGAATTTCAACACATACTCGTAACCTAACCGTCCAGAGACTCCAGAAACCCTATTCCAAGTTCATAGTTCGCATTTGATGTTGTTCTACTCATTCATAACGGTTCTTTAATCGTTAGATTGATCGGGATTGCGTTCTCACTGATTGGATCACCAATCAAATAGGATTCTACACTATTTGATATGGTTTCACGCATTATCAGTTAGTACTCCGTAGGTACACGGTCCTAAGAGAGCCTATGGTGGGGCTGACCCTTTTTGGCTACTCAGAGGAGTATAGATACTCACCCTGAGGGCTTTTAGCTTGGGTTTTGGGCTTATGGGTTTGAGACTGAGGAGACTCAAGACCCATATTGAGGTCAATGGTGAAGGATGGTGAGACCTCAAACTGAGTCGCAGCCCAATGTTCCACTCTAGTCCTTTTGGATTGAACAGGAAGAGCTTGTTCAAACAGAGTAGATTGAACAAGGGTTCGCTTGGGGCATCTTTGGTAAGTGATGGTGATGGGGTGAGAAGATGTAGTAGGCAATGTGGGGGCAGTTGCTAGTATGGGTTCATCACCTGTGGGGTGAACAAGATGTCACCAGGAGCTATTTGCTTAGTCATACCTGGAAGTAAAGAAGTGTATCTTCTAGTGAAGTTAGTGGACACCTTCTTCAAAGTCTTAAAGATCGTTGGCCTCATTTGAGGGACAGGTAGAGTGGCTGCACAGACAAGCCGACTCTGGTCCTGCTAATAGTTTATAATGTGCTGGAGAAATCTGGGATACATAAAGAATGTGTCCCGTTGGAGATTTCCCATAAGATTGGTCAGCACAAATCATGAGTAGTTGAATCAGAGGCCTCTCACCATTCCATGAACTAGGCACCCTAGTTCGTATGGAATTTGATCCCATCCCCAGATTTATTTGATAGACAGTGAAGAATAACATGCAGCAGGAACTTCTAGTTGTAAGAATAGTTGAATTTATAGACAGTTGACCTATTGATGTCTCCACCATATCCCATTAGAATGTAAGTGCTGTCTAAATCTAATTTAGGGACCCCTGTGGGTGCACCCTCATCATGAAGCTCAAGATGCTCCTTGATGAGTTGTTCAATAATGACCAACTCTTGGCACAAATGCTTGATCGTATTACACGAACCCCATTTAGGGTTTCAATCTGACTGTTATCCCAAAATTCAGCCATTTGATTGGAGTACACAGTGGAATTAACTGTCAGGGTAGTGTAATAGGATGATTGGGTGAGAAAGGAGATGATTTTAGAGAAGTCAACATCTCTTGAGGAATCAAGAAGTGCGACCTAATTGTGTTGAGGGTTCAGTGCCATTAGTGAAAAGTGAAGGTGAATGAGTTTAAGCTTGGGTGAATTGGGAATGAAGGAAACTTATAGGGTTGTAAAAATTATGGTAAGATGATGAAAGTGAATAGTCGGGATTATTTAAAAGAGGGTGAAATAGCAGTAGAGGTGGTTAGGATAAGGTGATGTGATATTTTAGTGGATGAAATGACAGGGATGGTAAGATTTAATTCAGTTAAATAATCCGACATCATTAACAAAATCTTTACTTTTACAGTGTGGGGCCCAAGAGATTTCTGTTACATAGTAAAATCTCTCTTCCGAGTATAAAACATTTCTGTAGGTAATGTCTTCCGAAGGCAATTACTACTTCCGAAGGTAAAGAGTTACTTCCGAAGGTAAAGAGTTACTTCCAAGAGTAAAGATTTCTTTCCGAATGGAGAGTTTTGTAAGCTTCGGAAGTAGATCTGATATGTAATCAATCGCTTCTTGCGAGACTAAAAAGTCTTCCGAGAAGAAAATATCCATGGAGGAATTTTGCTTCGGAAGATATGTAAAATATCTTCCGAGGGTTAATTCCTCTTCGGAAGAATTTATACTTAGAGAAAATTTCAGAGAGAGATCTTTTGTAATAGGGCTTAGATTGTATTGACATAAGACATTACATATTCAAAAAGGTTTTCAAAAGAGGTAAGCTAATCAATGTTTATCATCCTAATAGCTGTATCGAGATACTTAAATCTCTGCTCATCAAAAGCTTTGGTGAACAGATCAACATATTATTCATTTGAATCAACTTTGATTAGCTTGATTAGATTTTTCTCATGAATATCTCTAATGAAATGATACTTGATATCAATATGCTTTGTCTTGGAGTGCTTCACAGGATTTTCAGTGATAGAGATAGCACTATTGTTGTCAATATGGATAGTAGTGCTCATAAAGTTGAATACATAGTCTAACATCTGATTCCGAATCCACAGCAGTTGAGCACAACAACTTGTAGAAGCAATGTATTCAGCTTCAGTAGTTGATGTAGAGACATAAGATTGTTTCTTACATTGCCATGAGATGATCATTCTATCAAGAAATTGACATTCTCCTGAAGTTGATTTCTTGTCAATGTTGCAGCCACCATAGTCCCACTGTCAGAATATCCATAGAGATTAAAGTCATTGTTCCTAGGATACCAGAGACCTAGTTTAGGTGCTCCTTTGAGGTATCTGAGGATTCTCTTGGTAGCAGCTAGGTGAGACACCTTTTGAGCAGCCTGAAATCTTGCAAATATGCAAGTTGCAAACATGATATCAGGTCTACTAACTGTGAGATACATTAGAAAACCAATAATCACCCTATACTAATGTTGATCAGTATCCACCCCCTCAAGGTCTGGACAAAGACTATGGTTTATGGGTATGGGTGTCTTGGCTAGCTTACAATCATTCATTTCAAATCTTTCTAAGATGTCATTGACGTACTTTGATTGATTGACGAAGACCCTTCCTTCATTTGCTTCACCTGAATTTCAAGGAAAAAGTCCATATTTCCCATGGAACACATCTCAAACTTCTTCATAATGCTTTCAAAGTCTTTACACATTTGGTCATTTGAAGAACCAAATATGATGTCATCAACATAAACTTGAACAAACAAAATATGTCAGGACCGTGTACGTACGGAATACTAACCAATTCTACATTTATACCTAATGAAATAGTGCACAATCCTATTTAATTGGCGATCCAATCAGTGAGAACAGTTACCCAATCGATGTAAGATTGAAACTAAACATTATGAACAAGTAGAGATCAATCAAGATTGATCAATGAAGTGGTACAGGCTTCCTTGAACATTCTAGATGGCTTGGGTTCGTAAGAGTATTAAGTGTTTTGAATTCTTCTTCAAGTGTTTTATTCCACGAATTAAGTGGTATTTATAGGTTATGGGTTAATCCAATCGTATGACTGAACCATAGGATTGGTTCAGTCGTGTGACTGAATCGTGCGATTGATCCAAAGCAGGACTGAAGGTTCTGTAGTAGACTGAGTCAATCTTATGTCTCAATCGTGCGACTAATCCAATTTCCTAGTTCAGTCGTCCGACTGGTCCATTAGCATGATGTATTCATGCGTATGGTCCATAAGCATGGTCCATTCACATGAAGACTTATACGACTAAGTTTGAACACATTTCTCAATAAATATTGACTAAGAACTATGCAAAACAAACTCAAACCTATATAGTAAGTTCATTATACTTTATCACACAATAATACTATGAATATTAAACATTATGAACATCAACCACATATTATATTTCATTTAACCCATTCATTACATATGTGTAAGACATGAAAGACTTTTACATTAAGCACATAAACTAGGTACATACGTACGGAATACTAATAGATTATGTGTTTATACAAAATCAAATAGTGCGGAATCCTATTGGTTTGGCGATCCAATCGGTGAAAACAATTACCCGATCGATGTAAGATTGAAACAAAACATTATGGACGAGTAGAGATCGATCTAGATTGATCTATGAAGTTTGACAGGCTTCCATGAATGTTCTAGACGGCTAGCGTTCGTAAGAGTATAAAGTATTTTGAATTCTTCTTCAACTGTTTTTTTTCCACGTATGAAGTGGTATTTATAGGTTATGGGTTTCCAATCATACGACTGAACCATTAGCATGGTTCAGTTGTGCGACTGAATCGTGCGATTGATCCATACGCACGACTGAAGGTTCTGTCATACGACTGAGTCAATCTTATGTCTCAATCGTGCGACTGATCCAGTCTCCTGGTTTAGTCGTGCGACGGTCCATTAGCATGATGTATTCATGCGTATGGTCCATAAGCATGGTCCATTTGCATGAAGACTCATATGACTAAGGTTGCACACATTTCTCAGTCATTATTAACTAAGAACTATGCATAACAATCTCAAACTTAAATAGTAAGTTCATTATAATTTAACACACAATAATACTATGAAATATTAAATATTATGAACATCAACCACATATTATATTTCATTTAACCCATTCATTACATATGTATCAGACATGAAAGACTTTTACATTAAGCACATAAACTAGGTACATACGTACGGAATACTAATAGATTCTGCATTTATACAGAATCAAATAGTGCGGAATCCTATTTGTTTGGGGATGCAATCAGTGAGAACAATTACCCGATCGATGTAAGATTGAAACAAAACATTATGAACGAGTAGAGATCGATCTAGATTGATCTATGAAGTTTGACAGGCTTACATGGATGTTCTAGACGGCTAGCGTTCATAAGGTATGAAGTATTTTGAATTCTTCTTCAACTGTTTTTTTTCCACGAATTAAGTGGTATTTATAGGTTATGGGTTTCCAATCGTATGACTGAACCATTAGCATGGTTCAGTTGTGCGTCTGAATCGTGCGATTGATCCATACGCACGACTGAAGGTTCTGTCGTACGACTGAGTCCAATATTATGTCTCATCGTGCGACTGATCTAGTCTCATGGTTTAGTTGTGCGACAGGTCCATTAGCATGATGTATTCATGCGTATGGTCCATAAGCATGGTCCATTTGCATGAAGACTCATACGACTAAGGTTGCACACATTTCTCAGTCATTATTAACTAAGACTATGCATAACAATCTCAAACTTATATAGTAAGTTCATTATATTTTACACACATAATACTTTGAATATTAATATTATGAACATCAACCACATATTATATTTCATTTAAACCCATTCATTACATATGTATAAGACATGAAGACTTTTACATTAAGCACATAAACTAGGTACATACGTACGGATACTAATAGATTCTGCATTTATACAGAATCAAATAGTGTGGAATCCTATTTGTTTGGAGATCCAGTCAGTGCGAACAATTACCCGATCGATGTAAGATTGAAACTAGACATTATGAACGAGTAAGATCGATCTAGATTGATCTATGAAGTTTGAGAGGCTTCCATGGATGTTCTAGACGGCTAGGGTTCGTAAGAGTATCAAGTGTTTTGAATTCTTCTTCACTGTACTTTTTTTTCCACGAATTAAGTGGTATTTATAGGTTATGGGTTTCCAATCTTATGACTGACCATTAGCATGGTTCAGTTGTGCGTCTGAATCGTACGATTGATCCATACGCACGACTGAAGCTTCTGTCGTACGACTGAGTCAATCTTATGTCTCAATCGTGCGACTGATCCGTCTCCTGGTTAGTCGTGCGACAGGTCCATTAGCATGATGTATTCATGCGTATGGTCCATAACATGGTCCATTTGCATGAAGACTCATACGACTAAGGTTGCACACATTTCTCAGTCATTATTAACTAAGAACTATGAACAACAATCTCAAACTTATATAGTAAGTTCATTATAATTTAACACACAATAATACTATGAAATATTAAATATTTTGAACATCAACCCATATTATATTTCATTTAACCCATTCATTACATATGTATAAGACATGAAAGACTTTTACATTAAGCACATAAACTAGGTACATACGTACGGAATACTAATAGATTCTGCATTTATACAGAGTCAAATAGTGCAGAATCCTATTTGTTTGGCGATCCAATCAGTGAGAACAATTACCCGATCTTAGTAGATTGAACAAAACATTATGAATGAGTAGAGATCAATCTGGATTGATGTATGAAGTTTGAAAAGGCCTCCATGGATGTTCTAGAAGGCTAGGGTTCATAAGAGTATCAAGTGTTTTGAATTCTTCTTCAACTGTTTTTTTTTCCACGAATTAAGTGGTATTTATTGGTTATGGGTTTCCAATCGTACGACTGAACCATTAGCATGGTTCAGTTGTGCGACTGAATCGTGCAATTGATCCATACGCACGACAGAAGGTTCTGTCGTATGACTGAGTCAATCATATGTCTCAATGGTGCGACTGATCCAATCTCCTGGTTCAGTCGTGCGATAGGTCCCTTAGCATGATGTATTCATGCGTATGGTACATAAGCATCGTCCATTCGCATGAAGACTCATACGACTAAGTTTGAACACATTTGTCAATCATTATTGACTAAGAACTATGCACAACAATCTCAAACCTATATAGTAAGTTCACTATATTTTAACACACAACAATACTATGAAATATTTAACGGTATGAACATCAACCACATATTATATTTCATTTAACCCATTCATTGCATATGTGTAAGACATGAAAGACTTTTACAATAAGCACATAAACTAGGGACATACGTACGGATACTAATATATTCTGCGTTTATACAGAATCAAATAGTGCAGAATCCTATTTGTTTGGCGATCCAATCGATGAGAACAATTACCCGATCAATGTAAGATTGAAACAAAACATTATGAACGAGTAGAGATCGATCTAGATTGATCTATAAAGTTTGACAGGCTTCCATGGACGTTCTAGACGGCTAGGGTTTGTAAGAGTATCAATTGTTTTTTTTCCACGAATTATGTGGTATTTATAGGTTATTGGTTTCCAATCGTACGACTGAACCATTAGCGTGGTTCAGTCGTGTTACTGAATCGAGCGATTTATCCATACGCACGACTAAATGTTTTGTCGTACGACTGAGTCAATCTTATGTCTCAATCGTGCGACTAATCCAGTCTCCCGGTTTGTCGTGCGACTTGTCCACTAGTATGATGTATTCATGCGTATGGTCCATAAGCACGGTCCATTCGCATGAAGACTCATACGACTGAGTTTGAACACATTTCTCAATCATTATTGACTAAGAACTATGCACAACAACCTCCAACCTATATAGTAAGTTCATTATACTTTAACACACACTAATACTATGAAATATTAAACATTATGAACATCAACCACATATTATATTTCACTTAACCCATTATTACGTATTGTAAGACATTAAAGACTTTTACATTAAGCACATAAACTACGGACATACGTACAGAATACTAAATTTCTGCGTTTATACAGAATCAAATAGTGCGGAATTCTATTTGTTTGGCGATCCAATCAGTGAGAACAATTACCCATCGATGTAAGATTGAATCAAAACATTATGAATGAGTAGAAATCGATCTGGATTGATCTATAAAGTTTGACAGGCTTCCATGGATTTTCTAGACGGCTAGGGTTCGTAAGAGTATCATGTGTTTTGAATTCTTCTTCAATTTTTTTTTACGAATTAAGTGGTATTTATAGGTTATGGTTTTCCAACACGTACGATTGAACCATTATCATGGTTCGGTGGTGCGACTGAATCATGCGATTGATCCATACGCACGACAGAAGATTCTGTCGTACGACTAAGTCAATCTTATGTCTCAATCGTGCGACTGATCCAGTCTCCTAGTTTTGTCATGCGAAAGGTCCATTAGCATGATGTATTCATGCGTACGGTCCATAAGCATGGTCCATTCGCATGAAGACTCATACGACTAAGTTTGAACACATTTCTCAATCATTATTGACTAAGAACTATGCAGAACAATCCCAAACCTATATAGTAAGTTCATTATATGTTAACCACAATATACTATGAAATATTAAACATTATGAACATCAACCACATATTTATTTCATTTAAACCATTCATTACATATGTGTAAGACATGAAAGAATTTACATTAAGCACATAAACTAGGGTCATACGTACGAATACTAGTAGATTCTGCGTTTATATAGAATCAAATAGTGCAGAATCTTATTTGTTTGGAGACCCAATCAGTGAGAACAATTACCTGATCGCTGTAAGATTGAAAAAAAGTGTGATGAACGAGTAAAGATCGATCAGGATTGAGCTATGAAGTTTGACAGGCTTCCATGAACGTTCTAGAGGGCTAGGGTTCGTAAGAGTATCAAGTGTTTTGAATTCTTCTTCAACTATTTTTTTCCACGTATGAAGTGGTATTTATAGTTTATGGGTTTCCAATCGTACGACTGAATCATTTGCATGGTTTTGTCATGCGACTGAATCATGCGATTGATCCATACGCACGACAGAAGGTTTTTTCGTACGACTGAGTCATCTTATGTCTGAATCGTGCAACTGATCCAGTCTCCTGGTTCAGTCGTGCGACAGGTCCATTAGCATGATGTATTCATGCATATGGTCCATGAACATGGTCCATTCGCATGAAGACTCATACGACTAAGTTTAAACACATTTCTCAATCTTTATTGACTAAGAACTATCCACAACAACCTCAAACGTATATAGTAAGTTCATTATACTTTAACACACATAATACTATGAAATATTAAACATTATGACATCAACCACATATTATATTTCATTTAACCCATTCATTACATATGTGTAAGACATGAATGAATTTTACATTAAGCACATAAACTGGGGACATACGTACAGAATACTAACAGATTCGGCATTTATACAGATCAAATAGTTTGGAATCCTTTTGTTTGGTGATCCAATCAGTGAGAACATTACTCGATCGATGTAAGATTTAATTAACGTTATGAATGAGTAGAGATCAACCAAGATTGATCTATGAAGTTTGACAGGTTTCCATTGACGTTCTAGACGGCAAGGGTTCGTAAGAGTATCAAGTGTGTTTTGAATTCTTCTTCTCACTATTTTTTTTATTCCATGAATTAAGTGGTATTAATAGGTTATGGGTTTCCAATCATAAACTGAACCAATAGCATGGTTCAGTCATGCGACTGAATCGTGCGATTAATCCATGTGCACGACTGAAAGTGCTATCGTACGACTGAGTCAATCTCATGTCTCAATCTTGTGACTGATCCAGTGTCCTGGTTTGGTCGTGCGACAGGTCCATTAGCATGATGTATTCATGGTATGGTCCATAAGCATGGTCCATTCGCATGAAGACTAATACAACTAAGTTTGAACTCATTTCTCAATCATTATTGACTACGAACTATGCACAACAACCTCAAACCTATATAGTAAGTTCACTATACTTTAACACACGATAATACTACGAAATATTAAACATTATGAACATTAAGCACATATTATATTTCATTTAACCAATTCATTACATATGTGTAAAACATGAAAGAATTTTACATTATGCACACAAACTAGGGACATACGTACGGAATACTAACAGATTCTGCGTTTATACAGAATCAAATAGTGCGGAATCATATTTGTTTGGTGATCAATTCAGTGAGAACAATTACCCGATCGATGTACGATTGAAACAAAACGTTATGAACGAGTAGTGATCGATCAGGATTGATCTATGAAGTTTGTCAGGTTTCCATTGATGTTCTAGACGGCAAGGGTTCGTAAGAGTATCAAGTGTTTTGATTTCTTCTTCAAGTGTTTTTTATTCCATGTATTAAGTGGTATTTATAGGTTATGGTTTCCAATCGTAAAACTGAACCATAAGTATGGTTCAGCCGTGCGACTGAATCATGCGATTGATCCATACGCACGACTAAAGGTTCTGTTGTACGACTGAGTCAATCAGATGTCTCAATCGTGCGACAGGTCCAGTCTCCTTGTTCAGTCGTGTGACTCGTCCATTAGCATGATGTATTCATGCGAATGGTCCATAAGCATGGTCCATTTGCATGAAGACTCATACGACTAAGTTTGCACTCATTTCTCAATCATTATTGACTAAGACTATGCACAACAACCTCAAACCTATATAGTAAGTTCATTATACTTTAACACACATAATACTATGAAATATTAAACACTATGACATCAACCACATATTATATCATTTAACCCATTCATTACATATGTGTAAGACATAAAAGAATTTTACATTAAGCACACAAAACGGAATACTAACAGATTCTGCGTTTATACAGAATCAATTAGTGCGGAATCCTATTTTTTTGGTGATCAAGTCAGCGAGAACAATTACCCGATCGATGTAGGATTGGAACTAACGTTATGAACGAGTAGAGATCGATCATCATTGATCTATGAAGTTTGACAGCTTCCATAGATGTTCTAGACGACAACGGTTCGTAAGAGTATCAAGTGTTTTGATTTCTTCTTCAACTGTTTTTTTATTCCACGTATTAAGTGGTATTTATAGGTTATTGTTTTCAATCGTAAAATTGAACCATTAGCATGGTTCAGCCGTGCGACAAAATCGTGAGGTTGATCCATACGCACTACTCAAGGTTCTATTGTACGACTGAGTCAATCTTATGTCTCAATCGTGCGAGTGATCCAGTCTCGTTGTTCAGTCGTGTGACTGGTCCATTAGCATGATGTATTCATGCGAGTGGTCCATAAACATGGTCCATTTGTGACCATTCGCATGAAGACTCATACGACTAAGTTTGAACTCATTTCTCAATCATTATTGACTAAGAACTATGCGCAACAACCTCAAACCTATATAGTAAGTTCATTATACTTTATCACACAATAATACTATGAAATATAAACATTATGAACATCAACCCACATATTATATCATTCAACCCATTCATTACATATGTGTAACATGAAAGACTTTTATATTAAGCACATAAACTAGGGACATACGTACGGAATACTAACAGATTCTGCGTTTATACAGAATCAAATAGTGCGGAATCCTATTTGTTTGCTCATCCAATCGGTGAGAACAATTACCCGGTCAATGAAAGATTGAAACAAAACATTATGAACGAGTAAAGATCGACCAGGATTGATCTATGAAGTTTGACAAGCTTCCATGGACGTTCTAGACAGCTAGGGTTTGTAAGAGTATCAAGTGTTTTGAGCTCTTCTTCAACTGTTTTATACAGAATCAAATAGGGCGGAATCCTATTTGTTTGGCGATCCAATCAGCGAGAACAATTACCCGATCGATGTAATATTGAACAAAACGTTATGAATGAGAATCAATCTGGATTGATCTATGAAGTTTGACAGGCTTGCATGGATTTTCTAGACGGCTAGGGTTCATAAGAGTATCAAGTTTTTGAATTCTTCTTCAACTGTTTTTTTCCACGAACTAAGTGGTATTTATAGGTTATGGGTTTCCAATCGTTGGACTGAACCATTAGCGTGGTTTATTTGTGCGACTGAATCGTGCGAATGATCCATACGCACGACAGAAGGTTCCGTCGTACGACTGAGTTAATCATATGTCTCAATGGTGCGAGTGATCCATTCACCTGGTTCAGTCGTGCGACAGGTCCATTAGCATGATGTATTCATGCGTAAGGTCCATAAGCATGGTCCATTTGCATGAAGACTCATACAACTAAGTTTGAACACATTTCTCAATCATTATTGACTAAGAACTATGCATAACAATCTGAAACCTATATAGCAAGTTCATTATGCTTTAACACACAATAATACTATGAAATATTAAATATTATGAACATCAACCACATATTATACTTCATTTAACCCATTCATTATATATGTGTAACACATGAAAGACTTTTACATTAAGCACATAAACTAGGCACATACATACGGAATGCTAACAGATTCTGCGTTTATACAGAATCAAATAGTGTGGAATCCTATTTGTTTGCTCATCCAATCGGTGAGAACAATTACCCGGTCAATGAAAGATTGAAACAAACATTATGAACGAGTAAAGATCGACCAGGATTGATCTATGAAGTTTGACAAGCTTCCATGGACGTTCTAGACAGCTAGGGTTTGTAAGAGTATCAAGTGTTTTTAGCTCTTCTTCAACTTTTTTTTTTTTCCATGAATTAAGTGGTATTTATAGGTTATTGGTTTCCAATCGGACGACTGAACCATTAGCATGGTATAGTCGCGCGACTGAACCACTAGCATGGTACAGTCGCGCGACTGAACCACTAGCATGGTACAGTCGCGCGACTGAACCACTAGCATGGTACAGTCGCGCGACTGAACCACTAGCATGGTACAGTCGCGCGACTGAACCACTAGCATGGTACAGTCGCGCGACTGAACCACTAGCATGGTATAGTCGCGCGACTGAATCGAGCGATTGATCCATATGCACGACTAAAGGTTCTGTCGTACGACTGAGTCAGCCTTATGTGTCAATCGTGTGACTGATCCAGTCTCCTGGTTCAGTCGTGCGACTAGTCCATTAGCATGATGTATTCATGAGTATGGTCCATAAGCATGGTCCATTCGTATGAAGACTCATACGACTAAGTTTGAACACATTTCTCAATCATTTTGACTAAGAACTATGCACAAGACTTCCAACCTATATAGTAAGTTCATTGTACTTTAACACTTAATATACTATGAAATTTAAACATTATGAACATCAACCACATATATATTTCAATTAGCCCATTCATTACTTAAGAGTAAGACATTTAAGACTTTTAAATTACGCACATAAACTAGGGACATACGTACGAATTCTAACAGGTTCTCGTTTATACAGATTCAAATTGTGTGGAATCCTATTTGCTTGGTGATCCAATCGGTGAGAACAATTACGTGATCAATGTAAGATTGAAACAAAACATTATGAACGAGTAAAGACCAATCAGGATTGATCTATGAAGTTTGACATGCTTCCATGGACGTTCCAGACGGCTAGGGTTCGTAAGAGTATCAAGTGATTTCTTCTTCAACTTTTTTTTTTCATTAATTAAGTGGTATTTATAGGTTACGGTTTACAATCGTAAGACTGTACCATTAGCATGGTTCAGTTGTGCGACTGAATCAAGCGATTGATCCATACGCACGACATAAGGTTCTGTCGTACGACGGAGTCAATCATATGTCTTAATCGTGTGACTAATCCAGTCTGCTGGTTCAGTCGTGCGACAGGTCCTTAGCATGATGTATTCATGCGTACGGTCCATAAGCATGGTTCATTCGCATGAAGACTCATACGACTAAGTTTGAACACATTTCTCAATCATTATTTACTAATAACTATGCACAACAACCTATAACCAATATAGTGAGTTCATTATACTTTAACACATAATAATACTATGAAATTAGTGAGAACATTACCCGATCGATGCAATTAGTGAGAACAATTACCCGATCTATGTAAGATTGAAACAAAACGTTACGAATGAGTAGAGATCGATTTGGATTGATCTATGAAATTTGGCAGGCTTCCATGGATGTTCTAAACGGCAAGGTTTCGTAAGAGTATTAAGTGTTATGAATTCTTCTTCAACTGGTTTTTCCACGAATTAAGTGGTATTTATAGGTTATTGGTTTCCAATAGTATGACTGAACCATTAGCATGGTTCAGTCGTGCCACTGAACAATTAGCATGGTTCGGTCGTGTCACTGAATCGAGCGATTGATCCACACATATGACTAAAGGTTCTGTCATACGATTGAGTCAATCTTATGTCTCAATCGTGCGACTGATCCAGTCTCCTGGTTCAGTCGTGCGACTGGTTCATTAGCATGATGTATTCATGCGTATTGTCCATAGGCATGGTCCATTCGCATGATGACTAATACGCCTAAGTTTGAACACATTTTCTCAATCATCATTGACTAAGAAATATGCACAACAACCTATAACCTATATAGTAAGTTCATTATACTTTAACACATAATAATACTATGAAATATTAAACATTATGAACATCAACCACATATATATTTCATTTAACCCCATTCATTATATATGATTAAGACATGAAAGACTTTTACATTAAGCACATAAACTAGGGACATACGTATGGAATACTAACAAATTGCGTTTATACAAATCAAATAGTGCACAATCCTATTTGTTTGGCGATCCAATCAGTGAAAACAATTTGCCGATTGATGTAAGATTGAAACAAAACGTTATGAATGAGTAGAGATCAATCTGGATTGATCTATGAAGTTTGGCAGGCTTCCATGAATGTTCTAGATGGCAAGGGTTCGTAAGAGTATTAAGTGTTTTGAATTCTTCTTCAACTGCTTTTTTTTTCACGAATTAAGTGGTATTTATAGGTTATGGGTTTCTAATCGTACGACTGAACCATTAGCATTGTCCGATTGTGGGACTGAATCGTGCGATTGATCTATACGCACCACAGATGGTTCTGTCGGATGACTGAGTCAATCATATGTCTCAATCGTGCGACTGATCCAGTCTCCTGGTTCAATCGTGCGATAGGCGATTAGCATGATGTATTCAAGCGTATGGTCCATAACCATGGTCCATTCGTATGAAAACTCATACGACTAAGTTTGAACATTTTTCAATCATTATTGACTAAGAACTATGCACAACAATCTCAAACCTATATAGTAAGTTCATTATACTTTAACACACAATAATACTATGAAATATTAAACATTATGAACATCAACCACATATTATACTTCATTTAACCCATTCATTACATATGTGTAAGACATAAAAGAATTTTACATTAAGCACACAAAATGGAATACTAACAGATTCTGCGTTTATACAGAATCAATTAGTGTGGAATCCTATTTTTTGGTGATCAAGTCAGCGAGAACAATTACCCGATCGATGTAGGATTGGAATTAAACGTATGAACGAGTAGAGATCGATCATCATTGATCTATGAAGTTTGACAGGCTTCCATAGATGTTCTAGACGACAAGGGTTCGTAAGAGTATCAAGTGTTTTGATTTCTTCTTCAACTGTTTTTTTTATTCCACGTATTAAGTGGTATTTATAGGTTATGGTTTTCAATCGTAAAATTGAACATTAGCATGGTTCAGCCGTGTGACAGAATCGTGAGATTGATCCATACGCACGACTCAAGGTTCTATTGTACGTTTGAGTCAATCTTATGTCTCAATCGTGCGAGTGATCCAGTCTCGTTGTTCAGTCGTGTGACTGGTCCATTAGCATGATGTATTCATGCGAGTGGTCCATAAACATGGTCCATTTGTGACCATTCGCATGAAGACTCATACGACTAAGTTTGAACTCATTTCTCAATCATTATTGACTAGAACTATGCGCAACACCTCAAACCTATATAGTAAGTTCATTATACTTTATCACACAATAATACTATGAAATATTAAACATTATGAACATCAACCACATATTATATATCATTCAACCCATTCATTACATATGTGTAAGACATGAAAGACTTTTATATTAAGCACATAAACTAGGGACATACGTACGGAATACTAACACATTCTGCGTTTATACAGAATCAAATAGTGCGGAATCCTATTTGTTTGGCGATCCAATCAACGAGAACAATTACCCGATCGATGTAATATTGAACAAAACGTTATGAATGAGAATCAATCTGGATTGATCTATGAAGTTTGACAGGCTTGCATGGATGTTCTAGACGGCTAGGGTTCATAAGAGTATCAAGTGTTTTGAATTCTTTTTCAACTGGTTTTTTCCACGAACTAAGTGGTATTTATAGGTTATGGGTTTCCAATCGTTGGACTGAACCATTAGCGTGGTTTAGTTGTGCGACTGAATCGTGCGAATGATCCATACGCACGACAGAAGGTTCCGTCGTACGACTGAGTCAATCATATGTCTCAATGGTGCGAGTGATCCATTCACCTGGTTCAGTCGTGCGACAGGTCCATTAGCATGATGTATTCATGCGTAAGGTCCATAAGCATGGTCCATTTGCATGAAGACTCATATAACTAAGTTTGAACACATTTCTCAATCATTATTGACTAAGAACTATGCATAACAATCTGAAACCTATATAGCAAGTTCATTATGCTTTAACACACAATAATACTATGAAATATTAAATATTATGAACATCAACCACATATTATACTTCATTTAACCCATTCATTATATATGTGTAACACATGAAAGACTTTTACGTTAAGCACATAAACTAGGCACATACATACGGAATGCTAACAGATTCTGCGTTTATACGGAATCAAATAGTGCGGAATCCTATATGTTTGCTCATCCAATCGGTGAGAACAATTACCCGGTCAATGAAAGATTGAAACAAAACATTATGAACGAGTAAAGATCGACCAGGATTGATCTATGAAGTTTGACAAGCTTCCATGGACGTTCTAGACAGCTAGGGTTTGTAAGAGTATCAAGTGTTTTGAGCTCTTCTTCAACTGTTTTTTTCCACGAATTAAGTGGTATTTATAGGTTATTGGTTTCCAATCGTACGACTGAACCATTAGCATGGTACAGTCGCGTGACTGAACCATTAGCATGGTACAGTCGCGCGACTGAACCATTAGCATGGTACAGTCGCGGGACTGAATCGAGCGATTGATCCATAAGCTCGACTAAAGGTTCTGTCGTACGATTGAGTCAGCCTTATGTGTCAATCGTGTGACTGATCCAGTCTCCTGGTTCAGTCGTGCGACTAGTCCATTAGCATGATGTATTCATGCGTATGGTCCATAAGCATGGTCCATTCGTATGAAGACTTATACGACTAAGTTTGAACACATTTCTCAATCATTTTTGACTAAGAACTATGCACAAGAACTTCCAACCTATATAGTAAGTTCATTGTACTTTAACACTTAATAATACTATGAAATATTAAACATTATGAACATCAACCACATATTATTTTTCAATTAGCCCATTCATTACTTAAGAGTAAGACATTAAAGACTTTTAAATTAAGCACATAAACTAAGGACATACGTACGAAATTCTAACAGGTTCTACGTTTATACAGAATCAAATTGTGTGGAATCCTATTTGCTTGGTGATCCAATCAGTGAGAACAATTACTTGATCAATGTAAGATTGAAACAAAACATTATGAACGAGTAAAGACCGATCAGGATTGGTCTATGAAGTTTGACATGCTTCCATGGACGTTCCAGACGGCTAGGGTTCGTAAGAGTATCAAGTGATTTCTTCTTCAACTTTTTTTTTCATTAATTAAGTGGTATTTATAGGTTACGGGTTTACAATCGTAAGACTGCACCATTAGCATGGTTCAGTTGTGCGACTGAATCAAGCGATTGATCCATACGCACGACAGAAGGTTCTGTCGTACGACGGAGTCAATCATATGTCTTAATCGTGTGACTAATCCAGCTGCTGGTTCAGTCGTGCGACAGGTCCATTAGCATGATGTATTCATGCGTACGGTCCATAAGCATGGTTCATTCACATGAAGACTCATACGACTAAGTTTGAACACATTTCTCAATCATTATTTACTAATAACTATGCACAACACCCTATAACCTAGATAGTGAGTTCATTATACTTTAACACATAATAATACTATGAAATTAGTGAGAACAATTACCCGATCGATCCAATTAGTGAGAACAATTACCCGATCGATGTAAGATTGAAACAAAACGTTACGAATGAGTAGAGATCGATTTGGATTGATCTATGAAATTTGGCAGGCTTCCATGGATGTTCTAGACGGCAAGGGTTCGTAAGAGTATTAAGTGTTATGAATTTTTCTTCAACTGTTTTTTTACCACGAATTAAGTGGTATTTATAGGTTATTGGTTTCCAATAGTATGACTGAACCATTAGCATGGTTCAGTCGTGCGACTGAACAATTTGTATGGTTCGGTCGTGTCACTAAATCGAGCGATTGATCCACACATAGACTAAAGGTTCTGTCATACGATTGAGTCAACCTTATGTCTCAATCGTGCGACTGATCCAGTCTCCTGGTTCAGTCGTGCGACTGGTTCATTAGCATGATGTATTCATGCGTATTGTCCATAGGCATGGTCCATTCGCATGACGACTAATACGCCAAAGTTTGAACACATTTCTCAATCATCATTGCTACTAGAACTATGCACAACAACCTATAACCTATATAGTAAGTTCATTATACTTTAACACATAATAATACTATGAAATATTAAACATTATGAACATCAACCACATATTATATTTCATTTAACCCCTTCATTATATATGATTAAGACATGAAAGACTTTTACATTAAGCACATAAACTAGGGACATACGTATGGAATACTAACAAATTATGCGTTTATACAAAATCAAATAGTGCACAATCCTATTTGTTTGGCGATCCAATCAGTGAGAACAATTGCCCGATTGATGTAATATTCAAACAAAACGTTATGAATGAGTACAGATCAATCTGGATTGATCTATGAAGTTTGCCAGGCTTCCATGAATGTTCTAGATGGCAAGGGTTCGTAACAGTATTAAGTGTTTTGAATTCTTCTTCAACTGCTTTTTTTTTTCACGATTAAGTGGTATTTATAGGTTATGGGTTTCTAATCGTACGACTGAACCATTAGCATTGTTCGATTGTGGGACTGAATCGTGCGATTGATCTATACGCACCACAGAAGGTTCTGTCGGATGACTGAGTCAATCATATGTCTCAATCGTGCGACTGATCCAGTCTCCTGGTTCAATCGTGCGATAGGGCCATTAGCATGATGTATTCAAGCGTAGGTCCATAACCATGGTCCATTCGTATGAAAACTCATACGATTAAGTTTGAACACATTTTTCAATCATTATTGACTAAGAACTATGCACAACAATCTTAAACCTTATAGTATTTCATTATACTTTAACACACAATAATACTATGAAATATTAAACATTATGAACATTAACCACATATTATATTCATCATTAACCCATTCATTGCATATGTGTAAGACATGAAAGACTTTTACATTAAACACATAAACTAGGGACATACATACGGCTTACTAACAGAATTTGCGTTTATACAGAATCAATAGTGCGAATCCTATTTTTTTTGGCGATCCAATCGGTGAGAACAATTACCCGATCGATGTAAAATTGAAACAAAATGTTATGAACAGGATTGATCTATGATGTTTGGAAGGCTTCCATGGACGTTCTAGATGGCTAGGGTTAGTAAGAGTATCAAGTGTTTTGAAATCTTCATCAATTGTTTTTTTCCACGAATTAAGTGGTATTTATAGGTTATTGGTTTCCAATTGCATGACTGAATCATTAGCATGGTTCAGTCGTGCGACTGAACAATTAGCATGGTTTAGTTTCGTGATAGAATCATGCGATTGATCCACACGCATGACAGAAGGTTCTGTCGTACGATTGAGTCAATCTTTTGTCTCAATCGTGCGACTGATCCAATCTCCTGGTTCAGTTGTGCGACTAGTCTATTAGCATGATGTATTGATGCGTATTGTCCATAGGCATGGTCGATTTGCATGAAGACTAATACGCCTAATTTTGAACACATTTCTCAATCATTATTGACTAAGAACTATGCACAACAACCTATAACCTATATAGTGAGTTCATAATACTTTAACACATAATAATACTATGAAATATTAAACATTATGAACATCAACCACATATTTATTTCATTTAACCCATTCATTATATATGCGTAAGACATGAAAGACTTTTACATTAACACATAAACTAGGGACATACGTGTAGAATACTCACAGATTATGCGTTTATACAAATTCAAATAGTGCGGAATCCTATTTTTTGGCGATCCAATCAGTGAGAACAATTACCCGATTGATGTAAGATTGAAACAAAACGTTATGAATGAGTAGAGATCAATCTAGATTGGTCTATGATGTTTGGTAGGCTTCCATGGATGTTGTAGATTGCAAGGGTTCGTAAGAGTATTAAGTGTTTTGAATTCTTTTTCAACTGCTTTTTTTTTTACGAGTTATGTGGTATTTATAGGTTATGGGTTTCTAATCATACGAATGAACCATTAGCATTGTTCGATTGTGGGACTGAATCGTGCGATTGATCTATACGCACGACAGAAGGTTCTGTCGGATGACTGAGTCAATCATATGTCTCTTATCGTGCGACTGATCCAGTCTCCTGGTTCAATCGCGCGATAGGTCCATTAGCATGATGTATTCAAGCGTATGGTCCTTAAGCATGGTCCATTCACATGAAATTCATATGACTAATTTGCACTCATTTCTCAATCATTATTGACTAAGAACTATGCACAACAACCTCAAACCTATATAGTAAGTTCATTATATGTTACACACACATAATACTATGAAATATTAAACATTATGAACATCAACCACATATTATATTTCATTTAACCCATTCATTACATATTGTAAGACATGAAAAATTTTTATTAAGCACATAACTAGGGACATACGTACGGAATACTAGTAGATTCTGCGTTTATATAAAATCAAATAGTGCGGAATCTTATTTGTTTGGAGACCCAATGAGTGAGAACAATTACCTCATCGCTGTAAGATTGAAAAAAAATGTGATGAACGAGTAAAGATCGATCAGGATTGATCTATAAAGTTTGACAGGCTTCCATGAACGTTTTAGACGGCTAGGGTTCGTAAGAGTATCAAGTGTTTTGAATTCTTCTTCAACTGTATTTTTTCATGAATTTAGTGGTATTTATAGGTTATGGGTTCTAATCGTATGACTGAACCATTAGCAAGGTTCAGTCGTGCGACTGAATCGAGCGATGGATCCATACACACGACTGAAGGTTTTTGTGGTACGACTAAGTCAATCTTATGTCTGAATCGTGCGATTGGTCCAGTCTCCTGTTTCAGTCATGCGACTGGTCCATTAGCATGATGTATTCATGCATATGGTCCATAAGCATCGTCCATTTGCATGAAGACTCATACGACTAGTTTGAACACATTTCTCAATCATTATTGACTCAGAACTATGCACACACAACGAACCTATATAGTAAGTTCACTATACTTTAACACATAATAATACTATGAAATATTTAACATTATGAACATGAACACATATTATTTTCATTTAACCCATTCATTACATATGTGTAAGACATAAACTAGGACATACGTACGGGATACTAACAGATTTTGCATTTAACAGAATCAAATTTGGGGAATCCTATTTGTTTGGTGACCCAATCGGTGAGAACAATTACCCGATCGATGTAAGACTAAACAAAATGTTCTGAAAGAGTAAAGATCGATCAGGATTGATCTATGAAGTTTGACAGGCTTCCATGGATGTTCTAGACGGCTAGGGTTCGTAAGAGTATCAAGTGTTATGAATTCTTCTTCAACTGTTTTTTTCCACGAATTAAATGGTATTTATAGGTTATTGGTTTCCAATCATATGACTAAACCATTAGCATGGTTCAGTCGTGCGACTAAAACAATTAGCGTGGTTCAGTCGTGTGACTGAATCGAGTGATTGATCCACACACATGACTAAAGGTTCTGTCATACGATTGAGTCAATCTTATGTCTCAATCGTGCGACTAATCCAGTCTCCTGGTTCAGTCGTGCGACTGGTCCATTAGCATGATGTATTCATGCGTATTGTCCATAGGCATGGTCCATTCGCATGAAGACTAATACGCCTAAGTGTGAACACATTTCTCAATCATCATTGACTAAGAACTATGCACAACAACCTATAACCTATATAGTAAGTTCATTATACTTTAACACATAATAATACTATGAAATATTAAACATTATGAACATCAACCACATATTATATTTCATTTAACCCATTCATTATATATGTGTTAGACATGAAAGACTTTTACATTAAGCACATAAACTAGGGATATACGTATGGAATACTAACAAATTATGCGTTTATACAAAATCAAATAGTGCACAATCCTATTTGTTTGGCGATTCAATCAGTGAGAACAATTACCCATTTGATGTAAGATTGAAACAAATGCTATGAATGAGTAGAGATCAATCTGGATTGATCTATGAAGTTTGCAGGCTTCCATGAATGTTCAAGATGGCAAGGGTTCGTAAGAGTATTAAGTGTTTTGAATTCTTCTTCAACTGCTTTTATTTCACGAATTAAGTGGTATTTATAGGTTATGGTTTTCTAATCGTACGACTGAACCATTAGCATTGTTCGATTGTGGGACTGAATCGTGCGATTGATCTATACGCACCATAGAAGGTTCTGCTGGATGACTGAGTCAATCATGTGTCTCAATCGTGCGACTGATCCAGTCTCCTGGTTCAATCGTGCGATAGGGCCATTAGCATGATGTATTCAAGCGTATGGTCCATAACCATGGTCCATTCGTATGAAAACTCATACGACTAAGTTTGAACACATTTTTCAATCATTATTGACTAAGAACTATGCACAACAATCTTAAACCTATATAGTAAGTTCATTATACTTTAACACACAATAATACTATGAAATATTAAACATTATGAACATTAACCACATATTATATTTCATTTAACCCATTCATTGCATATGTGTAAGACATGAAAGAGTTTTACATTAAACACATAAACTAGGGACATACATACGGCTTACTAACAGAATTTGCGTTTATACAGAATCAAATAGTGCGAAATCCTATTTTTTTGGCGATCCAATCGGTGAGAACAATTACCCGATCGATGTAAAATTGAAACAAAATGTTATGAACAGGATTGATCTATGATGTTTGGAAGGCTTCCATGGACATTCTACATGGCTAGGGTTAGTAAGAGTATCAAGTGTTTTGAAATCTTCATCAATTGTTTTTTTTCCACGAATTAAGTGGTATTTATAGGTTATTGGTTTCCAATTGCATGACTGAATCATTAGCATGGTTCAGTCGTGCGACTGAACAATTAGCATGGTTTAGTTTCGTGATAGAATCATGCGATTGATCCACACGCATGACAGAAGGTTCTGTCGTACGATTGAGTCAATCTTTTGTCTCAATCGTGCGACTGATCCAATCTCCTGGTTCAGTTGTGCGACTAGTCTATTAGCATGATGTATTGATGCGTATTGTCCATAGGCATGGTCCATTTGCATGAAGACTAATACGCCTAATTTTGAACACATTTCTCAATCATTATTGACTAAGAACTATGCACAACAACCTATAACCTATATAGTGAGTTCATAATACTTTAACACATAATAATACTATGAAATATTAAACATTATGAACATCAACCACATATTATATTTCATTTAACCCATTCATTATATATGCGTAAGACATGAAAGACTTTTACATTAATCACATAAACTAGGGACATACGTGTGGAATACTCACAGATTATGCGTTTATACAAATTCAAATAGTGCGGAATCCTATTTTTTTGGCGATCCAATCAGTGAGAACAATTACCCGATTGATGTAAGATTGAAACAAAACGTTATGAATGAGTAGAGATCAATCTAGATTGGTCTATGATGTTTGGTAGGCTTCCATGGATGTTGTAGATTGCAAGGGTTCGTAAGAGTATTAAGTGTTTTGAATTCTTTTTCAACTGCTTTTTTTTCACGAGTTATGTGGTATTTATAGGTTATGGGTTTCTAATCATACGAATGACCATTAGCATTGTTCGATTGTGGGACTGAATCGTGCGATTGATCTATACGCACGACAGAAGGTTCTGTCGGATGACTGAGTCAATCATATGTCTCTTATCGTGCGACTGATCCAGTCTCCTGGTTCAATCGCGCGATAGGTCCATTAGCATGATGTATTCAAGCGTATGGTCCTTAAGCATGGTCCATTCGCATGAAAACTCATATGACTAAGTTTGCACTCATTTCTCAATCATTATTGACTAAGAACTATGCACAACAACCTCAAACCTATATAGTAAGTTCATTATATGTTAACACACAATAATACTATGAAATATTAAACATTATGAACATCAACCACATATTATATTTCATTTAACCCATTCATTACATATGTGTAAGACATGAAAGAATTTTACATTAAGCACATAAACTAGGGACATACGTACGGAATACTAGTAGATTCTGCGTTTATATAGAATCAAATAGTGCGGAATCTTATTTGTTTGGAGACCCAATGAGTGAGAACAATTACCTCATCGCTGTAAGATTGAAAAAAAATGTGATGAACGAGTAAAGATCGATCAGGATTGATCTATAAAGTTTGACAGGCTTCCATGAACGTTTTAGACGGCTAGGGTTCGTAAGAGTATCAAGTGTTTTGAATTCTTCTTCAACTGTATTTTTTTCATGAATTTAGTGGTATTTATAGGTTATGGGTTTCTAATCGTATGACTAAACCATTAGCAAGGTTCAGTCGTGCAACTGAATCGAGCGATGGATCCATACACACGACTGAAGGTTTTGTGGTACGACTGAGTCAATCTTATGTCTGAATCGTGCGATTGGTCCAGTCTCCTGGTTCAGTCATGCGACTGGTCCATTAGCATGATGTATTCATGCATATGGTCCATAAGCATCGTCCATTTGCATGAAGACTCATACGACTAAGTTTGAACACATTTCTCAATCATTATTGACTCAGAACTATGCACAACAATCTCGAACCTATATAGTAAGTTCACTATACTTTAACACGTAATAATACTATGAAATATTTAACATTATGAACATGAACCACATATTATATTTCATTTAACCCATTCATTACATATGTGTAAGACATAAACTAGGGACATACGTACGGGATACTAACAGATTTTGCATTTAACAGAATCAAATTTTGGGGAATCCTATTTGTTTGGTGACCCAATCGGTGAGAACAATTACCCGATCGATGTAAGACTAAAACAAAATGTTCTGAAAGAGTAAAGATCGATCAGGATTGATCTATGAAGTTTGACAGGCTTCCATGGATGTTCTAGACGGCTAGGGTTCGTAAGAGTATCAAGTGTTATGATATCTTCTTCAACTGTTTTTTTCCACGAATTAAATGGTATTATAGGTTATTGGTTTCCAATCATATGACTAAACATTAGCATGGTTCAGTCGTGCGACTAAACAATTAGCGTGGTTCAGTCGTGTGACTGAATCGAGTGATTGATCCACACACATGACTAAAGGTTCTGTCATACGATTGAG
This sequence comes from Flaveria trinervia, assembly GCA_025506515.1. Classification (NCBI taxonomy): domain Eukaryota; kingdom Viridiplantae; phylum Streptophyta; class Magnoliopsida; order Asterales; family Asteraceae; genus Flaveria; species Flaveria trinervia. Next base: position 49,431,665 of record CM046458.1, read on the forward strand.
TCAATCTTATGTCTCAATCGTGCGACTAATCCAGTCTCCTGGTTCAGTCGTGCGACTGGTCCATTAGCATGATGTATTCATGCGTATTGTCCATAGGCATGGTCCATTCGCATGAAGACTAATACGCCTAAGTGTGAACACATTTCTTAATCATCATTGACTAAGAACTATGCACAACAACCTATAACCTATATAGTAAGTTCATTATACTTTAACACATAATAATACTATGAAATATTAAACATTATGAACATCAACCACATTATATTTCATTTAACCCATTCATTATATATGTGTAAGACATGAAGACTTTTACATTAAGCACATAAACTAGGGACATACTATGGAATACTAACAAATTATGCGTTTATACAAAATCAAATAGTGCACAATCCTATTTGTTTGGCGATTCAATCAGTGAGAACAATTACCCATTTGATGTAAGATTGAAACAAAATGCTATGAATGAGTAGAGATCAATCTGGATTGATCTATGAAGTTTGGCAGGCTTCCATGAATGTTCAAGATGGCAAGGGTTCGTAAGAGTATTAAGTGTTTTGAATTCTTCTTCAACTGCTTTTATTTCACGAATTAAGTGGTATTTATAGGTTATGGGTTTCTAATCGTACGACTGAACCATTAGCATTGTTCGATTGTGGGACTGAATCGTGCGATTGATCTATACGCACCACAGAAGGTTCTGCTGGATGACTGAGTCAATCATGTGTCTCAATCGTGCGACTGATCCAGTCTCCTGGTTCAATCGTGCGATAGGTCCATTAGCATGATGTATTCAAGCGTATGGTCCATAAGCATGGTCCATTCGTATGAAAACTCAGAGGACTAAGTTTGAACACATTTCTCTATCATTATTGACTAAGAACTATGCACAACAATCTCAAACCTATATAGTAAGTTCATTATACTTTAACACACAATAATACTATTAAATATTAACATGAACATCAACCACATATTATATTTCATTTAACCCATTCATTGCATATGTGTAAGACATGAAAGACTTTACATTAAACACATAAACTAGGGACATACATACGGCTTACTAACAGATTTTGCGTTTATACAGAATCAAATAGTGCGAAATCCTATTTGTTTGGCGATCCAATCGGTGAGAACAATTACCCGATCGATGTAAAATTGAAACAAAATGTTATGAACATGATTGATCTATGAAGTTTGGAAGGCTTCCATGGACGTTCTAGATGGCTAGGGTTAGTAAGAGTATCAAGTGTTTTGAAATCTTCTTCAACTGTTTTTTTCCATGAATTAAGTGGTATTTATAGGTTATTGGTTTCTAATAGCATGGTTCAGTCGTGCGACTGAACAATTAGCATGGTTCAGTTTCGCGATTGAATCGTGCGATTGATCCACACGCACGACAGAAGGTTCTGTCATACGATTGAGTCAATCTTTTGTCGTGCGACTGGTCTATTAGCAGATGAGTGATGTGTATTGTCCATAGGCATGGTCCATTCGCATGAAAACTAATACGCCTAAGTTTGAACACATTTCTCAATCATTATTGACTAAGAACTATGCACAACAACCTATAACCTATATAGTGAGTTCATTATACTTTAACATAATAATACTATGAAATATTAAACATTATGAACATCAACCACATATTATATTTCATTTAACCCATTCATTATATGTGTAAGACATGAAAGAATTTTACGTTATGCACAAAAACTAGGGACATACGTATGGAATACTAACAAATTATGCATTTATACAAAATCAAATAGAGCGAAATACTATTTGTTTGGCGATTCAATCATTGAGAACAATTACCCGATTGATGTAAGATTGAAACAAAACATTATCAATGAGTAGAGATCAATCTAGATTGATCTATGAAGTTTCGCAGGCTTCCATGGATGTTCTAGATGGCAAGGGTTCGTAAGAGTATTAAGTGCTTTGAATTCTTCTTCAACTGCTTTTTTTAATGAATTAAGTGGTATTTATAGGTTATGGGTTTCCAATCGTACGACTGGACCATTAGTATGGTTCGATTGTGGGATTGAATCGTGCGATTGATCTATACACATGACACAAGGTTCCGTCGTATGACTGAGTCAATCATATGTCTCAATCATGCGACTAATCCAGTCTCCTGGTTCAATCGTGCGATAGGTCCATTAGCATGATGTATTCAAGCGTATGGTCCATAAGCATGGTCCATTCGCATGAAAACTCATATGGCTAAGTTGAACACATTTCTCAATCATTATTGACTAATAACAATGCACAACAATCTCAAACCTATATAGTAAGTTCATTATACTTTAACACCCAATAATACTATGAAATATTAAAAATTAAAAATTATGAACACCCACATTTTTATTTCATTTAACCCATTCATTGCATATGTAAGACATGAAAGACTTTTACATTAACACATAAACTAGGGACATACATACGGAATACTAACAGATTCTGTGTTTATACAGAATCAAATAGTGCGGAATCCTATTTGTTTGGTGATCCAATCGGTGAGAACAATTACCCGATCGATATGAAACTGAAAAAACGTTATGAACGAGTAAAGATCGATCAGTATTGATCTATGAAGTTTGGCAGGCTTCCATGGATGTTCTAGATGGCTAGGGTTAGTAAGAGTATCAAGTGTTTTAAATTCTTCTTCAACTGTTTTTTTCCACGAATTAAGTGGTATTTATAGGTTATTGGTTTCCAATCGTATGACTGAACTATTAGCATGGTTCAGTCGTGCGACTGAATAATTAGCATGGTTCAGTTGTGTGACTGAATCGAGCGATTGATCCACACACATGACTAAAGGTTCTGTCGTACGATTGAGTCAATTTTATGTCTCAATCATGTGACTGATCCAGTCTCCTGGTTCAGTCGTGCGACTGGTCCATTAGCATGATGTGTTCATGTGTATTGTCCATAGGCATGGTCCATTCGCATGAAGACTAATACGCCTAAGTTTGAACACATTTCTCAATCATATTGACTAAGTACTATGCACAACAATCTCAAACCTATATAGTAAGTTCATTATACTTTAACACACAATAATACTATGAAATATTAAACATTATGAACATCAACCACATATATATTTCATTTACCCATTCATTGCATATGTGTAGACATAAAAGACATTTACATTAAACACAAAACTAGGGACATACATACAGAATACTAACAGATTCTGCGTTTATACAGAATCAAATAGTGCGGAATCCTATTTGTTTGGCGATCCAATCGGTGAGAACAATTACCCGATCGATGTAAAACTGAAACAAAATGTTATGAACGAGTAAAGATCGATCAGGATTGATGTATGAAGTTTGGCAGGCTTCCATGGACGTTCTAGATGGCTAGGGTTAGTAAGAGTATCAAGTGTTTTGAATTCTTCTTTAACTGTTTTTTTCCACGAACTAAGTGGTATTTATAGGTTATTGGTTTCCAATCGTATGACTGAACCATTAGGATGGTTCAGTTGTGCGACTGAACAATTAGCATGGTTCAATCGTGTGACTGAATCGTGCGATTGATCCAAACGCACGACAGAAGGTTCTATCGTACGATTGAGTCAATCTTATGTCTCAATCGTGCGACTGATGTAGTCTCCTGTTCAGTCGTGCGACTGGTATTAGCATGATGTATTGATGTGTATTGTCCATAGGCATGGTCCATTTGCATGAAGACTAATACGCCTAAGTTTGAAGACATTTCTCAATCATTATTGACTAAGAACTATGCATAACAACCTATAACCTATATAATGAGTTCATTTTACTTTAACACATAATAATACTATGAAATATTAAACATTATGAACATCAACCACATATTATATTTCATTTAACCCATTCATTATATATGTGTAAGACATGAAAGACTTTTATATTAAGCACATAAACTAGGGACATACGTATGGAATACTAACAGATTATGCTTGTATACAAAATCAAATAGTGCGGAATCGTATTTGTTTGTCGATCCAATCAGTGAGAACAATTACCTGATTGATGTAAGATTGAAACAAAATGTTATGAATGAGTAGAGATCAATCTGGATTGATTTGTGAAGTTTGGCAGTCTTCCATGGATGTTCTAGATGGCAAGGGTTCATAAGAGTATTAAATGTTTTGAATTCTTCTTCAACTGCTTTTTTTTCACGAATTAAGTGTTATTTATAGGTTATGGGTTTTAATAGTACGATTGAACCATTAGCATTGTTCAATTGTGGGACTGAATCGTGCGATTGATCTACGGACGACAGAAGGTTCTGTCAGATGACTGAGTCAATCATATGTCTCAATCGTGCGACTGATCCAGTCTCCTGGTTCAATCGTGCGATAGGTCCAGTAGCATGATGTATTCAAGCGTATGGTCCATAAGCATGGTCCATTCACATGAAAACTCATACGACTATATTTGAACACATTTCTCAATCATTATTGACTAAGAAGTATGCACAACAATCTCAAACCTATATAGTAAGTTCATTATACTTTAACACAAAATAATACTATGAAATATTAAACATTATGAACATCAACCACATATTATATTCCATTTAACCCATTCATTGCATATGTGTAACACATGAAAGACTTTTACATTAAACACATAAACTAGGGACATACATACGAAATACTAACAGATTCTGCGTTTATACAGAATCAAATAGTGCAGAATCCTATTTGTTTGGCGATCCAATCGGTGAGAACAATTACCCTATCGATGTAAAACTGAAACAAAATGTTATGAATGAGTAAAGATCGATCAGGATTGATCTATGAATTTGGCAGGCTTCCATGGATGTTCTAGATGGCTAGGGTTAGTAAGAGTATCAAGTGTTTTGAATTCTTCTTTAACTGTTTTTTTTCCACGAACTAAGTGGTATTTATAGGTTATTGGTTTCCAATCGTATGACTGAACCATTAGCATGGTTCAGTCGTGCGACTGAACAATTAGCATGGTTCAGTCGTGTGACTGAATCGTGCGATTGATCCACACGCACGACAGAAGGTTCTGTCGTGCGATTGAGTCAATCTTATCTCTCAATCGTGCGACTGATGTAGTCTCCTGGTTCAGTCGTGCGACTGGTCTATTAGTATGATGTATTGATGCGTATTGTCCATAGGCATGGTCCGTTCGCATGAAGACTAATACGCCAAAGTTTGAACACATTTCTCAATCATTATTCACTAAGAACTATGTATAACAACCTATAACCTATATAATGAGTTCATTTTACTTTAACACATAATACTATGAAATATTAAACATTATGAATATCAACCACATATTATATTTCATTTAACCCATTCATTATATATGTGTAAGACATGAAAGACTTTTACATTAAGCACATAAACTAGGGACACACGTATGGAATACTAACAGATTATGCGTGTATACAAAATAAAATAGTGCGGAATCGTATTTGTTTGGCGATCCAATCAGTGAGAAACAATTACCTGATTGATGTAAGATTGAAACAAAACGTTATGAATGAGTAGAGATCAATCTGGATTGATCTGTGAAGTTTGGCAGTCTTCCATGGATGTTCTAGATGGCAAGGGTTCGAAAGAGTATTAAGTGTTTTGAATTCTTCTTCAAGTGCTTTTTTTTCATGAATTAAGTGTTATTTATAGGTTATGGGTTTTAATCGTACGACTGAACCATTAGCATTTTTCGATTGTGGGACTGAATCGTGCGATCGATCTACGCACGACAGAAGTTTTTGTCGGATGACTGAGTCAATCATATGTCTCAATCGTGCGACTGATCCAGTCTCTTGGTTCAATCGTGCGATAGGTCCATTAGCATGATGTATTCAAGCGTATGGTCCATAAGCATGGTCCATTCACATGAAAATTCATACGACTATGTTTGAACACATTTCTCAATCATTATTGACTAAGAAGTATGCACAACAATCTCAAACCTATATAGTAAGTTCATTATACTTTAACACACAATAATACTATGAAATATTAAACATTATGAACATCAACCACATTATATTTCATTTAACCCATTCATTGCATACGTGTAAGACATGAAAGAATTTTACATTAAACACATAAACTAGGGACATACATACGAAATACTAACAGATTCTGCGTTTATACAGAACCAAATAGTACGGAATCCTATTTGTTTGGCAATCCAATCGGTGAGAACAATTACCCGATCGATGTAAAACTGAAACAAAATGTTATGAATGAGTAAAGATCGATCAGGATTGATCTATGAAGTTTGGCAGGCTTACATGGACGTTCTAGATGGCTAGGGTTAGTAAGAGTATCTAGTGTTTTGAATTCTTCTTCAACTGTTTTTTTTTCACGAATTAAGTGGTATTTATAGGTTATTGGTTTCCGATCGTATGACTGAACCCTGAACAATTAACATGGTTCAGTCGTGCGATTGAATCGAGCGATTGATCCACACGCATGACTAAAGGTTCTGTCATAAGATTGAGTCAATTTTATGTCTCAATCATGCGACTGATCCAGTCTCCTGGTTCAGTAGTGCGACTGGTCCATTAGCATGATGTATTCATGCGTATTGTCCATAGGCATGGTCCATTCGCATGAAGCTAATACGCTTAAGTTTGAACACATTTCTCAATCATTAGTCACTAAGAACTATGCACAACAACCTATAACCTATATAGTAAGCTCATTATACTTTAACAAATAATAATAATATGAAATATTAAACATTATGAACATCAACCACATATTAAATTTTATTTAACCAATTCATTATATATGTGTAAGACATGAAAGACTTTTACATTAAGCACATAAACTAGGGACATACGTACAGAATACTAACACATTCTGCGTTTATACAGAATCAAATAGTGCGGATCCTATTTGTTTGGCGTTCCAATTGGTGAACACAATTACCCGATCGATGTAAAATTGAAACAAAACGCTACGAACGTGTAAAGATCGATCAAGATTGATCTATGAAATTTGACAGGCTTCCATGGATGTTCTAGATGGATAGGGTTCGTTAGAGTATCAAGTGTTTTGAATTCTTCTTCAACTACTTTTTTTCCACGAATTAAGTGGTATTTATAGGTTATTGGTTTTAATCGTACGACTGAACCATTAGCATGGTTCAGTTGTGCAACTAAATCGAGCGATTGATCCATATGCACAACTGAAAGTTTTGTCGTACGAATGAGTCAATCTTATATCTTAATCGTGCGACTGATCCAGTCTCCTGGTTCAGTCGTGTGACTGGTCTATTAGCATGATGTATTCATGTGTATGGTCCAGAAGCATGGTCCATTCGCATAAAGACTCATACGTCTAAGTTTGAACACATTTCTTAATCATTGTTGACTAAGAACTATGCACAACAACCTACAATCTATATAGTAAGTTCATTATACATTAACACACATAATACTTTGAAATATTAAACATTATAAACATCAACCACATATTATATTTCATTTAACCCATTCATTATATATGTGTAAGACATGAAAGACTTTTACAATAAGCACATAGACTAGAGACATACGTACGAAATACGAACAGAATCTGCGTTTATACAGAATCAAATTGTGCGGATTCCTATTTGTTTGGCGATTCAATCAGTGAGAACAATTACCCGATCGATGTAAGATTGAAACAAAATGCTATGAATGAGTAGAGATCGATCTGGATTGATCTATGAAGTTTGACAGGCTTCCATGGATGTTCTAGCGACTAGGGTTCGTAAGAGTATCAAGTGTTTTGAATTCTTCTTTAATTATTTTTTTCCATGAATTAAGTAGTGATTATAGGTTATGGATTTCCAATCGTACGGCTGAACCATTAGCGTGGTTCAGCTGTGCGACTGAATTGTGCGATTGATCCATACGCACGATAGAAGGTCTTGTCGTACGACTGAGTCAAGCTTATGTCTCAATCGTGCGACTGATCCAGTCTACTGGTTCAGTCCTGCGATGGGTCCTTTAGCATGATGTATTCATGCATATGGTCCATAAGCATAGTCCATTCGCATGAAGACTCAAACGACTAAGTCTTGAACACATTTCTCAATCATTATTGACTAGGAACTAGGCACAACAATCTCAACCAATATAGTAAGTTCATTATACTTTAACACACATAATACTATGAAATATTAAACATTATGAACATCAACCACATATTATATTTCATTTAACCCATTCATTACAAATGTGTAAGGCATGAAAACTTTTACATTAAGCACATAACTAGGACATACGTACGGAATACTAACAGATTCTACGTTTATACAGAATCAAATAGTGTGAAATCCTATTTGTTTGGCGATCCAATCAGTGAAAACAATTACCTGATCGATGTAAGATTGAAACAAAATGTTATGAACGAGTAGATATCGATTTGGATTGATCTATGAAGTTTGATAGGCTTCCATGGATGTTCTAGACGGCTAGGGTGCGTAAGAGTATCAAGTGATTTGAATTCTTCTTCAACTTTTTTCCAGGAATTAAGTGTTATTTATAGGTTATGGGTTTCCAATCATACGACTAATCCATTAGCATGGTTCAGTTGTGCAACTGAATCGTGCGGTTGGTCTATACGCACGACAGATTGTTCTGTCATACGACTGAGTCAATTTTATGTCTCAATGGTACGACTGATCCAGTCTCCTGGTTCAGTCGTGCGATTGTTCCATTAGCATGATGTATTCATGCGTATGGTCCATTCAAATGAAGACTCATACGACTAAGTTTGAACACATTTATAAATCATTATTAACTAAGAACTATGCATAACTACCCCAACCTATATAGTAAGTTCATTATACTTTAACACACAATAAGACTATAAACATTAAACATTAGGATGATGTCTTCATGCGTATGGTCCATAAGCATGATCCATTCGCATGAAGACTCACACGACTAAGTTTGAACACATTTCTCAATTATTATTGACTAAGAACTATGCACAACAATCTCAAACCTATATAGTAAGTTCATTATACTTTAACACACAATAACACTATGAAATATTAAACATTATGAACATCAACCACATATTATATTTCATTTAACCCATTCATTGCATATGTGTAAGACATGAAAGACTTTTACATTAAGCACATCACTAGGGACATACGTATGGAATACAAACAGATTCTGTATTTATACAGAATCAAATAGTGCGGAATCCTATTTGTTTGGCGATCCAATTAGTGTGTATAATTACCCGATCGATGTAAGATAGAAACAAAATGTTATGAACGGTAGAGATTGATCTAGATTGATCTATGAAAATCCCAGGCTTCCATGGATGTTGTAGACGGCTAGGGTTCGTAAGAGTATCAAGTGTTTTGAATTCTTCTTCAACTGTTTTTTTCCACGATTAAGTGGTATTTATAGGTTAAGGGTTTCCAATCGTACGACTGAACCATTAGCATGGTTCAGTCGTGCGATTGAATCGAGCGATTGATCCATACGCACGACTGAACGTTGTGTCGTACGACTTAGTCAATCATATGTCTCAATCGTGCGACTTATCAAGTCTCCAGGTTCAGTCGTGCGACAAGTCCATTAGCATGATATTTTCATGCGTATGGTCCATAAGCATTGTCCATTCACATGAAGACTCATACGACTAAGTTTGAACACATTTCTCAATCATTATTGACTAAGAACTATGCACAACAATCTTAAACCTGTATAATAAGTCCATTATACTTTAACACACAATAATACTATGAAATATCAAACATTATGAACATCAACCACATATTATATTTCATTTAACCTATTCATTACATATGTGTAAGATATGAAAGACTTTTTTAAGCAAATAAACTAGGGACATACGTACGGAATACTAACAGCTTCTGCGTTTATACAGAATCAATAGTGCGAAATCCTATTTGTTTGGCGATCCAATCAGTGAAAACAATTAACTGATCGATGTAAGATTGAAACATAACGTTATGAATGAGAAGAGATCGATTTGGATATATGTATGAAGTTTTACAGGCTTCTATGGATGTTCTAGATGGCTAGGGTTCGTAAGAGTATCAAGTGTTTTGAATTCTTCTTCAACTGTTTTTTTTCATGAATTAAGTGGTATTTATAGGTTAAGGGATTCCAATCGTACGACTGAACCATTAGCATGGTTCAGTCGTGCGACTGAATCGAGCGATTGATCCATACGCACGACTGAAGGTTCTGTCATACGACTGAGTCAATCTAATGTCTCAATCGCGCGACTGATCCAGTCTCCTGGTTCAGTCATGCGACAGGTCAATTAGCATGATGTATTCATGCGTATGGTCCAATCGCATGGTCCAATCGCATGAACACTAATACGACTAAGTTTGAACACATTTCTCAATTATTATTGACTAGGAACTATGCATAATAATCTCAAACCTATATAGTAAGTTCATTCTACTTTAACACACAATACTACTTTGAAATATAAACATTATGAACATCAACCATATTTTATATTTCATTTAACACATTCATTACATATGTGAAAGACATGAATGACTTTTACATTAAGCACATAAACTAGGGACACACGTAAGAATCAATATTGCGGAATCCTATTTGTTTGGCAATCCAATTAGTGAGAACAATTACCCGATCGATGTAAGATTGAACGAAACGTTATGAACGAGTAGAGATCGATCTGGATTGATCTACGAAGTTTGACAGGCTTCCATGGATGTTCTAGACGGCTAGGGTTCGTAAGAGTATCAAGTGTTTTCAATTCTTCTTCAACTTTTTTTCAACGAATTAAGTGGTATAGGTTATGGGTTTCCAATCATACGACTGAACCATTAGCATGGTTCAGTTGTGCAACTGAATCGTGCGGTTGGTCCATAAGCACGACAGATGGTTCTGTCGTACGACTGAGTCAATCTTATGTCCCAATCATGTGACTGATCCAGTCCCCTGGTTCAGTCGTGCGACAGGTCCATTCGCATGAAGACTCACACGACTAAGTTTGAACACATTTCTCAATTATTATTCACTAAGAAGTATGCACAACAATCTTAAACCTATATAGTAAGTTTATTATACTTTAACAGACAATAAAACTATGAAATATTAAACATTATAAACATCTACCACATATTATATTTCATTTAACCCTTTCATTACTATGTGTAAGACATGAAAGACTTTTACATTAAGCACATAAACTAGGGACATACGTACGGAATACTAACAGATTTTGCGTTTATACAGAATGAAGTAGTGTGGAATTGTATTTGTTTGGCGATCCAATCAGTGAGATCAATTACCCGATCCATGTAAGATTGAAACAAAATGTTATGAACGAGTAAAGATCGATCAGGATTCATCTATGATGTTTAACAAGCTTCCATGGACGTTCTAGACGGCTTGCGTTCATTAGAGTATCAAGTGTTTTGAATTCTTCTTCAACTACTTTTTTTCCACAAAGTAAGTGGTATTTATGGTTATGGGTTTCCAATCGTACGACTGAACCATTAGCATTGTTCAGTTGTGCGACTGAATCGAGCGATTGACCCATACGCACGACTGAAGGTTCTGTCATACGACTGAGTTAATCTTATGTCACAATCATGCGACTAATCCAGTCTCCTAGTTCAGTCGTGCCACAGGTCAATTAGCATGATGTATTCATGCGTATGGTCCATAAGCTTGGTCCAATCGCATGAACACTAATACGACTAAGTTTGAACACATTTCTCAATCATTATTGACTAATAACTATGCACAACAATCTCAAACCTATATAGTAAGTTCATTATACTTTAACCCAAAATAATACTATGAAATATTAAACATTATGAACATCAACCACATATTATATTTCATTTAACCCATTCATTACATTTGTGAAAGACATGAAAGACTTTAAAATTAAGCACATAAACTAGGGACATACGTACGGAATACTAATAGATTCTGCATTTATACAGAATTAAATAGTGCGGAATCCTATTTGTTTGGTGATCCAATCAGTGAGAAAAATTACCCTATCCATGTAAGATTGAAACAAATGTTATGAACGAGTAGAGATCGATCTGGATTGATCTTTGAAGTTTGATAGGCTTCCATGGATGTTCTAGACGGCTAGGGTGCATAAGAGTATCAAGTGTTTTGAATTCTTCTTCACTTTTTTTAGAGGAATTAAGTGTTATTTATAGGTTCTGGGTTTCCAATCATACGACTAAACCATTAGCATGGTTCAGTTGTGCAACTGAATCGTGCGGTTGGTCTATACGCACGACAGATTGTTCTGTCATACGACTGAGTCAATACAATGTCTCAATCGTGTGACTGATCCAGTCTCCTGTTCATCGTGCGACACGTCCATTAGCATAATGATAAGCATGGTCCATTCGCCTGAAGACTCATACGACTAAGTTTGAAACATTTCTTAATCATTATTGACTAAAAACTATGCATAACAATCTCAAACCTATATAGTAAGTTCATTATACCTTAATGGGCAATAGTACTATGAAATATTAAACACTATGAACATCAACCACATATTATATTTCATTTAACCTATTCATTTAATATTAAGCACACATAAACTAGGGACATACGTACGAATACTAACGGATTTTGCGTTTATACAGAATCAAGTAGTGCGGAATTGTATTTGTTTGGCGATCCAATCATTGGGAACAATTACCTGGTCAATGTAAGATTGGAATAAAACGTTATAAACGCGTAAAGATTGATCAGGATTCATCTATGAAGTTTGACAGGCTTCCATGGACGTTCTGGACGGCTAGGATTCGTGAGAGTATCAAGTGTTCTCAATTCTTCTTCAACTATTTTTTTTCACGAGTTAAGTGGTATTTATAAGTTATGGGTTTCCAATCATACGATTGATGCATTAGCATGGTTCAGTCGTGCAACTGGATCGAGCGATTGTTCCCTACGCACGACTAATGGTTCTATCGTACGACTGGGTTAATCTTATTTCTCAATCGTGCGGCTGATCCAGTCTCCTGGTTCAGTCGTGCGACAGGTCCATTAGCATGATGTATTCATGCGTATGGTCGATAAGAATTGTCTATTTACATGAAGACTCATACCACTAAGTTTGAACACATTTCTAAATCATTATTGACTAAGAACTATGCACAACAATCTCAAACCTATAGAGTAAGTTCATTATACTTTAACACAAAATAATAATATTAATACTATAAAAACATTATGAACATCACACCACATATTATATTTCATTTAACCCATTCATTACATATGTGTAAGACTTGAAAAACTTTTACATTAAGCACATAAACTAGGGACATATGTACGGAATACTAACACATTCTTCATTTATACAGAATCAAATAGTGTGGAATCATATTGTTTGGTGATCCAATCAGTGAGAACAATTACCCCATCAAGGTAAGATTGAAACAATGTTATGAATGAGTAGAGATCGATCTGGATTGATCTATGAAGTTTGACAGGTTTCCATGGATGTTCTAGACGGCTAGGGTTCGTAGAGTATCAAGTGTTTTGAATTCTTCTTCAACTTTTTTTTCCATGAATTAAGTGGTATTTATAGGTTATGGGTTTCCAATTGTATGACTAAACTATTAGGATGGTTCAGTTGTGCAACTGAATCGTGCGGTTAGTCCATACGCACAACATATGGTTCTGTCGTACGGCTGAGTCAATCTTATGTCTCAATCGTGTGACTGATCCAGTCTCCTGGTTCTGTCGTGCGACAGGTCCATTCGCATGATTTATTCATGCGTATGGTCAGTACGCATGGTCCATTCACATAAAGACTCACACGACTATGTTTGAACACATTTCACAATTATTATTGACTAAGAACTATGCACAACAATCTCAAACCTATATAGTAAGTTCATTATACTTTAACAAACAATAAAACTATGAAATATTAAACATTATGAACATCAGCAACATATTATATTTCATTTAACCCATTCATTACATATGTGTATGTTAGACATAAAGAACCAATGAGCCATATCAAAAAAACCTTTAAGTCCCACAGACGTCATAACAACTGAAGTGGTCTACAACAACTGAAGACAAAGTCTGAAGACAACAGCTAAAGACAAAGTCTGAAGACAAAGTCTAAAGACAACAGCTGAAGACAACAGCTGAAGACAAAATCTGAAGGCAAAGTCTGAAGACAAAGTCTAAGACAATAGCTGAAGACAAAGTCTGAAGACAAAGTCTGAAGACAAAGCCTGAAGACAAAGCCTGAAGACAAAGCCTGAAGACAAAGCCTGAAGACAAAGGCTGAAACAAGCCTGAAGACAAAGCCTGAAGACAACATCTGAAGACAAAGTCTGAAGACAACAGCTGAAGACAACTGCTGAAGACAAACTCTGAAGACCAGTTCTCAGAAGTTGTCACAAGAGCTGAAGTAGTTCTTTTCAGTAGTTGTGATGGTTTACTTTTCAGTAGTTTGTAATCAGTAGTTTTATTTTGTAAAACATCTAAAATTCTTACACTTCAGATGTTATAACTTCAGTTGTTGTAATTTTAGCTTGTACCTAGCTTTTTGTGAAGGTGTCGTCATTGTTGTTGGACATCTTCAGTAGTTTAGTTTACTTTTAGTTGTTGTATAAATCAGTTAGCTGTTACTATCAAGTGACATCAGCTGATGTCATATTCCTTTATAAAAGGAATGTTGACCTAATTTCTTGTAGCCGAAGCTTGTGCGTGAATGAAATATTCTCTTTGCAGAAAACTGTCTCTCTTTATAGCCGTCACTGTTTGATTGGAATATTCATATTATTCTTGCTTAAATTCATCTAATTCATGTTCTATTCCGCTGCAAATCTTAATCTAATTGATCAAACTAGATCCGATCCTTTCAAATGGTATCAGCAAGATTAATCAGTGATCGATTTAACAATTGATCATTGAAACTGCTCTTTTGATATCTAAGTTTGATCGAATTAGCAAATTTGCAAGAATTTGTTATAGAGTTGTTGAGTTTTTGAGCTAGATCTGTTAAAATTTTATTGAACCTATTTGAATCGGTGAAAATGGCTACATCAATCAATGATCCTCACAATACTGGCTCCTCAACAAAGCCTCCATGCTTTTTAGGAGTGAGTATAATATGGCAACGCCGAATGCTCCATCACTTATCTGTCAACAGTTTAGGTTGTTGGAACTGTGGTTCATGGACCATATAAGCCTATAGTGAGTAATCTGGAAACCAATGAGATGGTTCCGAAGATGAAAGAGCAATACTCAGATGAAGATCTGAAACTGTTTGAAATTGATGCTAAAGCCCATGGAAT
This sequence comes from Flaveria trinervia, assembly GCA_025506515.1. Classification (NCBI taxonomy): domain Eukaryota; kingdom Viridiplantae; phylum Streptophyta; class Magnoliopsida; order Asterales; family Asteraceae; genus Flaveria; species Flaveria trinervia. The sequence goes on from CM046458.1 coordinate 49,446,988, forward strand.
TCTGGCCATGGCACTGCATCATGAAAACTGCTCATGACCTCTGGGTTGCTCTGAAAGAACAATTTGGAGGAACCGATGAGGTCTTGGCAAACAATAGAGAGATCCTTGCCCAGCAATATGAGACATTCTCTCATTGAAAGGGTGAGTCACTAACTTAACATTTTGAGTGATTCTCCTGTTTGATATCTGAGCTAAAATGGTTAACATGAATATACAAACAGTCAGATGAACAACAGATTCCTCAGATCCCTGCCTGAGAGATGGGACACATATACTATTGTCCTACTCTCTATTGCAAATCTGAACAATCTATCTCTCACCCAACTTCATGGGAAACTGCTAACATTGAAAGAGAGATGAACATAAAAGGAACTGGCTTCATCTGGGAAGCTCACTGATGATTTTGTACGGGAATACTGCTCTGGTTGGTCATGAGTCAGAATATGCTACATCAGAAAGTTCTTAGGTGAGCATATAGATTTCTCTTCAAATAGTGGAGATCCTGCTTTTGTTGGTGTTGATAGTAATTCAGGGTGTAATAGTGATAATTGTGCTTTTGATGGATGATTTGAAAGGAATTGCTGATGATGATCTGGAAGAGATGGATATTTTGAGCCAGATGGCATTAGTCAATATCAGATCTCAAAAATTTTACAAAAGGACAGGTAGAAAATTTCCTGTCTCTCTGGAAAAACCAAAGTTGGTTTTGACAAGAGCAAGTTGAGGTGTCACAAGTGCCACAGCCTTGGACATTTTGCAAGAGAGTGTAGATCATCTCTGATCTAACTCCTCTGCACCCTTTATGACCTTTCCAGGCAATAGTTTCAAAACAAAGGGCAACATTCTACCAGTTCTGGTCATCATTCACAAATTCAATCATCTCCTGCATATTTTGTTCCTCAAGGTCAAATGCCATATCCTATCCCTGTTTTTACATGCCTCAGTCCAATCAGGTTCCAGTACCCATAGCTCAACAACACATGCCCTACATGAGCCTCAACCATCTCAATCAAGTCAACAATCTCAATCTCATTACCTCAAAGCTTTTCACTCCTGAGTTGTTGATTGGAGTAGTTTACCAGATGATCTTTCTAGGTATTCTGAACAAGTGTTTTCTGGTGCTGGTCAACATGGTGGTGAAAATCCTTTTGGAAATCTTGCTCTTATGGCCCTGGAGTCTACTGATGGTTCATGCTCAAATGCTTCATCATCACAGGTACCACAAGTATCTTCTGAGGCTAAGGCCAAGATGTGTTCTGAGTCATGCATAGCTGCTTTTGCCTCAATTAGAGAAGCAAATGTAGCTTTAGTTAATCAAAATCTTGACCTACATAAAGTGATTTCCAAAAGAAAAGCTGAGTTTGAGTCTGTTTTAAAAGAAAAATATGATGAGATTTACAAATTAAAATGCCAAATCACTGATGAAAAGGCAAAGCTAGAGGTCATTTTAGAAAATCATAAGAATCTCAAAGAAACACTTGCAGCTACTCAGGTAGAGTGTGAACGCCGCGTAACATCTTGCAAGGGGTTTGAAATGCTTCTCAGTAAGCAAACAGATTCAAATGTGAAGTTTGGGATTGGGTATAATCACACTGTACCTCCTACAGATTTTACTCCCAAGACAGAAGTAAAATATGAAGGTGAAATCAATTCCCAAACCACATCATCATGTGTCTCATCCTCCAGTGATGATGCAAAATCAGAGGATGAAGTCAGTAATAGTACCTCAGCTAATCAATTTGCCGATGGTCTTACTGCTGATAAACACATGATCAAAGAAAAGCTGAGCACTTCAGGTGTTGTCTCACAAAGTATTCAAAGTATTGAAGAGCAAGTAACAACACCTGAAGAACATTTCAAACCAAATGAAAACAAACATGGTTTGACAACTGCTGAAGAGTTTATCAGGAAATCCAAATGTATTGATAGAAAACCTCTGAAGAACAAGTCTTCAGTTGTTACAAATCCTTCAGTACTTCACATAAGTACTGAGAGGAAGAAAGTACTGAAGAACACACCTTCAGTAGTTTCATCTTCTTCAGCAGTTGAACAATAGAAGATGAAGAAAAAGCCATGTGAAATATGTGGTCTATTCAATCATCTCACTGATGAATGTAGGTACAAAAAAGGTTCCAAATTTAACAAAGATAAAATCATTAAAAAGAAAATTAATAAAATGAAAGATGAATTTGAAACCAAGTTTGTGCCACAAACATCTCAAACTGATAACCCAAAGTCTTCACAAAAATCTAAAAAGAAGGAAGGGGTTTATCACAAAACAGCTGAAAATATTCCTCAAGGTATATCAAAACACCAGACTAACTCTATGTCTTTCAAAAAGGAGGACATGGTGAGTCACAGGAACCAATCAAAAACAAGTACTGATGTGTATGCTGAACTGAAGGATTTAACAACCAATCAGACACAACATGTCATGATGGTTCAACATCTGTTGGGGAGAGTTAACCAAATAGATGTACCTGTGATTAAACCACTGAAAAGGAAAACTAAGCCAAAATCAAGGAATCCTTGTGAGCACCATCTCCACCTTCAAAGGCTGTTAATCATGACAAATCAGTTGGTATAAAATCTGTTGATGAGAACAGACCCAAAACCAAAATGGTTTGGGTCTCGAAAGCTAACTAGTTTGTTGTGACAAATGCAGGTTCTTCAGCATGTCATAGAAGCATCTGGTATGTGGACAGTGGAGGATCTATGCATATGACAGGGAGCAGTTCTCTTCTTCATGACTACTCTTAAGGAAAGAAGGGATTTGTATCTTTTGGTAATGATGCTAAGGGTTAAATCATTGGCAAAGACTTTGTGTCAAATGGTGAGATAAGATTTGATGATGTTAACCATATGGAGAATCTCAAGTACAACTTGTTGAGTGTCAGTCAAATGTGTGATAAAGGGCATGTTGCACTTTTCACCAGCCAGAACTGTCGGATTCTGTCTTCCAGTGTTTTGAAAATGATTGACAAGATATTGGATGAATATACTCTCCTGAAGGCCAACAGGATTGGAAGAGTATATGCCTTAGACTTATCAAAGAAAATTGATCTAAAAGGCCGTCCATGTCTGTTCTCCAAGGCCTCTCCTCAGGAATTTGAACTATGGCACAGAAGGCTTGGTCATGTGAATCTTAAAAACATGAACCCGTTGATCCATCATGGTTTAGTGAGAGGTCTGTCATTAAAGGAGTTCAAATGTGATGACAACTATTCTGCTTGTTTAAAAGGAAAGCAACATAAAGTATCATTCCCTCCAATAAAAGAACCAAAGTCAACTGCCTGCTTGCAATTACTGCATATGGTTCTTTTTGGTCCAGTAAGAGTGATGAGCATGGCAAAGAAAAAATACTGTCTGGTAATCGTGGATGATTATTCCAGATTTGTATGGACTTTCTTCTTACATTCAAAAGATGAGGCTGGTCAAATCATTATCTACTTTGTGTTGCATGTGGAAAAGTAGTACTCTCTTTCTGTCAAGTGTGTGAGGATTGATAATGGCACAGAATTTAGAAACAACATACTTGAAGAAATCTATTTATCTAAGGGAATCAAGAGGCAATATAGCATTACAAGAACTCCTGAACAAAATGGAGTGGTGGAGAGATAGAACAGGACCCTTATTGAAGCCGCAAGGTCAATGTTGGTTGATTCTGGTTTGCCACTAATCTTTTGGGATAAAGCTGTCAACACAGCTTACTATGTGCAAAATAGAGTGTTAGTAAATCAGAGGTTGATGAAGACTCCTTATGAAATGTTACATCATTTGGCCCCTCTGATTTCCTTTTTAGAGCATTTGGGTGTCCCTGTAACATTCTTAACACAAAGAATCCACTTCAGAAGTTTGAATCAAAGGTGGATGCAGGGTACTTTGTTGGGTATCATCTACTTGCAAGGCATACAGAGTTTTTAATGCAGAACAAAGATAGTTGAAGAAACCTTGCATGTAAAGTTTAATGAATCTCCAAAGGACAAAATTCCACAAAACCTTGTGGAGTTATTTGATTTGGACATACTGCAATATGTTCCTTATCAGTCTCCAGTTGTTGCAGATTCTATGAATCCATCATCTCCTGCAACTAGTCATCCATCTGGTGGTACAAATGCAAGGTTTAGTGATCACCTGCCTTAGTCTACTAAACTTTATGTTCCTGTAGATTCAGCAGTTCCATCCAGAACAAATGCTGATGAGATCTCTGAATCCCCTACTTCATTAAATTGCCATCTCATTCTAGGTTTCAAGAGTCTGGATCAACAGCTATTGCTACTGAATCTCCTACAATCACTTGCATAGATCTTGTTGAGTACCAAGAACTAAAGAATCACCCATGTCTCAAATCATTGGTGACATCAATGCTGGTGTTTCAACTAGACGTCAATTGTCCAATTTTTTCTTTTATGCTCTCTTCATCAGTCAGCAAGAGCCAAAGAACTATCATATTGCATTAAGAGACAATGGATGGGTTGAAGCCATGCAACATGAGCTTCTTCACTTTCAAAAGCAGCAAGTGTGGGAACTGGTTCCTCTACCCCAAGTCGTTTTCAGAACTTTCATCTTCCATTAATGGCGACCATGCAAATCAAACCACGACACAACTGTGTTGCCTACTTCACAAAATCGGCCTTTTGGACTAAGTTTGATGCTGCCATTGATCTGATGGTTGATTCCCTGTATCAAACTGCTTTTCTTTTGAATCCAACCATCTATCCCGATACCTTTCGCCAATTCTAGACAAATGTCACTGTCCATACTAGTGAGAATGATGTTGCGATCACTCTCTAGTCGTTTGTAAATGAGAAGAAGGTGGTCATCACTCCTGCTATCATTCGCCAAACCCTAGATCTGAATGATGCCACCTTTGTCACCAAATAACCAAAGAGCACCACTGATCTATCATTTATCAACCATGGGTATGAGGGCAACCTAAGTGCTACCACCATTCTGAAGAAGCACATCCATGATGCTGAACGCCTAATCTTTCATATGATCAATGTCTGCCTTGCCCCCCAATCCTCTTCATGGGATCAAATGTCATCCAGGTGGCAGCAGGTATTGTATTCTATCCTTGAACACCAAAGCTTAAATTTTTCTGAAGTTATATTTTTGGAATTAAAAGATTTGGCAATAAAACCTGTGGCTAACAGATGATATTATATCCATGGTTTCTTATGGCCATAATCATCAATCAATTAAAATCTGATGGCCCTGTTAGCCTTGGAGTCCTGCTATGGTAGTTTTGCCTAAGGTATACTCCAGGCACAACTCTGACCCACAACTCAAAGAGGTTGCCAAACTGCTAAAACCCAAGCAGAGGGAACCCCATCCCCATCCTCCATATCCAAAGTCCCTTCCGAACTACAATCCAAACAAACCAAAAAGGCTACTCTAGGAGTTCAGTCGCCTGATGATGCCCTTGCAACACAAAGGCAGGATGAAACTACTGGTAGTAATCCCCTGTATTTTCCAAGACTCTACCAGCTGAAACCACTCAGGTATCCTCTCAACAAGCACCTGATGCAACCAAAAATGGGGAAACCACATTACTGAATCTCTCTCACTTGAGAAGATTGCCATTGAAGAGCACCATTCACCCCAGGTGCAATCTTCTTCAAACTTATCTCCCACTGAAGCCACCCTACAAGCCCAACTATGGTTATTGCACAAGTGCTGACTCAACTACATTCCTCTACCCCTCCCCAGAAACCTATTACCATTGGGAAAACCTCAACAGTTAGGGAGAGGATTTGTGGATGATAACCCACAGCACAGGGATTACAGAGTTCAATCTCCCTGTGTAGAGGAGGAGATTCGAACATCTTGTGAGGCTGCCTCTTCTCCTGTTTGAGCACATGAATAGGATGAAGGTGGTATCATCTCTAAGTCCTCACCAGAGGCAACTGCCAATGAAGGGCATAATCCTGAGGCAGGAAGTCCCTAGTTCCAAGAAATAGAGGCACATGTGAATACTGATCTACACTCAGCACATGTTCATCCTGATTTAATCAGGAGGTCAGATGATTCAGCAAAGACTGATGATGTGCTGGGCTTTTTCTTTGATGTTCTAGCCCACAACACCATTCTTAAGGCTGAGGTATGCAGACTACAAGAACTGCTTGCCAAATTGTCACAAGAATCAAGTCCATCTGTCCAAATTCACCCACAGATGGCAGCTTCTTCTGAAGGTCTCCCAAACACTGAGCCACTCCCGGCAACTATGCCACCAGCCTCTGATTCAGGCCCCATTTCTCAGGGACGGAACCCCTCTGAGCAAATGGTTGCTGCCTTTCAATCCTCCTTACCTCTCATCACTTCCATCATCACTAACATTGTGCATCAAGCCATTGATGAGAGTCTTTCCTCAAATTTTCAAACCTTAGTTAATGATGTTTTTTCTGTTGATACATGTATGTCCCTAGATCGTGATATGTGATGTAATAGATCTTGTTTGGTATGATTAATGAACTGATATTGATAGTCTGTTGGTTATAACGTTTAATAGTTCATTAATGAGTCGTGACTGAATTAATGAGTCGTGACTGAATGATTACATATAATATTATATTAATTAACTAAAACATTCAAACTTACTTAATGAAGTTCCCATGCGAATGCCTCATGCGAATGAACCATACACATGAAGAAATTCACACGATTGACTCAGTCGCACGACTGGACCAGGAGACTGGATCAGTCGTACAACTGTAACATAAGATTGGCTCAGTCGCACGACTGAACACTCAGTCGCACGAATGAACCAACCGCATGGTTCAATCGCACGACTGAACCAAACTAATGGTTCAGTCGCACGATTGAATAGTGCCAACCTATAAATACAACTCAATTTGTGAAAAACGTAGAGATTCGATCAAGTACGATTCAAGTCGAACCCTAGCCGTCCAAAACCTTCCAAATCGTTTTCCAAGTTCATAGAACACATTAGATCGATTCCTTATCGATTTCTAACGTTAGTTTCAATCCTTGATTGATTCTTCGTGTGTTCTCACTGATTGGATCGCCAATCAAATAGGATTCCGCACTATTTGATCTGGTATACACGTGATCTCTAGGTATTTTAGTCGAATACCAGGTCCTAACAAGTGGTATCAGAGCTATTGGCTCTTGATTACGTGTTGATTCAATCAAGATTGCATAAAAGTTTGTGTTTTTACACTAAAAATGCAATCTTTGGCATCAAAAGTGATCTTGGAAGTTCCCTGCTCATCGAAGTTTGGTTTCTACGGACTCAGGCGATTAGAACTTGTGAAATTTCGAATTTTTACGGCTGAAACCCGTCAAACCTAGAAATTTTCGCAAAACAGCAGCTTCAATCGCACGACTGACTCATTCGTACGACTGGACTCTATTCGCAATGCTCATACGTACGATTGGACCTAGTCGCACCTTCGTTCGGCCGATTGAACCGTTCGTTCGCATAGCTCATACGCACCAGATTCATTCGTATGACTGAACCAATCGCCCAGTTCATTCGCACGATTGAACCAATCGCAGAGCTTATACGCACGATTAGCTCAGTCGCATCCTTCAGTCGCATCAATGAAAGTTTGTTTGATTAGATTATAAGTTTATTCATCATGGAGATCAGATGTCAGCCTTTACTGCTGGGAAGGACTCAAGGATACAGAATCTGTTGCTGCTTGAGAGTGAGGTGGGGAATCACAATAAACCACCAAAGCTTTTGACTTTAGATGAGTTTCCCCACTGGAAACAACGTTTTGAGATCTACCTTAATGGAGTAGATCCTAATCTGTAGGAAGCCATTGAGATAGGTTATAGTACACCAGTGGGAGCTGATGGAGTTAAACTAACATTAAGCGGGATGACAGACGCACAGAAAGTAAAGTACAATGCAGAGAAAAGAGTTTATGCATTGATCACTCAGTCTATCCCAAAGACATATCCACCAGTATTCAGAGAACAAGCAGTCCAAGAAACTGTGGATGCGCTAGAGAAGAGATATGATGGTAATGCATCATTGAAGGCAATCAAGGCAAAGGAGTTAAAGAAGGAATTCGATAACTTCTCATCAATGGTAATGAAAGTTGGACGAAGTCATAGACAGATTCTACCACTTGATGAGCGAATTGCATACACATGGAGTGGCTACTACCATGGAAGAGAAAGTAAACAACTTCGCAGACGGGTTGCCTGATAAGTGGGCTACATTCGTGTCTAACCTGAGACAGAATGGAATCCTTGTAAAGCTGGATATAAATGACTTCATTCTTGTTGCGAGAAGAAGCACAAGGATGAAGTATAGAGCTCAGAAGTCTTCGTACACACAAAATCCAGCTTTATACAACGCCACGCCTCAAGCTAAGGCATCTGGAGCACCCCTCCAGACTGCTTTTGTGTCTAGCTCGTCAGGTCCCTCACATGCTTCTCCTTCTGGATCAGACACGTCTGGGTCATCATGTACCCATTATATTGGATCAGAAGCAAACGCTACCAAACTGAAGATCGAGAACTTCGGTAATGTGACCGTGGAAGTAGCACGAGAGCATATGGATCTCTTAGCAGCAGTGGTTCATTCATATGATGGACTTGTTGCTGGGAAGATTGGAAACTACCATCTGGCAGATGAGGACTACGAGCAGGTGGATGAGATGGAGCTTGAAAGAATGGATATAATGTGGGCCTTAGCAAGTGCTGTTCGGAGGGCGAAGAAGTTTGTGAAAAAGACTGGACAGAACTTGGTTTCTACTAAGGACACCACCTTTGGCTTCGACAAGAGTAAAGTGACCTGCTTTAACTGTGGTGAGAAGGGGCACTTCAAACGAGAATGTGTCAAGCCAAAGAAGACGGGGAATGGGAACCCTTCTCATCCTTTACTCGCCAGGATAAGCAACCCTCTAATTCTACTTCATCAAACAAGGATCCAAAAGCACTAACTGCTCATGATGATGAAGGACAGGATTGGAGTTTCAGGTTTGTCTCACCAGGAGAATCTAACATTGCCAGTGTTGAGGATATTGACGATGATTCTGCGAGTGAAGGTGATATAGCAGTTGAAATTGCAATGTCACATAGTGAAGAAACAACTGCAGCCGAGGTCAGTTACAAGCCAATTGAGGAAGCTTCCATATCAGAGACAGAAAAGCCAGAGTCGACAGAACCAGAATCATCTGATGCGGCACTGATGGCTAACTCTTCTGAACCAACTCAGGTAAGTACCACTGACCAAATTTTAATAACCATGCTTGTTCTGATTGTGACGTTTAGGAATAGCATAGATGAAAATTTGCTAGGTTATTAGATCATAATGATAACTTAGTAAAAGATTTACGTCTGTGCACTGAGGCAAATAGAGTACTAAAACAAAATGAGCATTGTTATAAAGAAAAGATAGACCTATTGACCAAACAACTTAGGGAAACCGAAGTAGTGGCTTTTAACCAAGCAAACGACATTAGGTACTATCTTAACTCCCTAGAAGACACTAAGAAACAAAGGGCAGTTTAGAAGTCGAAGTTAATTCATTAAAACAGAAACTGCATAGTTGGACTAGCTCTTCACACATAGTTCAACACTTAGTGAGAGAAAGGAATAACGGGGAGGGATTAGGCTACAAAGTGGTTCCCACCACCTGAGACCTTGATGAACACTAAGTCTAGACCAGTAAATAATAAACCCATCAAGGATCATGTGGTGACTACTCCTCTTGTTACTGATCCAGACACCTCATGTTCATCTACTGAATCTGGTAAGAAACAAAAGGAGGCCATTCAAAGGCAAAGGGTAAATTGCCATGTGTTAACCTGGAAAATGAATTTGAAAAAGTTAATTTAAAGTCAAGGTCAAATAGAGTCAAATCAGAACCTAAAAGGACTTCAAATGTTACTTTTCACATGCTTCAAGTCAAAAACCAGTTAACCAAAAAGGAAAACAGGTTAAACAGTAAAGTTGTTACACCAGGGAAAACATCAAACATCCAAGAGTCAAAAACTAAAGTGATTGATGTTACTAGAGTGTCACGCACTTCTCCACAAAGAAAGTCTACTCATAAAGTTGATAGCAGGTCATGCTACAACTGTGGAGAATGCGGACATTGCTTCCGACTGTCATTTCTATCAGACACCTAGGAAGAAGATTGATCTTCTGGACTCTAGACCTAGGTCTTCTAAGCGGAGTTCTCTAACTCCACCTAGAAGAGCTAGTGAACCTAAAGTCCAACCTGTAAGCCAGACGACTGTTTATCATAAACAGGCATTGCACAAATCTGGCTTATGGAAAGAAAAACCACCCTCGTGTCTGATACTGATAACAAGAAAGAACCTGAGCTCCCTCACCTTCTAAGGGTCAATGGGTGGAGTTTATGATGTGTGATGCCTCTGGGAAACCCAAGACAGTCAAAGCTTGGGTTCCTAACCTAAACTGATTCTTTTACTTTGTATGTGCAGGGTGTTCGATATAGTGCTGAGACTAACACGTGGATTATAGACAGCGGAGCATCCAGGCACATGACAGGAAATAGAGCCTTTTATCTAACGTCAAAAAAATAAAAGGAGGGCATGTTTCCTTTGCAGGAACAAAGGAGGCTATATCACTGCTCAGGGAGAAGTGGAAATCAGAAAGTTAAGTTTGATAAAGTGAACTACGTTCAACAACTTCAGAACAACTTACTTTCTGTTTCCCAAATCTGTGATAAAGGTTTTAAAGTCATCTTCGATAACCAGAAGTGTTACGTGCTGAAGAAAGAATATATGATCCCAGAGGACCAAGTTCTGATGACTGCTTCAAGATATAAAGACCTGTATGTCTTGGATCTGTCAACAGCTGCCACAACGGATCATGAGGTTCAGTGTTTCTTATCTAAAGCTACTGAGAAGATTCCATCTCCTGGCATCGGAGAATTGGACACATTAGTCAAAGGAAGATGAATCATTTGATTCAGAAGGATTTAGTTAGAGGAGTGAATGTCAAGAACTTCCAACTTCCTGACTTTTGTGTAGCTTGTAAGAAAGGCAAACAGACAAAGAAGTCTCATAAGGAAAAGAAAGTTCATTCAATAGAACTACCTCTTGAGCTTCTTCACATGGATCTGTTTGGTCCAGTTAGTACAAGGAGCATTGCAGGCGACGTGTACTGTTATGTGGTCACTGATGACTACTCAAGGTTCACTTGGGTAATGTTTCTGAAATCAAAATCAGAAACTTTGGAGACATTCAAGAATTAGTAACCACACTGGAATCACTCTACAAGCTCAAAGTTCGACAAATACGCTCAGACAACAGGACAGAATTCAAGAATCAAGGGATGGAGGCATACTGCAAGGAAAAGGGAATTGTGCATCAATTCACTTCTGCCTACACACCTCAGATGAATGGCGTTGCTGAGAGAAAGAACAGGAGTTTGATAGAAACAGCCCGGACTACTATGCTGGCAGACTCGAAACTGCCTATCCAATTCTGGAACGAGGCAGTGGCAAATGCGTGCTATACACTGAACCGAGTCCTAATAGTCAAGCGTCACGGAAGACATGTTATGAGCTACTTCAAAGACGCAAACCGAATTGGAGTATCTTGAACCTTTTGGCGCACCATGTACACTTCTGAAGAGAGAAGACACAAGAAGAAAATTCAGCGAGAAGGAGTTGAAGGAATTTTTCTAGGATACAACATACCGAACAAGCGAGTTTAAATAACTCAACGGGTCTTGTAGAAGTGTGGTGTAATGTTGACGTTCAGAGATATACCACACCACCTACAGGCAAAGGACCTGCATACTTCTTCGATTATGATGGATTCTTCAAATCCTTCAACATCCCTCTCTCTCCCTCGGATGATGAGTTAGCTACTAGGATGATGTATGATATTCTAAATACTCCATCCAGCACACAGGGAGAGTCATCTACTCAGTCAGAAGGGGTAGTTCGATGAAAGTGACTCCTCCTCTGAAGATGAAACTAAAGCAGATGACCAGAACAGTCAGGAGGAACAGGTTCCAGTTCCTGAAAGTCCACAAGCATCCACAAGTGATGCACCCTCGACTTCGGAACCTCAAACTCCAACCTCCTCAGATGCAGACCAAAATGTTCACAATCTTGGTTCGGAGGTGACTGTGCCGACTACTCCAGGATCACGACTAAACGTCTATCATCCCCTTGACAATGTTATTGGAGATGTCCGATCAGGAGTACAAACCCGAATCAGCTATACTCAGCTGATTACGCCTCAGTTATGGAGAAGGGTTACATTCATGATGGTGCTTATCGATGTTTTGTCTCGCAGGTTGAGCCAAAATATGTCAGTGAAGCACTAAATGATGAGGCGTGGGTGAGTGCCATGCAAGAAGAACTTCTGCAGTTTAAGAAGTTAGGTGTATGGACTCTGGTTGATAGACCTAAAGGTGCTAAAGTCATTGGCACCAAATGGGTAAAATGTGAGAGGATGACCAAGGAGTCATTATCAGGAACAAAGCTCGACTGGTGGTTCAAGGTTTTCGCCAAGTCGAGGGGATTGACTATAATGAGGTGTTTGCACCCGTGGCAAGGATGGAAGCTATTGTATCTTCCTTGCCTATGCCTCGTACATGAAGATTAAAGTCTACCAATTAGATGTGAAGAGTGCATTCCTTCATGGAGAAATCAGGGAAACAGTCTATGTAAGTCAACCCGAGGGATTTGAAGACCCTTATCATCGGGATAGAGTTACAAGCTCGACAAAGCTTTATATGGGCTTCATCAAGCTCCTCGAGCTTTGTATGAGAAACTCTCGACTCATCTTGTGAAACACGGCTTTCGCAGGGGAGTCATTGACTGTACACTGTTATTAAAGAAAAGGATGGTGACCTACTGCTTGTACAGATATATGTTGATGACATAATCTTCGGGTCAAAGAACGAAGAGTTATGCAAAGAGTTTGAAGCAGTGATGAAAAGAGTTTGAGATGAGTGCGATGGGGGAGATGAATTCTTTCTCGGGTTACAGGTGGATCAAACACCTAATGGGATCTTTCTACATCAGACCAAGTATGTAGGAGACATTCTCAGTCGCTTTGACATGGAGAATGCTTCTGCTGCTGGGACTCCACTTGCTACGAATCATGATATAGCACCTGATGAGAATGGAGATCTTGTAGATGCCACTATGTACCGAGGAATGATTGGATCTCTCATGTATCTCACTGCCTCAAGACCTGATATCATGTATGCTACATGTTTATGTTCCAGATATCAGGCTAAACCTAAGGTCAATCATCTGATCGGGGTCAAAAGGATCTTTCGCTATCTAAAGGGTACACCCACACTGGGGTTGTGGTACCCTCATGATGACGATTTTGAGCTCACAGCGTATAGTGACTCGGACTATGGAGGCTGAAAAATGAACTACAAGTCTACATCAGCAGGGTGTCAATTCTTTGGGAGAAGATTAGTTACATGGCAGTGTAAGAAGCAGACATCGGTTGCATTGTCAACCTGTGAAGCCGAATATGTTGCTGCTGCAAGTTGCTGTTCCCAAATCATTTGGATTCAACAGCAAATGCGGGATTACGGTTTGAAATTCTCGTCTACTCCTATTTTTGTTGATAATTCTGCTGCAATTGCAGTAACCAAAATCCGGTTCAACATCCTAAGACAAACACATCGGTATTAAATACCACTTCATAAGAGACTGTTTTGAAAAAACTTAATAGATGTGGTTAAAATTAATACTGATTTTCAACGGCTGACCTCTATACAAAAGCCTTTGATAAACCACGTTTTCAATACTTGCTAGAGGTCAACGGCGTTAAAAAGAAAAGTGAGGTAATTCCTGATGAGAATGATGTGTAGTCCGATGTAGGTTTCGTTAATGTTTATTTTATTTTATGTTATCTGTTTTTTTCTTTTCTTTTGTCTGTTATACTAAACTCATGTTATCTTGCTGTTTATTAAAATCCAAAAATAATTAAATCCGAAATGATTTTAGTTTTTAGGGGAGAATATGTCAGCAAGTTAATATTAAAAAAAAAGAAAAAGAAAAAAAGAGGGAGAAGGGGTAACTAGCTGAAGTAGGTAGATTGTGTCTGTGATACTGATTCAATACCTTTGGAATATGATAGTACACAGGAACAAATCAAGAGGGATTTTAAAATTTAAAGTTGAAAAGATGCAAAAGTTCAAAGTATAAGTCTGTGTAGTCTAAGCAATATAAAAGGGGAAATGATAGAAAACTGGCAACTCTAAGGTGACACAGAGAAAGTAGACTTAGAGGCTGCTAGACCACAAATGATATGTTGGTAGATTCAACACAATAGACAATTAGACCTGATTGGTGATCTCAAGATCAAACTAAGTTGTTCAACTGACTGTGAGCTTCCATCTTATCAGGTTAACACAATCAAATATATCCAATAAGGGGTATTGAGCATTTAAATGCCACAAAAGTGTGCGGATGACCATAATTAGAGCAAAACAAGAAAAAATGAAAGACAAATGCAATAAAGCTAATGACTCATGTTGTGGTGCATATTGTGTCAAATAAAATAAGCTGCTCTAACAAGGAGATAGGTTGTGTGCCTCTCTGCTGTGCGATGGCACTGACCTGAGGATAAGCATAACCTAGATATTCTAGAATTCATTGTTGTTTGCCGCCTCTCTGCTGTGCGATGGCACTGACCTGAGGACAGGCTTCTCTTTGAAAGCTCTAAGAATAGTCTCTTCTTGTAATAATACCCGTAGACCGCTCAAAACCTCTGAGGAATGTTGATTACCATATAAGTGTGGGATCCACAAATGTTAGCTGAAATAATTAAACCTAAATCAGTCACCAGTCTGCGTCAAAAGTCTGTGTATGGATTTAAGTGGACAAACATACTGACAATCTTAGTGGCTACATTCTCAAGAGTTCAAATCAATGTGAAAATCTAAGAGTTTCAGTATGATTTCCTCAAGTTGCTAACGACTCTGGATGAACACCGAGAATTTAAGCATCAATGAGTTTTAATAATAAGTCCCAAAATGATTTGATATTCCTGTATGATTCCAAAATTGAGTTGGTCCAGATATGATCAATCTAAGTTAAAGCTGTCTACTCCTAATCAAATCCCTTAGATTTCCATCTTAGGGTTATCTCTCACAAAAGTCCAAACATAAACTTTAGTTGTGTAGTTAGTTAAGTTCCTATGTTTATCTTTTAATTTGTGTGTCGGTCGGACTACATCAGGGAAATCAGAACGAAATTAACTTACCTAAAAAGGGTCATGTCTGAGATGGCCACATGGTTTTCAAAATTTAAAAGGTCACGTCGGAAGTGACTGAATGGTTAAGAGCTTACAATGTTATTATCAAAAGTGAAAAGGGTCTGAATAGTAAATGTTAAAATGACTGTAAACTCACAAAGTGTGACCCATTCGCACTAGTGGATCATGGTTATCGACAACTATGCGAATGGCTTCCAATCGGCCGAATGGACATGAATTGATCCATTCGACCGAATGGAAGGGGGAGATGAAACAGTAGACCGACTGAGGCTCAGTCGGTCAACTAAAGGGGCGAATGAAGGAGACCGAATGAGTCAGTCGACCGACTAGACTCAGTCGCCACTGAATGCGATTGACTAGGCCAATCGTACGACTGAACCTCAGTCGCCCGATTGAACTGAGAAATGAGGCCAGTCGGCCGAATGAACCTAGGTTCAGTATTTAGGGTCTAGTCGACTTAGATCGCATCTCACTCATCACTCTCCAAAAGCACCCCAAATCGCACTCTATACTGTTACCCTGTCAAACTTGCCACCGATTCTGATATACATTGCGGTTAAGATTCTTACATTCCAGTGACGTTTTACAGGTACACTACTCCTTGAATCCTACCAAAATCAGTACATCACGAACTACAATAGCGACATGGATTGAATCAAGAACCGAACTGTGAATTGACCTAATCGCCTATGTAAATGAAGCAAAATGTTAAAATTGAGTTTAATAGGTTATTAGTGACAAGTAGACGAGGCTAATGGACCATTACACACTGTTAAAGACTTAGATTGGTCAAGATTCGACCCACAGGCGATCGAACAGTGGGGCAAGCGACTGGTCGTTCGAATGAACTCCAATCGCACGATTAAACCTTGCGATTGGATCATTCGACCGACTGAACCACCAGAATGAGTCCAGTCGGCAGATTGAACTCAATCGCATGACTCAATCAGCCGATTGAACTCAATCGCATGACTCAATCAGCCGATTGAACTCAATCGCATGTCTCAAATCAGTCGATTGAACTCAATCGCATGTCTCAAACAGGCGACTGACTTCAATCGCATGATTCATTCGCATGATGAATCAAAATGACTGTCAACTTTACACTTAGAACAGAAGTTTTCATGTCTTATGTACTAATAGTTCTATGTCTTGTGTGTTACAGATAAATGGCAGAAAAGTGGACCATAAATCCAAAGCACAAATCTGTGCCCATTTGGATCACACCACCAGGAACGGGGCTGAGTTCACCGACATTATAGCATTTCTGAGACGGTCCCGGATCTATAAGGCGATCTCCACTCCTTGCACGCCTTATAGATCACTCCATCAGGCATTCTGGGAAAATGCCTTGGTGGACCGCTCTCGTGAGCCTTACTGTATCAGGAGCTCCATACTGGGCCATGATATTGAGATCTCTGCTGCCGACATTCAGAGGGTCCTAGAGTTCGGGGAGGACGCTGATCATCCTACAAAACTACATCCATTGACAGGAAGAGGATGCTTCCTAAGGATAAAGTACGCTGGGGATATCAACTCAGGTGTACTCAACAAGAGCAACCTGAGCCCCCAGTACAAGTACTTAGCACACGTGATCCTCAAGTGTGTAGCATCGAGGAGGGGTGGGTTTGACGACCTCTCAGACCAGATTCAAAATGCCTACGTGGCACTGGTTTGAACCACCCCTTCAGTTTTTCCAGCATGATATTCTCCTACTTGGTGGAGAATTTGGAGGTAAAGGGAAAAGAGGGGTTCTGTATGTACCCCAGATTCTTACAGCTCGTCTTCAACGAGAAGCTGCCACAGTTGCCCAAAGAGAGTCATGACGCAGTGGCCTTAGAGATAATGGATGATACTACTCTGGGCAGGATGAGAGTTTACAGGGGAAAGCAGATTAAGCCCCAAGTGAAAGAATGATTGGCCACTTAGCAGATGAAAGCTATGTGGCACCGGGGAGACGCCAATGGCGTCACGAGGACAGTGACTCCGACGTGGAGCCAATTGTCCTCTCCACTGATGATTCAGAGGAGGATGACAGTGGGGATGATGCTGTTCCATCCAGAGGCACTGTGTGACTCTGTTCCCTCGGTGTCTCTCTCACCTGCTGAGGTAACTGAGTCAGCAGGATTTCATCAAGATTTTGTCTGAACGAGGAGATGAGGATGAATCTGATGAGGAACCATTGACCCGGACTGTGGGAAGGAAAGTGGTTCCCACAGAACACGGGTTGGGTTGGTTGGTGAACAACCGAGAGGCTCCGGAGATACAGAAACTGATCCAACATATGCTCCGGGGTCCTCAGGCGGGATTGAAGGGGGAGCATCCACCTCGAAGGGAACGAGGAGAAAACGGATGGCTCAACCCCATGGCCAAAAAAAGAAAAAGCGTAAGGTAACCTTCATCACCACCACATCCCCCATACCTTCCACCACTACCACCTCTGCAGACACACCTTCCACCACCATACCTCTCCCCACAGCAACCACAGACACCGCCATACCGACCACCACAAGCCAGACCCCTGCCACCACTACATCATTCACCCCACACTCACCACCACTATCATCCAGACCTGACCCGATATTCACCACCTCCACCACCACCACTAGCCACCAAACGAGCCCTCAGCTACCCCTCACACATCTATAGATCTCCTCTACCTCCAATCGGGGTAGAGGAACAATGTCAGCCTTAAATAGAATGGTGTTACGATTGCTGGCGGCTGATGAGGAAAAGACCTCTCAGATATGCCAGCTCACCGACCTGACCGCTGCACAATCGCATAAAAATCGCAGAGCAGGATCGAGTAATTGCGGAGCAGGCCAGAAATTGGCTGCTCAGAACACTCAGTTGGACCAACTCCGAGCGCAAAGTGTCACAGCAGGTAAGCAGATAGAGGAGTTGGAAAAGGCTAAGAGGACCATTCTGCTAAAATTGAAAGGATCAAAGGCGGAACCTCTAAAGATAAAGGATGGAGACAGAGATAATGAAGATGATGATGATGATGATGATGACAGTGACTCTGATGAAGAGAAGACCGAAGAGTGGTGCGCAGATGAAGACACTGAAGAAGGAGAAGCAGCTGAATCGTCTCAGCTCTAGGCCAAGAGAAGAGAACAAAGAACAGACAGGATCAGTCAGCTTCTGCTTCTGCACCTTCACAAGAAGAGTCCAGCATTCAGGATAAAAGTAAATAGTGGATGTTTATGTATTTATTTACTTTTGTATTCTGTATTAAAAAACCATGTACTAAATGTTTATATTAAGTTAATGCATTTTGTTTGATATTACTAATGATTTGAGTGTGAAATGTGTAAATCAAACAGATCCAAAGTACCACAGAGATGAGTTTGATATTGCTCCCAAACAGATCAAGTCTCAACTCACAATGATTCTTGATCTGCAAGGGATTGTCAGAAGGTCAGTGAGTTATACCCCTGAAGAAGGTGAAATATTCACGACCTATCTAACGAGCAACTGGCAGATATGTTCAGACTCAATCCTGATGATATTGTCAAGGATGCTCCAACAGTTGATTCAACCAGTGACGACGAACTACATGACGTTGATGAAGTTGAGGTTGAAGATATTAGTGCTGAAGATTACCCTCAGTACGCTGACAACAAGGGTAATGTGGTCCCCATCTGGGTGAGTCCCTAGTCAGTGATATGTGAGGTACTAGGCAAGATGGAGCAGGAAGCAGGAAAGACCGAAGGAACAGCCCAAGCCTCAAACGATGACGTATACATTTGAAAGGCTGAGTGGGCTGAATGTTTTAAAGAAGTCAGAGCCCAACGTGCTGCACCGAAGAGGGATGCCTACAAAGTCTACAGCGTCAAGAAACATCATACGGTGTCAGGCAGGATTATAGCATGGGCATATTTTGACGATCTTAACGTTTATGCCGTTAAGAGGGAAAAGGGCATAGAGTACTTTAGTTCCACATGATCTAAAAACTCTACTAGGATTTGAGCTCAACCAGCTGGCCAAATTGAAGCTGTTGTATGCTGACCCGAGAAAGATGTCAGGCTGGTTTGAGACTGCCCTAAAGAAAGAGTACCACACAGGTGGATTAACTTAGACCTCAACAACCTACAAGGTATATTAGAAGGTCTGAGATGGATGCCATTACTGGAAACCTAAGATTGTGTTGAAGTGGAGTCCTCCTCGCACTATGTCGAGAATCCCTCTCAGGGAAATGCCACAGGACTTCA
Source organism: Flaveria trinervia (assembly GCA_025506515.1). Classification (NCBI taxonomy): domain Eukaryota; kingdom Viridiplantae; phylum Streptophyta; class Magnoliopsida; order Asterales; family Asteraceae; genus Flaveria; species Flaveria trinervia. The sequence goes on from CM046458.1 coordinate 49,466,414, forward strand.
CTCCACACTTCAAATGGTGGTACTATGATTGGAGAACTGCTGAAGCTGTCATAGTTCTGAACAAAGGGGATCAAATGGATACTGTCAGGGTATTCGACCCAATGTGGCTAACTAACTTGTCTGCTAATGATGTCTATACATTATACAAGTGGCCACTGTTCTATGACACACAAGACATTGTACAAGCCCTCCAGTTCCAAAATGTTATACGACTTTGCTTCGCGTTTGATATCACGCGGGAGTCACACAAGAGGACAAGTACAAGAAATATGAGAAGGTAATGAAGAAAACAAGACATTAGAGAGATCTAGGTCCAAGGGGGAGTTTGTTGATACATGTATGTCCCTAGATCGTGATATGTGATTAATAGATCTTGTTTGGTATGATTAATGAACTGATATTGATAGATGTTGGTTATAATGTTAATAGTTCATTAATGAGTCGTGACTGAATTGATTGGGTTTATAATTACTTGAATGATTACATATAATATTATATTAACTAAAACATTCAAACTTAACTTAATGAAGTTCCCATGCGAATGGCTCATGCGAATGAACCATACAAATGAAGAACTTCACACGATTGACTCAGTCGCACGACTGGACCAGGAGACTGGATCAGTCGTACGACTGTAACATAAGATTGGCTCAGTCGCACGACTGAACACTCAGTCGCACGAATGAACCAACCGCATGGTTCAATCGCACGACTGAACCAAACTAATGGTTCAGTCGCACGATTGAATAGTGCCAACTATAAATACAACTCAATTTGTGAAAAACATAGAGATTCGATCAAGTACGATTCAAGTCGAACCCTAGCCGTCCAGAAACCTTCCAAATCGTTCTCCAAGTTCATAGAACACATTAGATCGATTCCTTATCGATTTCTAACGTTAGTTTCAATCCTTGATTGATTCTTCATGTGTTCTCACTGATTGGATCACCAATCAAATAGGATTCCACACTATTTGATCTGGTATACACGTGATCTCTAGGTATTTTAGTCGAATACCAGATCCTAACAATTTCTAAGAGACTTTCTGACATTCAAACCCCTGAACCCAATACAACTAAATAGGGGGAGTCTAAGTCAGTAAAAGCAGACAAAGAAAGAGAGTTAAAGAGGAAGAAGAAAATGTGAAGAAAGAAAAGAAGATGATCACATACAAGGGAAAGAAGAGTGCTGAACAGATTGAAGATGAGAAAAAGTTAGAAGAACTGATCAAAGAAGCTGATGAGCAACATAGCAGATCTGTGGATAAGATCGTTGATCAACTCTTCAGACAAGGTTTTGACACAACCAAACTTGACTCTGAAATTAGAAGGCTAGAGATTCAAGAGATTGGGCATAGATGGGAAAGTTGTAGTAAGAAAGAAAGGGCAAGGCTGGAAGCTATGATAAGATTCATATCAAAGCATTTGGGAAGATCAATCATTGAAGTGAAGTCATGGTCCATAGACAGTATTTTGGAGATAACCACCAGAATCTGTTCTTCTGAAATATTGAACAAAGGATTGATCATAGAAGCTCTTGACGAAGCTGGTGCTAGGAAAAGGTCTGATATGGCAAAGTTATCCAAAGCCTCACTCATAACCAAGATGCTAGAGCAGCCTGTACAATCTCCCACACCAAAACAACCAACTTCACAACCCTCAAAACCAACTCCTTTACCCAAGAAACCTACTCAAGCCACTACCAATGATGCACAAAAGAGGAGAGAAGGGTGTTGAGGATGGAAAAGAAGAAGATGATGAGGATGATAGTCTGCCAATCTCTACTTTTCTTAAAACAAAGATGCCTGAGCCTAGGAGTCAACCAACAATAATCACACTGACTTCCAAAAGAAAATGGTAAAAGTCAAACTTGAAGAAGAAGAACAACACAAACAACATGATGAGCAGCTGTTAAGGATGGTTGATAAGAGTTTCCTAAGACTTCATCCATACAAGCTATGAAGAAACATGTTAAGAGGTTGTATGCTCTCAGATTCACAATTCAATATCAGAAAGAGAGAGTGAGAATTTGGCCTGACCCCAGAGTAAGTGACAGAATTCATAAAAAGAATATTCCAAGTCGATATAATGGCCAAATAAAGAAGACTATAGATGCTGTGATAATGTTGGCCATTGTAGTGTCACCCTGGGAAATCCTTGAAGACTTCAAGAGAGCTTTCAAGTCTAAGATGACTCCACAAACTTTACTAGAAAACAACATGGTGAAGAAAGGGTTGATCTACAAGAAGCTTGAAGAAATAAGAAGAAATGAGCTCCAGTTGTTACTTGAAGGTACTCATCTTGATGAGTTTGCATACAGAGAAATAACTACTGTGGAACTAAAGAATGGAAAGAATGTTAAATACTTATTAAAGTACTATGGTCCTGAGTTCTTCTTTGAAAGTGAAGCTGAAGAACTCACAATGGTAGAACAAGTTGTATTCCTTGAGGCCTATGTTAGAGAGTCTTACAGACTCATCATTGGGAAGTAGGTCTCATGGATGGGGTAACAGCTCTGTGTCCAATTCCCCAAGACAGAGTTCCCATTCATCCTTTGCCAATCAAACTATCTAAAACCTCTTCCCTGGCCTGAGCTTAATTTGGTGATTTCTGAGCTCATCCAAAAAATGTTTCTGCCAATAAGTGGGACTTCAATAATCTTAAAAGTTTTGGCTGCATTGGTTCAGGGGGAGTTTGTTGGACCAAAAGAACCAATAAGCCAGATCAGAAAAACCTTTAAGTCCCACAGACATCATAACAACTAAAGTGGTCTACAACAGCTGAAGACAATGTCCGAAGACAAAGTCCGAAGACAAAGTCGGAAGACAAAGTCTCAAGACAATAGCTGAAGACAAAGTCTGAAGAAAACAGCTGAAGACAAAATCTGAAGACAAAGTCTGAAGACAACAGCTGAAGACAATGTCTGAAGACAACAGCTGAAGAAAAAGTCTGAAGACAAAGTCTGAAGACAAAGTCTGAAGACAAAGTCTGAAGACAAAGTCTGAAGACAAAGTCTGAACACAACTGCTGAAGACAAAGTCTAAAGACTAAGTTCTCAGAAGTTGTCACAAGAGCTGAAGTAGTTCTTTTCAGTAGTTGTGATGGTTTATTTTTCAGTAGTTTGTAATCAGTAGTTTTATTTTATGTAAAACATCTGAAGTTCTTACACTTCAGATGTTATAACTTCAGTAGTTGTAATTTTAGCTTGTACATAGCTTTTTGTGAAGGTGTCATCAGTTGTTGTGGACATCTTTAGTAGTTTAGTTTACTTTCAGTTGTTTGTATAAATCAGTTAACTGTAACTATCAAGTGACATCAGCTGATGTCACATTCCTTTATAAAAGGAATGTTGACCTAATTTCTTGTAGCCGAAGCTTGTGCATGAATGAAAATACACTCTTTGCAGAAAACTGTCTCTCTCTATAACCGTCACTGTTTGATTGAATATTCATATTATTCTTGCTTAAATTCCGTCTAATTCTTGTTCTATTCCGCTGCAAATCTTAATCTAATTGATCAAACTAGATCCCGATCCTTTCAAAAAGACATGAAAGACTTTTACATTAAGCACATAAACTAGGGACATACGTACGGAATCTAACAGATTTTGCGTTTATACAGAATCAAGGTGTGTAGTTGTATTTTTTTGTTTGGCGATCGAATCAGTGAGAACAGTTACCCGATCGATGTCAGATTGAAACAAAATGTTACGAACGAGTAAAGATCGATCAGGATTCATGTATGAAGTTTGACAGGCTTCCATGGAAGTTCTAAACAGATAGGGTTGTAAGAGTATCAAGTGCTTTGAATCGTGCGACTGGATCGAGCGATTGATCCATACGCACGATTGAAGGTTTTGTCTTACGACTGAGTCAATCTTATGTCTCAATCGTGCGACTAATCCAGTCTCCTGGTTCAGTCGTGTGACTGGTCCATTAGCATGATGTATTCATGCGTATGGTCCATAAGCATGGTCCATTCAGATGAAGACTCATACGACTAAGTTTGAACACATTTCTCAATCATTATTGACTAAGAACTATGCACAACAATCTTAAATCTATAAAGTAAGTTCATTATACTTTAACACAGAATAATACTATGAAATATGAAACATCATGACATCAACCACATATTATATTTAATTTAACCCATTCATTACATATGTGTAAGACATGAAAGACTTTTACATTAAGCACATAAACTAGGGACATGCGTACGGAATACTAACAGATTTTGTGTTTATACATAATCAAGTAGTGCGGAATTCTATTTGTTTGGCGATCCAATCAGTGAGAACAATTACTCGATTGAAGTAAGATTGAAAAAAACGTTATGAATGAGTAAAGATGAATCATGATTGATCTATGAAGTTTGACAGGCTTCCATGGACGTTCTAGACGGCTAGTGTTCGTAGAGTATCAAGTGTTTTGACTTTTTCTTCAACTGTTTTTTTCAACGAATTAAGTGGTATTTATAGGTTATGGGTTTCCAATCGTACGACTGAACATTAGCGTGGTTCAGTCGTGCGACTAAATCGAGCGATTGATCCATACGCACGACTAAGGGTTCTGTCGTACGACTGAGTCAATCTTATGTCTCAATCGTGTGACTGATCAAGTCTTCTGGTTCAGTCGTGCGACTGGTCTATTAGCATGATGTATTCATGCGTATGGTCCATAAGCATTGTCCATTCACATGAAGACTCATATGACTAAGTTTGAACACATTTCTCAATCATTATTGACTATGAACTATGCACAACAATCTCAAACCTATATAGTAAGTTCATTATACTTTAACACAAAATAATACTATAAATATTAAACATTATGAACATCGACCACATATTATATTTCATTTAACCCATTCATTACATATGTGAAAGACATGAAAGACTTTTACATTAAGCACATAAACTAGGGACATATGTATGTAATACTAACAGATTCTACGTTTATACAGAATCAAATAGTGCGGAATCCTATTTGTTTGGCGATCCAATCAGTGACAACAATTACCCGATCCATGTAAGATTGAAACATAATGCTACGAACGAGTAGAGATAGATTTGGATTGATATATGAAGTTTGACAGGTTTCCATGGATGTTCTAGACAGCTAGGGTTCGTACGAGTATCAAGTGTTTTGAATTCTTCTTCAACTGTTTTTTTCATGAATTAAGTGGTATTTATAGTTTATGGGTTTCCAATCGTACGACTGAACCATTAGCATGGTTCAGTGGTGCGATTGAATAGAGCGATTGATCCATACGCACGACTGAAGGTTATGTCATACGACTGAGCCAATCTTATGTCTCAATCGTGCGACTGATCCAGTCTCCTGGTTCAGTCGTGCGACTGGTCAATTAGCATGATGTATTCAAGCGTATGGTCCCTAAGCATGGTCCAATCGCATGAACACTAATACGACTAAGTTTGAACACATTTCTCAATCATTATTGACTAAGAACTATGCACAACAATCTCAAACCTATATAGTAAGTTCATTATACTTTAACACACAATAATAATATGAAATATTAAACATTATGAACATCAACCACATATTATATTACATTTAACCCATTCATTACATATGTGTAAGATATGAAAAACTTTTATATTAAGCACATAAACTAGGGACATACGTACGGAATACTAACAGATTCTACGTTTATACAGAATCAAATAGTGAGGAATCCTATTTCTTTGGCGATCGAATCAGTGAGAACAATTACCCTATCGATGTAAGATTGAAACATAAGGCTATGAACGAGTAGGGATCGATTTGGATTGATCTATGAAGTTTGACAGGCTTCCATGGATGTTCTAGACGGCTACGGTTCGTACGAGTATCAAGTGTTTTGAATTCTTCTTCAACTATTTTTTTTCCATGAATTAAGTGGTATTTATAGTTTATGGGTTTCCAATCGTACGACTGAACCATTAGCATGGTTCAGTCGTGCGACTGAATCGAGCGATTGATCCATACGTAGGACTGAAAGTTATGTCACACGACTGAGTCAATCTTATGTCTCAATCATGCGACTGATCCAGTCTCCTGGTTCAGTAGTGCGACAGGTCAATTAGCATGTTGTATTCAAGTGTATGGTCCAATCGCATGAACACTAATACGACTAAGTTTGAACTCATTTCTCAATCATTATTGACTAAGAACTATGCACAACAATCTCAAACCTATATAGTAAGTTCATTATACTTTAACACACAATAATACTATGAAATATTAAACATTATGAACATCAACCACATATTCTATTTCATTTACCCATTCATTACATATGTGTAAGACATGAAAAACTTTTACATTAAGCACATAAACTAGGGACATACGTATGGAATACTAACACATTCTGCATTTATACAGAATCAAATAGTGCGGAATCCTATCTGCTTGATGATCCAATGAGTGAGAACAACTATCCGATCGATGTAATATTGAAACAAAACGTTATGAACAAGTATAGATCGATCTGGATTGATCTATGAATATTTACTGGCTTCCATGGATGTTCTAGATGGCTAGGGTTCGTAAGAATATCAATTGTTTTGAATTCTTCTTCAACTTTTTTCTTCCACGAATTCAGTGGTATTTAAAGGTTATAGATTTCCAATCGTACGACTAAACCATTAGCATGGTTCAGTTGTGCAACTGAATTCTGCGGTTGGTCCATACACACGACAGATGGTTCTGTCGTACGACTGAGTCAATCTTATGTCTCAATCGTGTGACTGATCCGGTCTCCTGGTTCAGTCGTGCGACAGGTCCATTAGCATGATGTGTTCATGCGTATGGTCCATATGCAAGGTCCATTCGCATGAAGACTCATACGACTAAGTTTGAACACATTTCTCAATTATTATTGACTAAGAACTATGCACAACAATCTCAAACCAATATAGTAAGTTCATTATACTTTAATAGACAATAAAACTATGAAATATTAAACATTATGAACATCAACCACATATTATATTTCATTTAACCCATTCATTACATATGTGTAAGACATGAAAGACTTTTATGTTAAGCACGTAAACTTGAGGCATACGTACGGAATACTAACAGATTTTGCGTTTATACAGAATCAAGTAGTGCGGAATTGTATTTGTTTGGCGATCGAATCAGTGAGAACAATTACCCGATCAATGTAAGATTGAAACAAAACGTTATGAACGAGTAAAGATCGATCAAGATTCATCTATGAAGTTTGACAGGCTTCCATGGACGTTCTAGACGGCTAGGGTTCGTAAGAGTATCTAGTGTTTTGATTTCTTCTTCAACAGGTTTTTTTACACGAATTAAGTGGTATTTATAGGTTATGGGTTTCCAATCGTACGACTGAAGCATTAGCATGGTACAGTCATGTGACTGGATCGAGCGATTGATCCATACACACGACTGAAGGTTCTGTCGTACGACTGACTTAATCTTATGTCTCAATCGTGCAAGTAATCCAGTCTCCTGGTTCAGTCGTGCGACTAGTCCATTACCATGATGTATTCATGCGTATGGTCCATAAGCATTGTCTATTCACATGAAGACTCATGCGACTAAGTTTGAACATATTTCTCAAATATTATTGACTAAGAACTATGCACAACAATCTCAAACCAATATAGTAAGTTCATTATACTTTAATACACAATAAAACTATGAAATATTAAACATTATGAACATCAACCACATTTTATATTTCATTTAACCCATTCATTACATATGTGTAACACATGAAAGACTTTTACATTAAGCACATAAACTAGAGGCATACGTACGACATACTAACAGATTTTGCATCTATACAGAATCAAGTAGTGCGGAATTGTATTTGTTTGGCGATCGAATCAGTGAGAACAACTACCCGCTCGATGTAAGATTGAAACACAACGTTATGAACGAGTAAAGATCGATCAGGATTCATCTATGAAGTTTGACAGGCTTCCATGGACGTTCTAGACGGCTAGGGTTCGTAAGAGTATCTAGTGTTTTGATTTCTTCTTCAACAGTTTTTTTTACACGAATTAAGTGGTATTTATAGGTTATGGGTTTCCAATCGTACGATTGAAGCATTAGCATGGTACAGTCGTGCGACTGGATCGAGCGATTGATCCATACGCACGACTGAAGGTTCTGTCGTACGACTGACTTAATCTTATGTCTCAATCGTGCAAGTAATCCAGTCTCCGTTTTCAGTCATGCGACTAGTCCATTACCATGATGTATTCATGCGTATGGTCCATAAGCATTGTCTATTCACATGAAGACTCATGCGACTAAGTTTGAACACATTTCTCAATTATTATTGACTAAGAACAATGCACCACAATCTCAAACCAATATAGTAAGTTCATTATACTTTATTAGACAATAAAACTATGAAATATTAAACATTATGAACATCAACCACATTATATTTCATTTAACCCATTCATTACATATGTGTAAGAAATGAAAGACTTTTACATTAAGCACATAAACTAGAGGCATACGTACGGAATACTAACAGACTTTGCGTTTATACAGAATCAAGTAGTGCGGAATTGTATTTATTTGGCGATCGAATCAGTTAGAATAATTACCCGATCGATGTAAGATTGAAACCAAATGTTATGTACGTGTAAATATCGATCAAGATTCATCTATGAAGTTTGACAGGCTTCCATGGATGTTCTAGGCGGCTAGGATTCGTAAGAGTATGAAGTGTTTTGAATTCTTCTTCAACTGTTTTTTTCCCACGAATTAAGTGGTATTTATAGGTTATGGGTTTCAATCGTACGACTGAACCATTAGCATGGTTCAATCGTGCGACCGGATCGAGCGATTGATCCATACGCACGACTGAAGGTTCTGTCGTACGACTGAGTTAATCCTTTGTCTCAATCGTGCAAGTAATCCAGTCTTCTGGTACAGTCGTGCGACTAGTCCATTACCATGATGTATTCATTCGTATGGTCCATAAGCATTGTCTATTCACATGAAGATTCATACGACTAAGTTTGAACACATTTCTCAATCATTATTGACTAAGAACTATGCACAACAATCTCAAACCTATATAGTAAGTTCATTATACTTTAACACACAATAATACTATGAAAATTAAACATTATTAACATCAACCACATATTATATTTCATTTAATCCATTCATTACATATGTGTAAGACATGAAAGACTTTTACATTAAGCACTTAAACTAGCGACATACGTACGGAATACTAACAGAATCTGCATTTATACATAATCCAATAGTCCGGAATCCTATTTGTTTGGCGATCCAATTACTGAGAACAATAACCCGATCAATGTAAGATTGAAACAAAATGTTATGAACGAGTAGAGATAGATCTGGATTGATCTATGAGTATTGACAGGCTTCCCTGGATATTCTAGACGGCTAGGTTTCGTAAGAGTATCAAGTGTTTTCAATTTTTCTTCAACTTTTTTCCATGAATTAAGTGGTATTTATAGGTTATGGGTTTCCAATCATACGACTGAACCATTGGCATGGTATGTTGTGCTACTGAATCGTGCGGTTGTTCTATACGCACGGCAGATTGTTCTGTCGTACGACTGAGTGAATCTTATGTCTCCATCGTGTGACTGATCCAGTCTCCTGGTTCAGTCGTGCGACAGGTCCATTAGCATGATATATTCATATGTATGGTCCATAAGCATGGTCCATTCGCATGAACGCTCATACGACTAAATTTGAACACATTTCTCAATTATTATTGACTAAGAACTATGCACAACAATATCAAACCAATATAGTAATTTCACTATACTTTAATAGACAACAAAACTATGAAATATAAACATTTTGAACATCAACCACATATTTTCCACGAATTAAGTGGTATTTACAGGTTATGGCTTTCCAATCGTTTGACTGAACCATTAGCATGGTTCAGTCGTGCCACTGGATCGACCGATTGATCCATACGCACGACTTAAGGTTCTGTCGTACGATTGAGTCAATCTTATGTCTTAATCGTGCGACTAATCTAGTCTCTTGGTTTGGTTGTGCGACTGGTCCATTAGAATGATGTATTCATGCGTATGGTCCATAAGCATTGTCTATTCACATGAAGACTCATACGACTAAGTTTGAACACATTTCTCAATCATTATTGACTAAGAACTATGCACAACAATCTCAAACCTATATAGTAAGTTCATTATACTTTAACACACAATAGTACTTTTACATATTAACCATTATGAACATCAACCACATATTATATTTCATTTAACTCATTGATTACATATGTGTAAGATATGAAAGACTTTTACATTAAGCACATAAGCTAGGGACTTACGTACGGAATACTAACAGATTTTGCGTTTATACAGAATCAAATATTGAGGATCCTATTTGTTTGGTGATCCAATGAGTGAAAACAATTACCAAATCGATGTAAGATTGAAACAAATTTTTATGAACGTGTAGAGATCGATTTGGATTGATCAATGAAGTTTGATAGGCATCCATGGATGTTTTAGAAGGCTAGGGTTCGTAAGAGTATCAAGTGTTTTGAATTCTTCTTCAACTGTGTTTTTTTCAACGAATTAAGTGGTATTTAGAGGTTATGGGTTTCCAATCGTACGACTAAACCATTATCATGGTTTAGTCGCGCGACCTGATCGAGCGATTGATCCATACGCACGACTGAACGTTCTGTCGTACGACTGAGTCAATCTTATGTCTCAATCCTGCGACTAATCCAGTCTCCTGATTCAATCGTGCGACTGATCCATTAGCATGATGTATTCATGCGTATGGGCCATAAGCATTGTCTATTCACATGAAGACTCATACGACTAATTTTGAACACATTTCTCAATCATTATTGACTAAGAACTATGCATAACAATCTCTAAACTATATAGTAAGTTCATTATACTTTAAAACACAATAATACTATGAAATATTAAACATTATTAACATCAACCACATATATATTTCATTTAACCCATTCATTACATATGTGTAAGACATAAAAGAATTTTATATTAAGCACATAACTAGGGACATACCTACGAAATACTAACATATTATGCGTTTATACAGAATCAAACAGTGTGGAATCCTATTTGTTTGGCGATCCAATCAGTGAGAACAATTACTCGATGGATGTAAGATTGAAGCAAAACGTTATGAACGAGTAGAGATCGATCTGGACTGATCTATGAAGTTTGACAGGCTACCATGGACGTTCTAGACGGCTAGGGTTCGTAAGAGTATGAAGTGTTTTGAATTCTTCTTCAACTGTTTTTTTCACAAATTAAGTGGTATTTATAGTTTATGGGTTTCCAATCGTACTACTGAACCATTAGCATGGTTCAGTTGTGCAACTGAATCGTGCAGTTGATCCATATGCACGACAGAAGGTTCAATCATACGACTGACTGAATCTTATGTCTTAATCATGCAACTTATCTATTCTCCTGGTTCAGTCATGCGACAAGTCCATTAGCATGATGTATTCATGCGTATGGTCCATAAGCATGGTCCGTTCGCATGAAGACTCATACTACTAAGTTTGAACACATTTCTCAATCACTATTGACCAAGAACTATGCACCACAATCTCAAACCTATATAGTAAGTTCCTTATACTTTAATACACAATGATACTATGAAACATTAAACATTATGAACATCAACCACATATTATATTTAATTTAACCCATTCATTACATATGTGTAAGACATGAAAGACATTTACATTTAGCACATAAACTAGGGACATACGTAAGGAATACTAACAGATTTTGCATTTATACAGAATCAAGTAGTGCGGAATTCTATTTGTTTGGTGATCCAATCAGTGAGAACAACTACACGATCCATGTTAGATTGAAAAAACATGTTATGAATGAGTAAAGATCAATCAGGATTGATCTATGAAGTTTAACAGGCTTCCATGGACGTTCTAGATGGCTTGTGTTCGTAAGAGTGTCAAGTATTTTGAATTCTTCTTCAACTGTTTTTTTTCCTCGAATTAAGTGGTGTTTAGAGGTTATGGGTTTCAATCGTACGACTGAACCATTAGCATAGTTCAGTCATGCGACTGGATCGAGCGATTGATCCATACACACGTCTGAAGGTTTTGTCGTACGACTAAGTCAATCTTATGTCTCAATCGTGAAACTAATCTAGTCTCCTGGTTCAGTCGTGCAACTACTCCATTAGCATGATGTATTCATGCGTATGGTCCATAGGCATTGTCTATTCACATGAAGACTCATATGACTAAGTTTGAACACATTTCTCAATCATTATTGACTAAGAACTACGCATAACAATCTCAAACCTATATAGTAAGTTCATTATACTTTAACACCCAATAATACTATGAAATATTAAACATTATGAAGATCAACCACATATTATATTTCATTTAACCCATTCATTACATATGTGTAAGACAGGAAAGACTTTTACATTAAGCACATAAACTAGGGACATACGTACGGAATACTAACAGATTCTGCATTTATACATAATCCAATAGTGCGAAATCCTATTTATTTGGCGATCCATTTAGTGAGAACAATTACCCGATCAATGTAAGATTGAAACAAAACGTTATGAACGAGTAGGGATCGATCTAGATTGCTCTATGAATTTTGACAGGCTTCCATGGATGTTATAGATGGCTAGGGTTCGTTAGAGTATCAAGTGTTTTGAATTCTTCTTCAACTTTTTTCCCACGATTTAAGTGGTATATATCGGTTATGGGTTTCCAATCATACGACTGAACCATTGGCATGATTAAGTTGTGCAACTGAATCGTGCGGTTGGTCTATACGCACGGCAGATGGTTCTGTCGTATGATTGAGTCAATCTTATGTCTCAATCATGTGACTGATCCAGTCTGCTGGTTCAGTCGTGCGACAGGTCCATTAGCATGATGTATTCATGCGTATGGTCTTTAAGCATGGTCCATTTGCATGAAGACTCATACGACTAAGTTTGAAACCATTTCTCAATCATTATTGACTAAGAACGACGCATAACAATCTCAAACCTATATAGTTAGTTCATTATACTTTAACAGTCAATAATACTATAAAATATTAAACATTATAAACATCAACCACATATTATATTTCATTTAACCTATTGATTACATATGTGTAAGAATAGAAAGACTTTTACATTAAGCACATAAACTAGGGATATACGTACTGAATACTAACAGATTTTGCGTTTATACAGAATCAGGTAGTGCGGAATTGTATTTGTTTGGCGATCCAATCAGTGAGAACAATTATCCGATCGATGTAAGATTGAAACAAAACGTTATGAATGAGTAACGATCGATCAAGATTCATCTATGAAGTTTGACAGGCTTCCATGGACATTCTAGATGGCTAGGGTTCGTAAGAGTATGAAGTGTTTTGAATTCTTCTTCAACTATTTTTTTTCACAAATTAGTGGTATTTATAGGTTATGGGTTTCCAATCGTACGACTGAACCATTAGCATGGTTCAGTTGTGCAACTGAATCGTGCGGTTGATCCATATGCACGACAGAAGGTTCAATAGTACGACTGAGTAAATCTTATGTCTTAATCGTGCAACTTATCTATTCTCCTGGTTCAGTCATGCGACACGTCCATTAGTATCATGTATTCATGCGTATGGTCCATAAGCATGGTCCATTCGCATGAAGACTCATACGACTAAGTTTGAACACATTTCTCAATCATTATTGACTAAGAACTATGCACAACAATCTCAACCTATATAGTAAGTTCATTATACTTTAACACACAATAATACTATGAAATATTAAAATTATTAACATCAACCACATATTATATTCATTTAACCCATTCATTACATATGTGTAAGACATGAAAGACTTTTACATTTAGCACATAAACTAGCGACATACGTACGGAATACTAACAGATTCTACATTTATATACAGAATCTAATAGTACGGAATCCTATTGGTTTGGCGATCCATTTAGTGAGAACTATTACTCGATCAATGTAAGATTGAAACAAAACGTTATGAACGAGTGGAGATAGATCTGGATTGATCTATGAATTTTGACAGGCTTCCATGGATGTTCTAGACGGCTAGGGTTCGTAAGAGTATCAAGTGTTTTGAATTCTTCTTCAACTGTTTTTTTCACAAATTAAGTGGTATTTATAGTTTATGGGTTTCCAATCGTACTACTGAACCATTAGCATGGTTCAGTTGTGCAACTGAATCGTGCAGTTGATCCATATGCACGACAGAAGGTTCAATCGTACGACTGAGTGAATCTTATGTCTTAATCATGCAACTTATCTATTCTCCTGGTTCAGTCATGCGACAGGTCCATTAGCATGATGTATTCATGCGTATGGTCCATAAGCATGGTCCATTCGCATGAAGACTCATACTACTAAGTTTGAACACATATCTCAATCACTATTGACCAAGAACTATGCACCACAATTTAAGTGGCATATATAGGTTATGGGTTTCCAATCATACGACTGAACCATTGGCATGATTAAGTTGTGCAACTGAATCGTGCGGTTGGTCTATACGCACGGTAGATGGTTCTGTCGTATGATTGAGTCAATCTTATGTCTCAATCATGTGACTGATACAGTCTGCTGGTTCAGTCGTGCGACAGGTCCATTAGCATCATGTATTCATGCTTATGGTCTTTAAGCATGGTCCATTAGCATGAAGACTCATACGACTAAGTTTGAAACCATTTTTCAATCATAATTGACTAAGAACGACGCATAACAATCTCAAACCTATATAGTAAGTTCATTATACTTTAACAGTCAATAATACTATAAAATATTAAACATTATAAACATCAACCACATATTATATTTCATTTAACCTATTGATTACATATGTGTAAGAATTGAAAGACTTTTACATTAAGCACATAAACTAGGGATATACGTACAGAATACTAACAGATTTTGCGTTTATACAGAATCAGGTAGTGCGGAATTGTATTTGTTTGGCGATCCAATCAGTGAGAACAATTATCCGATCGATGTAAGATTGAAACAAAACGTTATGAATGAGTAATGATCGATCAAGATTCATCTATGAAGTTTGACAGGCTTCCATGGACGTTCTAGATGGCTAGGGTTCGTAAGAGTATGAAGTGTTTTGAATTCTTCTTCAACTATTTTTTTTCACAAATTAAGTGGAATTTATAGGTTATGGGTTCCAATCGTACGACTGAACCATTAGCATGGTTCAGTTGTGCAACTGAATCGTGCGGTTGATCCATATGCACGACAGAAGGTTCAATAGTACGACCGAGTGAATCTTATGTCTTAATCGTGCAACTTATCTATTCTTCTGGTTCAGTCATGCGACAGGTCCATTAGCATAATGTATTCATGCGTATGGTCCATAAGCATGGTCCATTCGCATGAAGACTCATACGACTAAGTTTGAACACATTTCTCAATCATTATGACTAAGAACTATGAACAACAATCTCAAACCTATATAGTAAGTTCATTATACTTTAACACACAATAATACTATGAAATATTAAACATTATTAACATCAACCACATATTATATTTCATTTAACCCATTCATTACATATGTGTAAGACATGAAAGACTTTTACATTTAGCACATAAACTAGCGACATACGTACGGAATACTAACAGATTGTGCATTTATATACAGAATCTAATAGTACGGAATCCTATTGGTTTGGCGATCCATTTAGTAAGAACTATTACCCGATCAATGTAATATTGAAACAAAACGTATGAACGAGTAGAGATCGATCTGGATTGATCTATGAATTTTGACAGGCTTCCATGGATGTTCTAGACGGCTAGGGTTCGTAAGAGTATCAAGTGTTTTAAATTCTTCTTCAACTGTTTTTTTCACAAATTAAGTGGTATTTATAGTTTATGGGTTTCCAATCGTACTACTGAACCATTAGCATGGTTCAGTTGTGCAACTGAATCGTGCAGTTGATCCATATGCACGACAGAAGGTTCAATCGTACGACTGAGTGAATCTTATGTCTTAATCATGCAACTTATCTATTCTCCTGGTTCAGTCATGCGACAGGTCCATTAGCATGATGTATTCACGCGTATGGTCCATAAGCATGGTCCATTCGCATGAAGACTCATACTACTAAGTTTGAACACATATCTCATCACTATTGACCTAGAACTATGCACCACAATTTAAGTGGTATATATAGGTTATGGGTTTCCAATCATACGACTGAACCATTGGCATGGTTAAGTTGTGCAACTGAATCGTGCGGTTGGTCTGTACGCACGGCAGATGGTTCTGTCGTACGATTGAGTCAATCTTATGTGTCAATCATGTGACTGATCCAGTCTGCTGGTTCAGTCGTGCGACAGGTCCATTAGCATGATGTATTCATCCGTATGGTCTTTAAGCATGGTCCATTTGCATGAAGACGCATACGACTAAGTTTGAAACCATTTCTCAATCATTATTGACTAAGAACGACGCATAACAATCTCAAACCTATACAGTAAGTTCATTATACTTTAACAGTCAATAATACTATAAAATATTAAACATTATAAACATCAACCACATATTATATTTCATTTAACCCATTGATTACATATGTGTAAGAATTGAAAGACTTTTACATTAAGCACATAAATTATGGATATACGTACAGAATACTAACAGATTTTGCGTTTATACAGAATCAGGTAGTGCGGAATTGTCTTTGTTTGGCGATCCAATCAGTGAGAACAATTATCCGATCGATGTAAGATTGAAACAAAATGTTATGAATTAGTAACGACCGATCAAGATTCATCTATGAAGTTTGACAGGCTTCCATGGACGTTCTAGATGGCTAAGGTTCGTAAGAGTATGAAGTGTTTTGAATTCTTCTTCAACTATTTTTTTTTCACAAATTAAGTGGTATTTGTAGGTTATGGGTTTCCAATCGTACGACTGAACCATTAGCATGGTTCAGTTGTGCAACTGAATCGTGCAGTTGATCCATATGCACGACAGAAGGTTCAATCGTACGACTGAGTGAATCTTATGTCTGAATCATGCCACTTATCTATTCTCATGGTTCAGTCATGCGACAGGTCCATTAGCATGATGTATTGTTGGACCAAAAGAACCAATGAGCCAAGATCATAAAACCTCTAAGTCCCACATGGTATCACAACAACTGCTGAAAGACTCATCAGCAGTTTGACAAGTGCTGAAGACTTCAACAGCTGAAGATCAAGTGCTGAAGATTCCAACAGCTGAAGAACTAAAGTGCTGAAGTACAACAGCTGAAGAACACAAGTACTGAAGCTGAACAGCTGAAGAACACAAGTGCTGAAGCTGAAAGAACAAAGTACTGAAGTACAACAGCTGAAGAGTTTACAAGTGCTGAAGATCAACAACTGATGTAAAAAGTCTGAAGACAAAGACTGAAGACATCAGCTGATGATATCTACTAAAGTCATGAGCTGATGAAACATCTGAAGGTCAAAGTCTGAAGATCAAGTACTGAAGCGTTAGTAGTTTGTCACAACTGCTGAAGAGTACTTCTTCAATAGTTGTGATATTAGTAGTTTTATATTTCTAGTTTCAGAGTTTTATGTTTCAGTAGTCTTGTAAAACAATTGAAGAGCTTGTTCTTCAGTCGTTGTAGTTTCAGTAATTTTATATTTTGTACTTAACACTCTGATATGTTCTCAGTAGTTGTGAACATTTCATTAGTTTGTTAAGAGTTAGTTATTTTTGTATTAGATCTGCCAGTTGTCACTTTCCGTGATAACAGCAGTGATTGTTGCACTCTATATAAGGAGTGACAACCTATTGTAATATGTGTGTAGAATGAATGGAATGAATGAATGATTTGATTAGAAATATTCTACATCTATAAACATTCCTTGAAATCAGAAATATATATTCTCTCCCTATAACCGTATGTGCTCTTAATGCATACAAGTATCGATTGCTTGCTACAATTTCTCTAATTCTTGTTCGTATTCCGCTGCTTTGAAGTCTAATACATCAAACTTGTGATCGCTGATCCTGTCAAATGGTATCAGAGCAAGGTTCATCATTGATCGATCTATTAATTGATCATTGAAACTGCTATTCAAGATCTAAGTTTGATTGAATTAGCTTTTGTTTTTGCAAGAAACAATTATAGAGATTGAATTTTTTGTATTTCTGGTCATTCATCCTGAGATCTTCTCTTGGTTTTCATTGAGTTTGTTGTGGTCTGTTTAAAACTTTTAAAAGCTTGAACTAAATTGTTTTTGAACTGAAAATGACCACTCCCTCCAATGATCCTCACAATACTGGTTCCTTAACCAAGCCACCAATGCTGGTTAGGAATGAGTATAACATATGGCAAAGACGTATGCTCCATCACCTGTCTGTTAATAGCGCAGGTTGTTGGACATCAGTGGTACATGGTCCACACAAGCCTATGGTGAATAACCCGGAAACCAATCAAATGGTTCCGAAGAGGAGGGAGCAATACTCAGATGAGGATAAGAAGTTGCTTGAAATTGATGCAAAAGCCCATGGAATTCTGGCCATGGCACTGCCAAATGAAATCTATTCTGGGATAATGCATCATGAAACTGCCCATGACCTCTGGAATGCCTTGAAAGAACAATTTGGAGGAACAGATGAGGTCTTGGCAAATAATAGAGAAATTCTTGCCCAACAATATGAGACATTCTCTCATAGAAAGGGTGAGACACTGACTCAACAATATGAGCGGTTCTCTTGTTTGATCTCTGAACTAAAAATGGTCAAACTTGAGTACACAAATATTCAGATGAATAACAGATTTCTCAGATCACTGCCTGAGAGATGGGACACATATACTATTGTCCTACGTTCCAGTGCAAGTTTGGACAAACTATCTCTCACCCAACTCCATGGGAAACTACTCACGTTTGAGAGAGAGATAGAACAGAAAAGAAACCTGTCTTCATCTGGAAAGCTCACTGAAGACTTTGTACCAGGCAACACTGCCTTGGTGGGTCATGAGTCAGAATATGCTTCATCTGAATGCCAGTATGATGAGCATATTAATTTCTCTTCAAGCACTTCTGATTCTGCATTTGTGAGTGTTGATGGTCAGTTTACTGGGTGTAATAATGACAATCTATGCTTCATTATGGATGATCTCAAGGGGATTGCTGATGATGACTTAGAGGAGATGGATATTTTGAGCCAAATGGCCCTGATAAATATCAGATCTCAGAAGTTCTATAAAAGAACTGAAGAAAATTCCCAGGACTCTCTGGCAAAACCAAAGTTGGTTTTGACAAGAGCAAGTTGAGGTGTCACAAATGCCAAAGGCTTGGACACTTTGCAAGAGAGTCTAGATCAACTGGATCTAACTCCACTGCCCCTTTGTGACTTTTCCTGGCAATAGTCAACAACACAGGGGCAACATCCTGTCACTTCTAGTCATCATCCTCAACAACAATCTCCGGCATATTTTGTTCCTCAGGGTCAAATGCCATATCCGTACCCTTGCTATTACATGCCACAGTCCAATCAAGTTCAAGTTCCTATGGCACCACAACCTCATACACTACCAGAACCTCAGCCATCCCATCTCATCAACAAACTCAACTCACAACACAGCTTCTTCACCCCAGGAGTTGTTGACTGGAGCAGTTTACCAGATGACATGTCTGGTCATGATCAACTGTTTTCAGTGCTGGTCAACATGGTGGTGACAGTCCTTTTGGGAATCTGGCTCTTATGGCTTTGGAGTCTGCTGATACTTCATTTTCTAATGCCTCTACACCTCAGGTATCACAGGTATCCTCTGAGGCAAAAGCCAAATTATGTTCTGAACCATGCATAGCAGCATTTGCTTCCATGAGAAGCAAATGTAGCTCTAATTAATAAGAACATTGAGCTAGAACAAATAATTTCCAAAAACAAAGCTGAGTTTGAGTCTGTGCTTAAGATAAAAATGATGAATTTATAAACTGAATTGCCAAATAATTGATGATAAGGCTAGAGAAGAAGTACTTCTAGAGAAGTACAAAGATCTCAAAGAAACCCTTGCAGTTACCCAGGTCGAGTGTGATAGATGGGTACAATCATGCAAAGGTTTTGAGAATGCTTCTTAGTAAGCAATCTGCTTCAAATGTGAAGTTTGGAATGGTTACAATCACACTGCTCCACCTACAGATTTACCCGAAGAGCAGAGGTAGAATCTGATGGTGAGAGTGATAACCCATCCATCACATCATGTGATCTACCTTCTGATACAGCACAATCAGAAGTAGCAGTCAGCATCAAGCCCTCTTTGAACTTATCGGCTGATGTTGATGGTTCAAATGCTAACATTCACATGATTAAGAGAGGATCAACTCAAGAGTTAATTCTGAAGGTCCTGAAAGGACTAGAGAGCAGGATCTAAACCTGAAGTTCAAACTTCAACTGCTGTCAGTACTGAAGAGAAGAAAACTGACAGTAGAAAGAGTTTGAAGACTACTAAAGAGGCAGTCAAGAAAGCAAACAATGCTTCCAAAGCATTGAAGAACAAGTCTTCAGTTGCTTCACCCTCTTTAGTTGATGATCAACCTAAGATGAAGAAGAAACCATGTGAAGTATGTGGTTTGTTAAATCATCTTACAGATGATTGTTGGTACAAAAGAGGTTCCAAACTCAAACAAAAAGAAGAAATTAAAGAGAAAATGGTAAAAATGAAAACTGAGTTTGAGACCACATTTGTATCAGCAACATCAAATCCTGTAACCCTTAAGTCCTCAAAGAAATCCAAAAAGGAAGGGGTTAACAGGTGACAGCTGAGAATGCTCAGAAGAAGAAGGGGCAACATAGGGACTTATCAAACTCCACTGGCAATATGTCTGATAAGCTGAAAGTCTTATCACAAAATCAGACACAGCTGGTTATGATGGTTCAACATCTATTAGGTAGAGTTAACCAACTAGATGCTCCTATGTTGAAACCACAGAAAAGGAGATCCAAGCCAAAGGACTCCTCTTCTACACCATCTTCTTCCTCTCAGGCTGTTGTTTCAAATAAACCTTTTAGTTTACCATCTATTGATGAGACCAGCCCAAAACCAAAAAGGTTTGGGTCTCTAAAACTAACTGATTGTTCATATTGCAGGGTTCTTCAACATGCCAAAGTAGCATCTGGTATGTAGACAGTGGGGGATCTATGCACATGACTAGGAATAGCTCTCTTCTTCATGACTACTCTCAAGGAAAGAAGGGATTTGTTTCTTTTGGCAATGATGCTAGGGGTTACATCATTGGTGAGGGCTTTGTCTCCAATGGAGATCAAATTTGATGATGTTAATCATGTGGAAAATCTCAAGTACAATCTCTTGAGTGTCAGCCAAATGTGTGATAAAGGCATGTTGCTCCTTTCACCAGTCAAAACTGTAGGATTCTGTCATCCAAATTTTGCACTTGATTGACAAGGTGTTGGATGATCACACTCTCCTGAAAGCCAACAGGACAGGAAGAGTGTATGCCTTAGATATTTCTAAGAAGATAGATCTCAAAGGCAATCCTTGCCTATTTTCCAAAGCCTCTTCTCAAGAATCTAAACTGTGGCATAGAAGGCTTGGTCATGTTAATCTCAAAAACATGAATCAGCTTACCCCAAAAGTTTAGTCAGAGGCTTACCAATAAAGGAGTTCCACTGTGATGAAACCTGCACTGCGTGTTTAAAGGAAAACAGCACAAAGTCTCATTCTCTCCTATTGAAGTGCCTAAGTCCACTGCCTGCTTGCAATTACTGCATATGGATCTATTTGGTCCTGTGAGAGTAATGAGCATGGCAAAGAAGAAATACTGTCTGGTAATTGTGGATGATTACTCCAGATTTGTATGGACTTTCTTTCTACATTCAAAGGATGAGCTGCTCAGAAGATTATCCACTTTTTGTTGTACATTGAGAAGCAGTATTCCCTTCCAGTTAAGTGTATTAGAGTGACAATGGAACTGAATTCAGAAATCTACACTTGATGACTTCTATCTTTCAAAGGGAATCAAAAGGCAGTTTAGCATTCCAAGGACTCCAGAACAAAATGGAGTAGTGGAGAGAAAGAACAGGACCCTCATTGAAGCTGCAAGGTCCATGCTGGCTGACTCGGTTTGCCACTGACCTTTTGGGCTGAAGCTTTCAACACAGCTTGCTATGTGCAAAATAGAGTTTTAGTAAATCAGAGATTGATGAAGACTCCATATGAAGCTCTCCATCATTTGGCTCCTCTGATTTCATTTTTCAAAGCATTTGGGTGTCCTGTTTTATTCTCAACACAAGGATCAACTCCATAAATTTGATCCTAAGGTGGATGCAGGGTATTTTGTTGGTTATTCATCTACTGTAAGGCATACAGAGTCTTCAACTGCAGAACAAAGATGGTTGAAGAAGAAACTCTACATGTTAAGTTCAATGAATCTCCAAAGGACAAGATTCCACAAAGCCCTGTGGAGTTATTTGATTTGGACATACTGCAATATGTTCTTCATCAAACTCCTGCTGTTGCTCCTGCAACAGTTCACCACCGGTGGTACTGCTGATGATGATGATGATTGCAGTACTCACCTTTTCAGGTTTAGTGATCAGCTGCCTGATTCAGCTAGACCTGATGTTCCTGTAGCTCCAGTAGCACCATCCACAACAAATGCTGATGAGATATCTTCGAATTCAACTTCCTTGAATTACCATCCACTGATTGGTTTCAAGGAAATGATTCACCATCACCATCTGTTACTGCTGAGCCTGCTACAAACACTTGCACAGATCTCATTGTGTATCAAGATCTGAAGAATCACCCTATGTCTCAATCATGGTGATATCACTGCTGGAGTATCAACAAGAAGTCAATTGTCAAATTCTGCTTCTATGCTCTCTTCATCAGTCAGCAAGAGCCAAAGAATTATCACATTGCTTTAAAGGACAATGGATGGGTTGATGCCATGCAGCTTGAGCTTCTTCAGTTCAAGAAACAGCAAGTGTGGGAACTGGTTCCTCTACCTCCAGGTAAGTGGTGCAATAGGCACTAAATGGTGTTTAGGAACAAAACTGATGAAAATGGGCTTATTGTTAAGAACAAGGCCAGACTGGTTGTTCAGGGGTTTGCACAAGAAGAAGGTATTGATTATGATGAAACCTTTGCCCCTGTAGCCAGACTGGAAGCAATTCGATTGTTTTTAGCTTATGCTGCTTATCAAAACCTTAAAGCTTTTCAAATGGATGTCAAAAGTGCATTTTTGTATGGAAAAATTAAAGAAGAGGTTTATGTATGTCAACCTCCAGGCTTTGAGGACAATAAACATCCTAATTGGGGTATAAGCTTGATAAGGCTCTTTATGGGTTAAAACAAGCTCCTAGAGCCTGGTATGAGACATTATCAAACTTTCTTCTGGAAAACAATTTCACTAGAGGCTCCATAGATAAGACTTTATTCATAAGAAAGCTGGGCAGCATAATCTACTTGTTCAAATTTATGTAGATGACATCATTTTTGCATCCTCTGATCCAAAGTTGTGTGATGCCTTTACAAAGTTGATGCAACAGAAGTTTGAAATGAGTGCCATGGGAGAGTTACATTCTCTCTGGGGTTGCAAATCAAACAAAAGGCTGATGGAATTTTCATTCATCAGTCCAAATATACAAAAGATCTTTTGCAAAAGTTTGATTTACAAAACTGTAAGCCTTGTTCTACTCCCATGTGCAGCACCACACAACTGGATACAGATCAGAAAGGTAAAGTGGTTGATGAAACACTTTAGATGTATGATTGGGTCCTTGATGTATTTAACAGCTTCTAGACCAGATATTATGTTTGCTACATGTGTTGTGCTAGATTTCAGGCTGCACCTAAAGAGTCTCATCTGATTGCAGTCAAGAGGATCTTAGATATCTGCAAGGCACTCCATCTCTAGGTTTATGGTATTCTACGGACATTCTGGTAAATTAGTTGCTTTTTCTGACAGTGACTATGCAGGGTGTAAGTTGACCAGGAAATCAACGTCTGGTGGATGTCAATTCCTAGGCAACTGCTTGATTTCTTGGCAGAGCAAGAAACAGACCTCAGTTGCTACATCAACTGCTGAAGCAGAGTACATTGCGGCTGCAAGTTGTACATCTCAGGTACTCTGGCTTCAAAACCAACTTTTGGATTATGGCATTACAGAGACTAAGACTCCATTGTTAATGGATAGTGCTTCAGCTCTTTGCATTGTCAAAAATCCAGTCCAGCACTCTAGGACCAAACATATAGAGATCAGACATCATTTTATAAGGGATTGTTTTGAAAAAGGTCTGATTGATCCTAAGTTTGTGCCTAGTGCTGATGAGCTTGCAGACATTTTACTAAGCCTTGGATAGTTCAACTTTCCAAAACCTGGTGTTAAGGCTTGGTATGCTGCAGCTAGAATAAGTGACAACTACTGATGATCTTAGTAATAAGTACTGATGATCATTAGTACCTATGTCACATATAAGTACTGATGAGCTCTTTTACCTCAGTAGTTTTTATAACTACTGAAGGCTAAATGTCTCACAAGTACTGAAGTACTTCATCGTTCTAAACTACTGATGTAGTTACAACTACTGTGAGTTACAGTAACTACTGCAATCAGTAAAAACAGAAAGTACTGATGTCCTATGAAACAACTGAAATCAGCCAAAAGACTGATGAATGTGGTGAGGACAGTATGAAACAGCTGAAAAGCTAAGAATTAACGAAAACAGCTGAAGAGAACTTTCTCTTCAGTCGTTGTACAACTGCTGTTTCATTCTAAACAACTGAAGCAAAACCATGTCTTCAGTAGTTTTAATACCAAGTCTTCAGTTGTTTACAACAGCTGATGACAAAACCACTGTCTTCAGTAGTTTCCTAAACTGCTGATGACAAACACCAAGTCCTCAGTTGTTTCAATCATCTGAAGTCAAAACCACGGTCTTCAGTAGTTTTAGAAACTACTGATGCCTAACACCACGACTTCAGCTGTTTCAACGTCTGAAAGGATAATACCATGTCAACGGTCGTTTAAAACTACTGATGACTAACACCACATCCTTCAGTGTTTCTTACCCATACCCTATAAATATCCCTAACCTAAGCTCTCAATGCTTCATCTTCTTCAAACCTAACGTTCCTCTCCAAAACTTCCCTCTTCTCCATGGCGTCCATGCAAATTAAACCGCGACACAATGTGTGCCTACCTCACTAAATCGCCTATCTGGACTAAGTTCGATACTGCTATCGATCTTATGGTTCAGTCCCAATACAACACGGCATTTCTTCTGAATCCCATACTACATGCCGAATCCCTGCACTAATTTTGGATGAAGTTACTGTTACCACTGGGGAGAACAACACACCATCCTCCAGTCGGTCGTAAACAACAAAGAAGTAGTCATCACTCCTGCAATAATCCGCAAAATTCTTCATCTGAATGATGCTAGTTCTCCTGCTGGATATCCAAGGGCACCACAGATCTATCCTTTGCCCAACATGGATATCAAGGCGATCTCAGTGCCTCCACTATCATGAAGAAACACTTTAATGACGCTGAGCGCCTAATCTTTCACATGGTGAATGTATGTTTGGCCCCTAAGACGTCGTCTTGGGATCAAATGTCGACGAAATGGCAGCAGGTAATGTATTCTATCTTGAGCAACAACGCTAAACTTTTCAGAAATAATATTTTCAGAGCTCAAAGATATGGCTCAAAAACTAACTGCCAACCGTTGGATACTTTATCCACGGTTCATAATGGCCATTATTACAGACCAGCTTAATGCTGAGGGACTTGTTGGCTTGGGAGTCCCTGCTACGGCTGTTCTGCCGGAAGTATACTCCCGGCACAACTCTGACCAGACACTAAAAATGGCTGCCAAGCTGCGAAAACCACGCAGCTGGAACCCACAGCCACCACCTCCAAATCAAAAGTCCCCACCAAACCCACCAAAAAGAAACCCAAAACGGCTACTCAGGGAATTGAGTCCCCTGAGGATGCCCCTGCAACACAAACGCAGGATATATCCACTAGTCCAACCCCCTAGTGGATACAATGACTCTTCCAGCCATAGCCGCTCAGGCTTCCTCTCAACGAGCCTGCAGCAACCACACAAGGGGTACCTACATATCTGGGATCTCCCTCACTTGAGGGGATTGCCATTGAAGAGCACCAACCTCCCAGGTGCACAATGCTTTTATCCCTTCACCCCAAACAACCGCCCTCACAGCCCAACTTTAATAGTTGCACAAGTGCTGACTCAACTGCACTCCTCACCCCCTCCCCAGAAACCACTGACTACTGGGAATACCTCTACAATTGAGGGGGAGAACACAGTGCACTTGAGAACCCACAACACAGGGGTTTACCACTTCTATCTCCTGGTGTAGACAAGGAGCTTAGAATATCTAGTGAGGCTGCCACCTCCTCTTACTCAGCACATGATCAGAATGAGGCTGGTAACATTGCCAAGACCTCACTAGAGGCAACAGCTGATGATGGACACTGTCCTGAGGCTGGAAGTCCCCAGTACCAAGCACAAGGGGCACATGCATCAACTGGTCTACACCCAGTGCATGTAAATCCTGCTCTAAGTAGGAGGTCAGATGATTCAGCTTCGGCTGATGATGACCTGGCTTTTTCTACGATGTTCTTGCCCAGAAACAATCCTTGAAGAGAAGGTCAGTAGGCTGCAAAACCTACTTGATCAACTCTCACAAGGAGAAAGACCATCTGCCTCTACCCACCAACAGATGGCACCTTCACTTGAAGGTTTCCCAAACACTGAGCCACTCCAAACTCAACACCTGCCTCTGCTCAGGCCCTACTTCAGGAACAGAACCCTCCTGAGCAAATAGGTGCTGTACTTCAAAATTCCCTCCCTCTCATCACACCATAATCACTGATATTGTGACTAAGCCATTGATGAGAGGCTTTCCTCCACTTTACAGCCCTGATTGATGCTGCTGTACAAAAGACTTTTTCTGCGGTACAAACCCCTTCCTCCAATGCATCCAAAAAGGGGGAGAGTACTGCAGTGAAAGAAAAGAAGAGGAAAAGATCCGAGGAAAAGAAGGAAGCGAAGCAAGCCCAAAGGGGAGAAAGAACAGCAACCACTGCTCACCTACACGCGAAAGAAAGGTGCTGATGATCACATTGCTGAAGATAAAGCCTTGGAGCTACTGATAAAAGAGGCTGATGCCGAACACAGCAGATCAATGGACAACATCATTGATCAGCTGTTTAGGCAAGGCCATGACACCATAAACTTGACTCTGAGATTCGACGACTAGAGATTGAAGAAATCCAGAATAGATGGGCAAGTTATGAAGTGTTAGAAAGGGAAAGGCTTGAAATCATGATTAGATTTATTGCAAAATATCTTGGAAGATCAATGATCGAAATCAAAGCTTGGTCCAGGGACAGTATCTTGGCAATCACCACCAGATCTGTTCGTCTGAAGCATATATAAGGGGCTTGTTATTGAAGCGTTGAATGAAGCGGGTGCTGGGAGCAGGATGGATAGCCAAGCAATCAAAAGCCACACTCACCTCAAGGATGCTAGAACAAGCCTGTCAACATTCCCGCACCAAAACAACCCAAACACAACCCACCAACCAACTACCTTACCCTCAAAACCATAGCCGATGATATACCCTTGAAGAAGAAGAGAAGGATATTAAGGCTAGAAGATGATGAGAAGATGATGAAGATAGGCTGCCACTCTCAGCTGTGATTCAGTTGCTAAGGCCACAAGTCACTCCTCAGCAATTACTCCTGAAGTCCAGAGACAAATGGTTAAAGTGAAGCTAGAAGAAGAAGAGCTCATAAACAGCATGATGAGGAATTGCTGAAGAGAGTTGACAAAGCTTATGCAGCCACATCTTCTATCATCAATATGAAGAAGCAAGCCCTCAGACTTTACACTCTCAATCATACCTTTCAATATCAAAAGGAAAGAGTGAGGATTTGGCCTGATCCAGGGTCTCTCACAGAATTCATAAGAAAAATATACCTCAGAGATACATTGGCAGGTGAAAAAGATCGTAGATGAAGTGATCTCTTGGTCTTTGTAGTTTCACCTGGGAAATCCTAGAAGACTTCAAGAAAGCCTATAAAGCTAATCTAACCCCTCAGAAGATGCTCGAAAACAAAATAGTGAAAAAGGGTTAGTTTACAAGAGACTTGAGGAAGTCAGGAAAAATGAGCTCCAGTTGTTCCTAGAGGGTAATCACCCGGATGAGTTGCTTACAGAATAATAACAACTGTGGAGCTAAAGAATGGGAAACAGGCCAATACCTGTCTGGATTATGGGCCTGAATCATTGTTTGAAGGAGGTGCTGAAGAGCTAACCATGGAGGAACAAATCACCTCCTTGAGGCCTACACAAGAGAGTCGTACAGACTCATTATGGGGAAGTGAATCTCATGAATGGATAACAACTCTGTGTCATGTTCCCCAAAAAAGAGTTCCCATTCATACTCTGCCAAACAAAATTTGAGGTTTCTTCCCAGGCCGGAGCTTACATGGGTCATCTTCTCTACTGATCAAGAAGGAAAAAGACCAACACTTTGCCAACAATAAGTGAGACAACGAAATAATTTAGAGGTTTTGGCTGCATTGGTTCAGGGGGAGTTTGTTGGACCAAAAGAACCAATGAGCCAAGATCAGAAAACTCTCAAGTCCCACATGGTATCACAACAACTACTGAAAGACTCATCAGCAGTTAGACAAGTGCTGAAGACTTCAACAGCTGAAGATCAAGCGTGAAGATTCCAACAGCTGAAGAACTAAAGTGCTGAAGTACAACAGCTGAAGAACCAAGTACTAAAGCTGAACAGCTGAAGAACACAAGTGCTGAAGCTGAAAGACCAAAGTACTAAAGTACAACAGCTGAAGAGTTTACAAGTGCTGAGGATCAACAACTGATGTACAAAGTCTGAAGACAAAGACTGAAGACATCAGCTGATGATATCTACTGAAGTCATCAGCTGATGAAACATCTGAAGGTCAAAGTTTGAAGATCAAGTACTGAAGCGTCAGTAGTTTGTCACAACTGCTGAAGAGTACTTCTTCAGTAGTTGTGATATCAGTAGTTTTATATTTCTAGTTTCAGTAGTTTTATGTTTCAGTAGTCTTGTAAAACGACTGAAGAGCTTGTTCTTCAGTCGTTGTAGTTTCAGTAGTTTTATATTTTGTACTTAACACTCTGATATTTTCTCAGTAGTTGTGAACATTTCAGTAGTTGTTAAGAGTTAGTTATTTTTGTATTAGATCTGCCAGTTGTCACTTTCCGTGATAACAGCAGTGATTGTTGCACTCTATATAAGGAGTGACAACCTATTGTAATATGTGTATAGAATGAATGGAATGAATGAATGATTTGATTAGAAATATTCTACATCTATAAACATTCCTTGAAATCAGAAATATATATTCTCTCCCTATAACCGTATGTGCTCTTAATGCATTCAAGTATCGATTGCTTGCTACAATTTGTCTAATTCTTGTTCGTATTCCGCTGCTTTGAACTCTAATACATCAAACTTGTGATCGCTGATCCTGTCATGTATTCATGCGTATGGTCCATAAGCATGGTTCGTTCGCATGAAGACTCATACGACTAAGTTTGAACACATTTGTCAATCACTATTGACCAAGAACTATGCACCACAATCTCAAACCTATATAGTAAGTTCCTTATACTTTAACACACTATGATACTATGAAACATTAAACATTATGAACATCAACCACATATTATATTTCATTTAACCCATTCATTACATATGTGTAAGACATTAAAGACATTTACATTTAGCACATAAACTAGGGACATACGTACGGAATACTAACAGATTTTGCATTTATACAGAATCAAGTAGTGCGGAATTCTATTTGTTTGGTGATCCAATCAGTGAGAACAACTACACGATCCATGTAAGATTGAAAAAACACGTTATGAATGAGTAAAGATCAATCAGGATTGATCTATGAAGTTTAACAGGCTTCCATGGACGTTCTAGACGGTTTGTGTTCGTAAGAGTGTCAAGTGTTTTGGATTCTCTTCAACTGTTTTTTTCCTCGAATTAAGTGGTATTTAGAGGTTATGGGTTTCAATCGTACGACTGAACCATTAGCATAGTTCAGTCGTGCGACTGGATCGAGCGATTGATCCATACACACGTCTGAAGGTTCTGTCGTACGACTAAGTCAATCTTATGCTCATCAATGTGAAACTAATCTAGTCTCCTGGTTTGGTCGTGCAACTAGTCCATTAGCATGATGTATTCATGCGTATGGTCCATAAGCATTGTCTATTCACATGAAGACTCATATGACTAAGTTTGAACACATTGCTCAATCTTATTGACTAAGAACTACGCATAACAATCTCAAACCTATATAGTAGTTCATTATACTTTAACACCCAATAATACTATGAAATATTAAACATTATGAAGATCAACCACATATTATATTTCAGTTAACCCATTCATTACATATGTGTAAGACATGAAAGACTTTTACATTAAGCACATAAACTAGGGACATACGTACGGAATACTACAGATTCTGCATTTATACATAATCCAATAGTGCGAAATCCTATTTATTTGGCGATCCAATTAGTGAGAACAATTACCCGATCAATGTAAGATTGAAACAAAACGTTATGAACGAGTAGAGATCGATCTGGATTGCTCTATGAATTTTAACAGGCTTCATGGATGTTCTAGACGGCTAGGGTTCGTTAGAGTATCAAGTGTTTTGAATTCTTCTTCAACTTTTTTTCCACGATTTAAGTGGTATATATAGGTTATGGGTTTCCAATCATACGACTGAACCATTGGCATGATTAAGTTGTGCAACTGAATCGTGCGGTTGGTCTATACGCACGGTAGATGGTTCTGTCGTATGATTGAGTCAATCTTATGTCTCAATCATGTGACTGATCCAGTCTGAAGTACGGAATACTAGGGACATACGTACGGAATACTAACAGATTTTGCATTTATACAGAATCAAGTAGTGCGGAATTCTATTTGTTTGGTGATCCAATCAGTGAGAACAACTACACGATCCATGTAAGATTGAAAAAACACGTTATGAATGAGTAAAGATCAATCAGGATTGATCTATGAAGTTTAACAGGCTTCCATGGACGTTCTAGACGGTTTGTGTTCGTAAGAGTGTCAAGTGTTTTGAATTCTTCTTCAACTGTTTTTTTCCTCGAATTAAGTGGTATGGAGGTTAGAGGTTATGGGTTCAATCGTACGACTGAACCATTAGCATAGTTCAGTCGTGCGACTGGATCGAGCGATTGATCCATACACACGTCTGAAGGTTCTGTCGTACGACTAAGTCAATCTTATGTCTCAATCGTGAAACTAATCTAGTCTCCTGGTTTGGTCGTGCAACTAGTCCATTAGCATGATGTATTCATGCGTATGGTCCATAAGCATTGTCTATTCACATGAAGACTCATATGACTAAGTTTGAACACATTGCTCAATCTTTATTGACTAAGAACTACGCATAACAATCTCAAACCTATATAGTAAGTTCATTATACTTTAACACCCAATAATACTATGAAATATAAACATTATGAAGATCAACCACATATTATATTTCAGTTAACCCATTCATTACATATGTGTAAGACATGAAAGACTTTTACATTAAGCACATAAACTAGGGACATACGTACGGAATACTAACAGATTCTGCTTTTATACATAATCCAATAGTGCGAAATCCTATTTATTTGGCGATCCAATTAGTGAGAACAATTACCCGATCAATGTAAGATTGAAACAAAACGTTATGAACGAGTAGAGATCGATCTGGATTGCTCTATGAATTTTAACAGGCTTCCATGGATGTTCTAGACGGCTAGGGTTCGTTAGAGTATCAAGTGTTTTGAATTCTTCTTCAACTTTTTTTCCACGATTTAAGTGGTATATATAGGTTATGGGTTTCCAATCATACGACTGAACCATTGGCATGATTAAGTTGTGCAACTGAATCGTGCGGTTGGTCTTATACGCAGGTAGATGGTTCTGTCGTATGATTGAGTCAATCTTATGTCTCAATCATGTGACTGATCCAGTCTGAAGTACGGAATACTAGGGACATACGTACGGAATACTAACAGATTTTGCATTTATACAGAATCAAGTAGTGCGGAATTCTATTTGTTTGGTGATCCAATCAGTGAGAACAACTACACGATCCATGTAAGATTGAAAAAACACGTTATGAATGAGGTAAAGATCAATCAGGATTGATCTATGAAGTTTAACAGGCTTCCATGGACGTTCTAGACGGTTTGTGTTCGTAAGAGTGTCAAGTGTTTTGAATTCTTCTTCAACTGTTTTTTTTCCTCGAATTAAGTGGTATTTAGAGGTTATGGGTTTCAATCGTACGACTGAACCATTAGCATAGTTCAGTCGTGCGACTGGATCGAGCGATTGATCCATACACACGTCTGAAGGTTCTGTCGTACGACTAAGTCAATCTTATGTCTCAATCGTGAAACTAATCTAGTCTCCTGGTTTGGTCGTGCAACTAGTCCATTAGCATGATGTATTCATGCGTATGGTCCATAAGCATTGTCTATTCACATGAAGACTCATATGACTAAGTTTGAACACATTTCTCAATCTTTATTGACTAAGAACTACGCATAACAATCTCAAACCTATATAGTAAGTTCATTATACTTTAACACCCAATAATACTATGAAATATTAAACATTATGAAGATCAACCACATATTATATTTCAGTTAACCCATTCATTACATATGTGTAAGACATGAAAGACTTTTACATTAAGCACATAAACTAGGGACATACGTACGGAATACTAACAGATTCTGCATTTATACATAATCCAATAGTGCGAAATCTATTTATTTGGCGATCCAATTAGTGAGAACAATTACCCGATCAATGTAAGATTGAACAAAACGTTATGAACGAGTAGAGATCGATCTGGATTGCTCTATGAATTTTGACAGGCTTCCATGGATGTTCTAGACGGCTAGGGTTCGTTAGAGTATCAAGTGTTTTGAATTCTTCTTCAACTTTTTTTCCACGATTTAAGTGGTATATATAGGTTATGGGTTTCCAATCATACGACTGAACCATTGGCATGATTCAGTTGTGCAACTGAATCGTGCGGTTGGTCTATACGCACGGTAGATGGTTCTGTCGTATGATTGAGTCAATCTTATGTCTCAATCATGTGACTGATCCAGTCTGCTGGTTCAGTCGTGCGACAGGTCCATTAGCATGATGTATTTATGCGTATGGTCTTTAAGCATGGTCCATTTGCATGAAGACTCATACGACTAAGTTTGAAACCATTTTTCAATCATAATTGACTAAGAACGACACATAACAATCTCTAACCTATATAGTAAGTTCATTATACTTTAACAGTCAATAATACTATAAAATATTAAACATTATAAACATCAACCACATATTATATTTCATTTAACCTATTGATTACATATGTGTAAGAATTGAAAGACTTTTACATTAAGCACACAACTAGGGATATACGTACAGAATACTAACAGATTTTGCGTTTATACAGAATCAGGTAGTGCGGAATTGTATTTGTTTGGCGATCCAATCAGTGAGAACAGTTATCCGATCGATGTAAGATTGAAACAAAACGTTATGAATGAGTAACGATCGATCAAGATTCATCTATGAAGTTTGACAGGCTTCCATGGACGTTCTAGATGGCTAGGGTTCGTAAGAGTATGAAGTGTTTTGAATTCTTCTTCAACTATTGTTTTTCACAAATTAAGTGGTATTTATAGGTTATGGGTTTCCAATCGTACGACTGAACCATTAGCATGGTTCAGTTGTGCAACTGAATCGTGCGGTTGATCCATATGCACGACAGAAGGTTTAATAGTACGACTGAGTGAATCTTATGTCTTAATCGTGCAACTTATCTATTCTCCTGGTTCAGTCATGCGACAGGTCCATTAGCATGGTCCATTCGCATGAAGACTCATACGACTAAGTTTGAACACATTTCTCAATCATTATTACTAAGAACTATGCACAACAATCTCAAACCTATATTGTAAGTTCATTATACTTTAACACACAATAATACTATGAAATATTAAACATTATTTACATCAACCACATATTATATTTCATTTAACCCATTCATTACATATGTGTAAGACATGAAAGACTTTTACATTTTGCACATAAACTAGCGACATACGTACGGAATACTAACAGATTCTGCATTTATATACAGATGCTAATAGTACGGAATCCTATTGGTTTGGCGATCCATTTAGTGAGAACTATTACCCGATCAATGTAAGATTGAAACAAAACGTTATGAACGAGTAGAGATCGATCTTGATTGATCTATAAATTTTGACAGGCTTCCATGGATGTTCTAGACGGCTAGGGTTCGTAAGAGGATCAAGTGTTTTGAATTCTTCTTCAACATTTTTTCGACGAATTAAGTGGTATTTATAGGTTACGGGTTTCCAATCATACGACTGAACCATTGGCATTGTTAAGTTGTGCAACTGAATCGTGCGGTTGGTCTATACGCACGGCAGATGGTTCTGTCGTACGATTGAGTCAATCTTATGTTTCAATCATTTGACTAATCCAGTCTGTTGGTTCAGTCGTGCGACAGGTCCATTAGCATGATGTATTCATGCGTATGGTCCATAAGCATGGTCCATTTGCATGAAGACTCATACGACTATGTTTGAAACCATTTTCCAATCATTATTTACTAAGAACTATGCATAACAATCTCAAACCTATAAAGTAAGTTCATTATACTATAACAGTCAATAATACTATTAAATATTAAACATTATAAACATGAACCACATATTATATTTCATTTAACCCATTCATTACATATGTGTAAGACTTGAAAGACTTTTACATTAAGCACATAAACTAGGGATATACGTACGGAATACTAACAGATTTTGCGTTTATACAGAATCAAGTAGTGCGGAATTGTATTTGTTTGGCAATCCAATGAGTGAGAACAATTACCCGATCGATGTAAGATTGAAACAAAACATTATGAATGAGTAAAGATCGATCTGGATTCATCTATGAACTTTGACAGGCTTCCATGGACGTTCTAGACGGCTAGGGTTCGTAAGAGTATCAAGTGTTTTGAATTCTTCTTCAACTATTTTTTTTCAACGAATACAGTGGTATTTAGAGGTTATGGGTTTCCAATCGTACGACTAAACCATTAGTATGGTTTAGTCGCGCAACTCATCGAGCGATTGTTCCATACGCACGACTGAACGTGGTCATACGACTGAGTCAATCTTATTACTTCTCATGTCCTGCGACTAATCCAGTCTCTGATTCAATCGTGCGATTGGTCCATTAGCATGATGTATTCATGCGTATGGGCCATAAGCATTGTCTATTCACATGAAGACTCATACGACTAGTTTTGAACCATTTCTCAATTATTATTGACTAACTAAGAACTATGCACACAATCTCAAACCTATATAGTAAGTTCATTATACTTTAACACACAATAATACTATGAAATATTAAAAATTATTAACATCAACCACATATTATATTTCATTTAACCCGTTCATTACATATGTGTAAGACATGAAAGACTTTTACATTAAGCACATAAACTAGGGACAATACGAAATACTAACAGATTATGCGTTTATACAGAATCAAACAGTGCGGAATCCTATTTGTTTGGCGATCCAATCAGTGAGAACAATTACCAGATCGATGTAAGATTGAAACAAAATGTTATGAACGAGTAGAGATCGATCTGGATTGATCTATGAAGTTTGACAGGCTTTCATGGATGTTTTAAATGGCTAGGGTTCGTAAGAGTATCAAGTGTTTGAATTCTTTTTCAACTTTTTTTCCACGAATTAAGTGGTAGTTATAGGTTATGGGTTTCCAATCGTATGACTGAACCATTAGCATGGTTCAGTTGTGCAACTGAATCGTGCGGTTGATCCATATGCACGACAGAAGGTTCAATAGTACGACCGAGTGAATCTTATGTCTTAATCGTGCAACTTATCTATTCTCCTGGTTCAGTCATGCTACAGGTCCATTAGCATGATGTATTCATGCGTATGGTCCATAAGCATGGTCCATTCGCATGAAGACTCATACGACTAAGTTTGAACACATTTCTCAATCATTATTGACTAAGAACTATTCACAACAATCTCAAACCTATATAGTAAGTTCATTATACTTTAACACACAATAATACTATGAAATATTAAACATTATTAACATCAACCACATATTATATTTCATTTAACCCATTCATTACATATGTGTAAGACATGAAAGACTTTTACATTTAGCACATCAACTAGCGACATACGTACGGAATACTAACAGATTCTGCATTTATATACAGAATCTAATAGTACATAATCCTATTGGTTTGGCGATCCAATTAGTGAGAACTATTACCCGATCAATGTAAGATTGAAACAAAACGTTATGAACGAGTAGAGATCGATCTGGATTGATCTATGAATATTGACAGGCTTCCATGGATGTTCTAGACGGCTAGGGTTCGTAAGAGTATCAAGTGTTTTGAGTTCTTCTTTAACTATTTTTTTTCCACGAATTAAGTGGTATTTATAGGTTATGGGTTTCCAATGGTACGACTGAACCATTGGCATTGTTAAGTCGTGCGACTGGATCGAGTTATTGATCCATACGCATGACTGAAGGTTCTGTCGTACGACTGAGTCAATCTTATGTCTTAATCGTCCGACTAATCTAGTCTCTTGGTTCAATTGTGTGACTGGTCCATTAGCATGATGTATTCATGCGTATGGTCCATAGGCATTGTCTATTCACATGAAGACTCATACAACTAAGTTTGAACACATTTCTCAATCATTATTGACTAAGAACTATGCACAACAATCTCAAACCTATATAGTAAGTTCATTATACTTTACACACAATAGTACTTTTAAATATTAGACATTATGAACATCAACCACATATTATATTTCATTTAACCCATTCATTACATATGTGTAAAATATGAAAGACTTTTACATTAATCACATAAACTAGGGACATACGTACGGAATACGAACAGATTTTGCGTTTATACAAAATC
This sequence comes from Flaveria trinervia, assembly GCA_025506515.1. Classification (NCBI taxonomy): domain Eukaryota; kingdom Viridiplantae; phylum Streptophyta; class Magnoliopsida; order Asterales; family Asteraceae; genus Flaveria; species Flaveria trinervia. Next base: position 49,503,629 of record CM046458.1, read on the forward strand.
AAATAGTGCGGAATCCTATTTGTTTGGCGATCCAATCAGTGAAAACAATTACCAGATCGATGTAAGATTGAAATGAAATGTTATGAACGTGTAGAGATCGATTTGGATTGATCTGTGAAGTTCGATTGGCTTCCATGGATGTTCTAGAAGGCTAGGGTTCGTAAGAGTATCAAGGGTTTCGAATTCTTCTTCAACTGTTTCTTTTCCACGAATTAAGTGGTATTTAGAGGTTATGGGTTTCAATCGTACGATTAAACCATTAGCATGGTTTAGTCGCACAACCTGATCGAGCGATTGATCCATACGCACGACTCAACGTTATGTCGTACGACTGAGTCAATCTTATGTCTAAATCCTGCTACTAATCCAGTCTCCTGATTCAATCTTGTGACCGGTCCATTAGCATGATGTATTCATGCGTATGGGCCATAAGCATTGTCTATTCACATGAAGACTCATACGACTAATTTTGAACACATTTCTCAGTCATTATTGACTAAGAACTATGCACAACAATCTCAAACCTATATAGTAAGTTCATTATACTTTAACACACAATAATACTATGAAATATAAACATTATAACATCAACCACATATTATATTTCATTTAACCCATTCATTACATATGTGTAAGACATGAAAGACTCTTATATTAAGCACATAAATTGGGGACATACCTACGAAATACTAACATGTTATGCGTTTATATAGAATCAAACAGTGCCGAATCCTATTTGTTTGGCGATCCAATCAGTGAGAACAATTACCCAATGGATGTAAGATTGAAGCAAAACATTATGAACGAGTGGAGATCGATCTGGATTGATCTATGAAGTTTGACATGCTACCATGGACGTTCTAGAAGGCTAGGGTTCGTAAGGGTATGAAGTGTTTTGAATTCTTCTTCAACTGTTTTTTTCACAAATTAAGTGGTATTGATAGGTTATGGGTTTCCAATCGTACGACTGAACCATTAGCATGGTTCAGTCGTGCGACTGGATCGAGCGATTGATCCATATGCACGACTCATGGTTCTGTCGTACGACTGAGTCAATCTTATGTCTCAATCGTGCGACTGATCCAGTCTCCTGGTTAAATCGTTCAACAGGTCCATTAGCATGATGTATTCATGCATATGGTCCATAAGCATGGTCCAATCACATGAAGACTAATATGACTAAGTTTGAACACATTTCTCAATCACTATTCACAAAGAACTATGCACAACAATCTCAAACCTATATAGTAAGTTTCTTATACTTAACACACAATAATACAATGAAATATATAACATTATGAACATCAACCACATATTATATTTCATTTAACCTGTCATTACATATGCGTAAGACACGAAAGACTTTTACATTAAGCACATAAACTAGGGACATATGTACGGATTACTAACAGATTCTACGTTTATACAGAATCAAATAGTGCCGAATCCTATTTGTTTGGTGATCCAATTATCGATAACAACTACCCGATCCATGTAAGATTGAAACAAAGCGTTATGAACGAGTAGAGATCCATCTGGATTGATCTATGATGTTTGACAGGCTTCCATGGATGTTCTAGATGGCTAGTGTTCGTAAGAGTATCAAGTGTTTTGAATTCTTCTTCAACTGTTTTTTTTACGAATTAAGTGGTATTTATAGGTTATGGATTTCCAATCGTACGACTGAACCATTAGCATGATTCAGTTGTGCGACTGAATCGTGCGGTTCTCCATACGCACGACAGATGGTTCTTTCATACCACTGAGTCAATCTTATGTCTCATCGTGTGACTGATCCAGTCTCCTGGTTCATTAATGCGATCGGTCCATTAGCATGATGTATTCATGCGTATTGTCCATAAGCATTGTCTATTCACATGAAGAGTCATACGACTAAGTTTGAACACATTTCTCAATCATTATTGACTAAGAACTACGCACAACAATCTAAAACCTATATAGTAAGTTCATTATACTTTAAGACATAATAGTACTTTTAAATATTAAACATTATGAACATCAACCACATATTAAATTTCATTTAACCCATTCATTACATATGTGTAAGAAAAGAAAGACTTTTACATTAAGCACATAAACTAGGGACATATGTACAGAATACTAACAGATTTCGCGTTTATAAATAATCAAGTAGTACGGAATTGTATTAATTGGCGATCTAATTAGTGAGAACAATTACCCGATCGATGTAAGAATGAAACAAAACGTTATGAACGAGTAGAGATCGATATGGATTGATCTATAAAGTTTGTCAAGTTCCATGGACGTTCTAGACGGCTAGGGTTCGTAAGATTATCAAGTGTTTGAATTCTTCTTCAACTATTTTTTTTCACAAATTAAGTGGTATTGATAGGTTATGGGTTTCCAATCGTACAACTGAACCATTAGCATGGTTCAGTCATGCGACTGGATCGAGCGATTGATCCATACGCATGACTGATGGTTTTGTTGTATGACTGAGTCAATCTTATGTCTCAATCGTGCGACTGATCCAGTCTCCTTTTAAATCATTCAACAGGTCCATTAGCATGATGCATTCATGCATATAGTCCATAAGCATGGTCCAATCGCATGAAGACTAATATGACTAAGTTTGAACACATTTCTCAATCACTATTGACAAAGAACTATGCACAACAATCTCAAACCTATATAGTAAGTTCATTATACTTTAACACAATAATACAATGACATATAAAACATTATGAACATCACCCACATATTATATTTCATTAACCCGTTCATTACATATGTGTAAGACACGAAAGACTTTTACATTAAGCACATAAACTAGGGACATACGTACGGATTACTAACAAATTCTACGTTTATACATAATCAAATATTGTCGAATCCTATTTGTTTGGTGATCCAATCATTGATAAGAACTACCCGATTGATGTAAGATTGAAACAAAGCATTATGAATGAGTAGAGATCGATCTGGATTGATCTATGAAGTTTGACAGGCTTCCACGGATGTTCTAGATGGCAAGGGTCGTAAGAGTATCAAGTGTTTTGAATTCTTCTTCAACTGTTTTTTTCCACGAATTAAGTTGACAGGATCAGTGATCTCATGTTTGATGGATTAGAGTGTAACGCAGCGGAACAAGAACAAGAATTAGACAAATTATAGCAAGAATTTGATATTCGTATGCATTAAGAACAAATACAGTTGTAAAGAGAGAATATATTTCTGTGAAAAGGAATGTTTCAATAATATCAAATGTTTCTGCTCAATCATTCACAGATTACAATTGGGTTGACACTCCTTATATAGAGTGCAATCACTGCTGATATCACGAGGATAGTGACATCTCGCAGATTTGTTACAAAAATAACTAAAACTTAACAAACTACTGAAATGTTCACAACTACTGAGAACATATCAGAGTGCTAAGTATAAAACATAAAACTACTGATACGAAACTACTGAAACTACAATGACTGAAGAACAAGCTCTTCAGTCGTTTTACAAAACTACTGAAAGGAAAACATAAAACTACTGAAAGAAAACCGTCACAACTACTGAAAGAAAACCTCTTCAGCTGTTGTGACAACGACTGATACTTGGTCTTCAGCACTTGTCTTCAGACTTTGTCTTCAGCACTTGTGTCTTCAGACTTTGTCTTCCGCACTTGTCTTTAGACTTTGTCTTCAGCACTTGTGTCTTCAGACTTTGTCTTCAGCACTTGTCTTCAGACTTTGTCTTCAGCACTTGTGTTCAGACTTGTCTTCAGCACTTGTCTTCAGACTTTGTCTTCAGCTGTTGTGGACTTCAGCAATTGTTGTGACGTCTGTGGGACTTAAGGTTTTTTCTGATCCGGCTCATTGGTTCTTTTGGTCCAACAAACTCCCCCGCAATCAGTGCAGCCAAAACCTTAACTTTATTGAAGTCCCACTTATTGTTGGCGGTAAGATTGGTCTTTTTCCTTCTTGATCAGCTAAGAAGATGACCCAATTAAGCACTGGCCTGGGAATAGATTTCTGAAATTTGGTTGGCATAGTATGGATAGGAGCCCTGACTTTGGGGAACTGGACACAAGGCTGTGGTCCTATCCATGAAATCTACTTCCTGTGTATAAGCCTGTAGGATTCTCTGGTGTATGCTCTGAGAAACATAATTTGTTCTTCCATTGTAAGATTTTCAGCTCCACCATCAAACATCCTTCACGCCCATACAGCTCTGAAATGTACTTAGCCTGTTTGCCATTTTTGAGCTCAACTGTTGTGATCTGTCTGTATGCAAACTCATCTGGGTGAGTCCCTTCAAGTAACAGACTGAGCTCATTTTGTTTGAAGTTCTCAAGCCTCTTGTAGACTAACCCCTTTTTAATTACTCTATTCTCTAACATCTTTTGGGTGGCTGTTTAGTTTCATAGGCCTTCTTGAAATCTTCTACAATTTCCCAGGATGATACTACAAGGACCACTGTGATCTCTTCATCTACGATCCTTTTTACTTGGCCCTTGTATCTCGAAGGAATGTCTTTCTTCAAAATTCTATGAGCCACCTAGGATCAGGCCATATTCTCACCTTTTCCTTTTGATATTGAAATGTGTTAGCAAGGGTGTACAGTCTCAGAGCTTCTTTCTTCATGCTGATTATTGAGGAGAAGAAGCATAAGTTTTGTCTATGCTTTTCAGCATCTCATCATCATGAAGCTTTTGCTGCTGTTCTTCTTCTATCTTTACTCTCACAGCTTCCATCTATGAGGTGGGAGTGATGGGCATAGGTTTGGCTTTAGGCAAAGTTAGGACTGCAGAAAGAGGCAGCCTATATTCTTCCTCATCATCCTCTTCTTCTTCTTCTAGCCTCAACACCCTTCTCTTCTTCTTCTTGGATGCATCATCGGCTGTTGGTTTTGAGGGTAAAGGAGATGGTTTAGAGGGTTGTGGTAGTGGTGATTTTGAAGTGGGAGGTTTTTCAGGTTGTTCTAGCATTCTTGTAGTGAGTGAGGCTTTTGAGTGTTTTGCTAGTTCCTTTCTGTTCCCAGCACCTGCCTCATTTAGTGCTTCAATCACCAATCCCTTAGTGTATGCTTCAGACGAACAGATGTTGGTGGTTATTGCCAAGATACTGTCCATGGTCCATGACTTAATCTCGATCAATGATCTCCCAAGGTATTTTGCAATGAATCTGATCATGATCTCTAGTCTTTCTCTTTCCAATGCATCATAACTTGCCCATCTTGAGTTAATTTCTTCAACTTCAAGTCTCCTAATCTCTGAGTCAAGCTGTGTAGTATCGAACCCCTGTTTATACAGTTGATCAATAATGGAGTCCATTGATTTACTGTGTGTAGCATCCGCCATTTTGATCATCTCATCGAGTTCGAGTTCTTTTTCTTTTCCTTCAACCTTCCTCTTCTTATATGTGACATGAAAGTCTTTGTGACTTTCACCCACTTGATCAATGTCAGCTCCCATCACATTCTTCTTCCTTCTCAGCCTCCTATCTTCTTCCCCTCTATGCTCTTCCTCTTTGCTTTCACTGACTGACTCCCCCTTTTTGGTTGCATTGGTTGCAAGGGTTTGAGTAGCAGAAAGCCTTGTGCTCACAATCTCCTCCACCAGGGGCTGTATGATTGAGGGAAGCCTCTCATCCATGGTTTTGATCACAATGTCTGTGATCATTGGGGTGATGAGAGGTTGGGATTGCTGAAAGATAGCAGCTGTTTGCTTAGAGGGGTTCTGTCCCTGAGAAGTAGTGCTAGAAATAGAGGCTGGTGGCTCGGAAGTTTTGAGTGGCTGAGTGTGTGGGAGACCTTCAGGTGAAGGTGCCATCTGTGGGTTTATGTTGGTGGCAGATGGACTTGCTTGTTGAGAGAATTGGTCAAGTAGTCTTTGTAGTCTACTGACTTCTTCCTCAAGAATTTGTTCTGGGCCAGAACATCATAAAAGAAACCCAGGTCATCATCAGCAGATGCTGAATCACCTGACCTCCTGCTTGTAGCAGGATGTACATGCACTGGGTGTAGACCAGTTGTAGCATGTGCCCCTTTTTTTGGAACTGGGGACTTCCAGCCTCAGGACAATGTCCTTCATCAGTTGTTGCCTCTGGTGAGGTCTGAGCTATGTTACCAGCCTCAGTCTGATCATGTGCTGATTCAGAAAAGGTGGCAGCCTCACCAGATGTTCTGGTCTACATATCCACACCAGGAGATAGAACAGTGAAACCCTCGTGCTGTGGGCTGTTAGGAGCATGTTGATCCTCTTCCTAAATTGTTGTGGTTTTCCCCATTGTTGGTGTTTGTTGGGGAGGAGGAGAGGCATGCAACTGAGTTAGCACGTTTGCAATAATGAGAGTAGGACTTTGTGGGGCGGTTGCAGTGGGAGATGGGGTAAAAGCAGTATGCACCTGGGGAGAATGGTGATCTTCAATGGCAGTCTCCTCAAATGAGGAAGATCCCAGATTAGTGGGTACCCCTTCTTTGGTTGCTGCAGGCTCCTTTTGAGAGGAATCCTGAGCGGCTGTGGCTGGTGAAGTCCTTGTATCCCCTAGGGGGTTATAACCAGTGGATATAGCCTACGTTTGTGTTGTAGGGGCATCCTCAGGGGACTCATTTCCCTGAGTAGCCTTTTTTGTCTTCTTTTTAGTGGGTTTGGTGGGGACTCTGGATTTGGAGGTGGTGGCTGTGGGTTCCAGCTATATGGGTTTGCGCAGCTTGGCAGCCATTTTGAGTGATTGGTCAGAGTTGTGCCGGGAGTATACTTCAGGAAATACAGCCGTAGCAGGGACTCCCAGGCCAACAAGTCCCTCAGCTTGAAGCTGGTTTTCAATTATGGCCACTATGAACCGAGGATATAATATCCAACGGTTAGCAAGTTGTTTTTGGGCCATATCCTTGAGCTTTATAAATAGTATTTCAGAAAAATTTAAAGGTTGTTGCTCAAGGATGGAGTACATTACCTGTTGCCACCTTGTGGACATTTGATCCCATGATGAAGTCTTGGGGGCAAGGCAGACATTTACCAGGGGAAAGATGAGACGTTCGGCATCCTGGAAATGTTTCTTCAATATGGTAGATGCACTCAGGTTACCCTGGTATCCATGCTGGGCAAAGGATCGATCGATTGTGCTCTTTGGATAACCAGTTGGGAAAGTGGCATCATCCAGATTGAGGGTTTGGCGAAGAATGTCTGGAGTAATGACCACTTTTTGATGATGGACAAACGATTGAAGAGACTCTGTGTCATTCTCCTCAGAGACAAGAGCGACGTTTGTCCAGAATTGGTTAAGAGATTCGCCATATATGGTGGGATTTAACAGAAAAGCCGTTTTGTAAGGTGACTGAACCATTAAATCAATGGCGTTGTGAAACTTGGTCCAGTATGGCGATTTTGTGAGATGTGCGACACAGTTGTGTCGAGGTTTTAGTTGCATGGTCGCCATTGATGAAGAGAGGTTACAGATTTTTTTGAACGTTAGGTTTGAGAAGAGAAGAAAGTAAAAACTCTGAAGGTGGGATAAGGTATTTAAGGGGAAGGGTTAGAAAACGACTGAAGGTTTTGGTGTTAGTCAGCAGTTGTTGAAACTACTGATGACGTGGTAGTAACTTTCAGAGGTTTGAAATGACTGACCGTATTGGTATGATCAGCAGTTGTTATAAAACAACTGAAGACTTGGTTTAAACCGTCAGACGTTGAAACAGCTGAAGTCTCTGATTTAGTCATCAGTAGTTATAAAACTACTGAAGATTTAGTCATCAGTAGTTATAAAACTACTAAATATTTAGTCAGCAGTAGTTATAAAACTACAAAAGATAGTTTTGACTTCAGGTGGTGAAACAACTGAGGACTTGGTATTAGTCATCAGTAGTTGTGAAACTACTGAAGACTTTGGTTTTACCATCAGTTGTTGTAAACAACTGAAGACTTGGTGTTAGTCATCAGTAGTTGTGAAACTACTGAAGACATGGTATTGCTTCAGTTGTTTAGAAGGAAACAGCAGTTGGGAAACTACTGAAGAGAAACAGGCTCATTAGTAGTTGTCATCAATTCATTGCTTTTCAGCTGTTTCAGTCTGACCTCCACTCTTACTCATCCGAATTAGATCTGAGTTTCAGACGTTTCATTGGTCATCGGTACTTATCTGCATTTCTAACATGAGTAGTTGTGGCTACAACAGCTGTTGTGACTACATCAGCTATTGTAACTACATCAGCTGTTTCAACAAATAAAGTACTTGAGTACTGAGAAGTTAATCTTTAGTAGTTTTTTAAAAACTTCTGAGGGAGGATAACTTCAGTACTTATATATGACAATAATAAACTAATGATCATCAGTACTTGTGAGCTGAGATCACCAGTAGTTGTCACTTTATCTAGCTGCAACATACCAAGCCTTAACACTAGGTTTTCGAAAGTTGTGCTATCCAAGGGCTTAGTGAAAATGTCTGCAAGCTCATCAGCACTAGGAACAAATTTTGGATCAATCAGACCTTTTTCAAACAATCTCTAATAAAATGGTGTCTGATTTCAATATGTTTAGTCCTAGAGTGCTGGACAGGATTCTTGACAATACAAAGAGCTGAAGAGCTGTCCATTAACAATGGGGTCTTAGTCTCTGTTATGCCATAATCCAATAATTGGTTTTGAAGCCAGAGTACCTGAGATGTACAGCTTGCAGCAGCAATGTACTCTGCTTCAGCAGTTGATGTAGCAACTGAGGTCTGCTTCTTACTCTGCCAAGAAATCAAGCAGTTGCCTAGGAATTGGCATCCTCCAGAAGTGGACTTTCTTATCAACTGACACCCTGCATAGTCACTGTCAGAAAAAGCAACCAATTTACCAGAATGTCTAGTAGAATACCATAAACCTAGAGATGGAGTGCCTTGCAAATATCTAAAGATCCTCTTGACTGCAATTAGATGAGACTCCTTAGGTGCAGCCTGAAATCTAGCACAAACACATGTAGCAAACATAATATCTGGTCTAGAAGTTGTTAAGTACATCAAGGACCCAATCATACATCTGTAAAGTGTTTCATCAACCACTTTACCTTTCTGATCTGTATCCAGTTGTGTGGTGTTGCACATGGGAGTAGAACAGGGCTTACACTTTTGTAAATCAAACTTTTCCAAAAGATCTTTTGTGTATTTGGACTGATGAATGAAAATTCCATCAGCCTTTTGTTTGATTTGCAAACCCAGAAACAACTGTAATTCTCCCATGGCACTCATTTCAAACTTATGTTTGATCAACTTTGTAAAGGCATCACACAACTGTGGATCAGAGGATGCAAAAATAATATCATCTACATAAATTTGAACAAGTAGATTATGCTGCCCAGCTTTCTTAATGAATAAGTCTTATCTATGGAGCCTCTAGTGAAATTATTTTCCAGAAGAAAGTTTGATAATGTCTCATAGCAGGCTCTAGGAGCTTGTTTCAACCCATAGAGAGCCTTATCAAGCTTATACACCCAATTAGGATGTTTATTGTCCTCAAAACCTGGTGGTTGACATACATAAACCTCTTCTTTAATTTTCCCATACAAAAATGCACTTTTGACATCCATTTGAAAAACTTTAAGGTTGTGATAAGCAGCATAAGCTAAAAACAATCGAATTGCTTCCAGTCTGGCTACTGGGGCAAAGGTTTCATTATAATCAATGCCTTCCTCTTGTGAAAACCCCTGTACAACCAGTCTGGCCTTGTTCTTAACAATAAGCCCATTTTCATCAGTTTTGTTCCTAAACACCCATTTAGTGCCTATTGCACACTTACCTGGAGGTAGAGGAACCAGTTCCCACACTTGCTGTTTCTTGAACTGAAGAAGCTCAAGCTGCATGGCTTCAACCCATCCATTGTCCCTTAAAGGAATGTGATAGTTCTTTGTCTCTTGCTGACTAATGAAGAGAGCATAGAAGAATAAATTAGACAATTGACTTCTTGTTGATACGCCAGCATTGATATCACCAATGATTTGAGACATAGGGTGATTCTTCAGATCTTAGTACACAATAAGATCTGTGCAAGTGTTTGTAGCAGGCTCAGCCGCAACAGATGATGACGGTGAACCATTTCCTTGAAACCAATCAGTACATGGTAATTCAAAGGAAGTTGAAGTTGTAGAAATCTCATCAGCATTTGTTGTGGATTGTGCTACTGAAGCTACAGCAACATTAGGTCTAGCTGAATTAGGCAGTTGATCACTAAACTTGAAAAGGTGATTACTGATATCATCATCATCATCAGTAACAGCAGATGGTTGACTAGCTATAGAAGATGATGGATTCATATGATCTGCAACAGCAGGTGGTTGATAAGGAACATATTGCAGAATGTCCAGATCAAACAACTCCACAGGGTTTTGTGGAATTGTATCCTTAGGGGATTCATTGAACTTTGTTAGGATCAGTGATCTACGTTTGATTGATTAGAGAGTATAGCAGCGGAACTCTAACAATGAATTAGCCAATTCACAACAACAAAGAGATATTCAATGTAAGAACAAAAACGGTTATAGATAGGGAGAATTCTGCAGATATATTTCATTCAATATTCGCTTTCGTGGTAACGGAATGTGACGATTACAATTAGGTCGACACCTCTTATATAAGAGATGTGACGTCTGCTGATGTCACTTGATAGTGACATCTAACAGAATTTATCACAAACTACTGATAGTTAACTCAACTACTGAAGATGTCAAACAGTTGACATCTTCTTACAAAAATGCTAAGTGTTAACTATTATTACAACTACTGAAAAGAAACTACTAAAATAATAACAACTGAAGAACATACTCTTCAATTGTTTTACAAATACTGAAACAAAGAAAACTACTGAAAGGTAAACCATCACAACTACTGAAGAAGACCTCTTCAGCCGTTGTGACAGCGTCTGATACTTTGGTCTTCAGCACTTGTGTCTTCAGACTCTGTCTTCAGCACTTGTGTCGTCAGACTTTGTCTTCAGCACTTGTGTCTTCAGACTTTGTCTTCAGCACTTGTGTCTTCAGACTTTGTCTTCAGCACTTGTGTCTTCAGACTTTGTCTTCAGACTTTGTCTTCAGCACTTGTGTCTTCAGACTTTGTCTTCAGCACTTGTGTCATCAGACTTTGTAATCAGCTGTTGTCTTCAGCTGTTGTGGTCTTCAGTAGTTGTTGTGACGTCTGTGGGAGTTAAAGGTTTTTCTGATCCGGCTCATTGGTTCTTTTGGTCCAACAAACTCCCCCTGAACCAATGCAGCCGAAACCTTTAACTTTATTGAGGTCCCACTTATTGTTGGTAGAATGGTTGGTCTTTTTCCTTCTTGATCAGTGAGAAGATGACCAATATAAGCACTGGCCTGGAAATCAGTCTCTAAAGATTTGGTTGGCAATGTATGGATGGGAGCTCTGTATTGGGGAATTGGACACTTAGCTGTTCCCCCATCCATCAGACTCACTTCCCATGTATAAGCCTGTAGGATTCTCTGGTGTATGCTCTGAGAAACATGATTTGTTCTTCCATGGTCAGGTTCTCGGCTTCACCATTAAACAATCCTTCTCGCCCATACAGCTCTGAGATGTACTGGCCTGTTTACCATTTTTGAGCTCAACTGTTGTAATCTGTCGGTATGCAAACTCATCAGGATGAGTCCCTTCAAGTAACAGACTAAGCTCATTTTGTTTGAAGTTCTCAAGCCTCTTGTAGACTAACCCCTTTTTAATAATTCTGTTCTCTAACATCTTTTGGGGTGGTTGTTTAGTCTCATAGACCATCTTGAAGTCTTCTACAATATCCAAGGGTGATACTACAAGGACCACTGTGATCTCTTCATCTACGATCCTTTTGACATGGCCCTTGTATCTCGAAGGAATGTCTTTCTTTACAATCCTGTGAGCCACCCTAGGATCAGGCCATACTCTTACCTTTTCCTTCTGATATTGAAATGTGTTGGCAAGGGTGTACAACCTCAAAGCTTCTTTCTTCATACTAATAATTGATGACGAAGGAGCATAAGTTTTGTCAATGCTTTTCAGCATTTCATCATCATGAAGCTTTTGCTGCTGTTCTTCTTCAATCTTTACTCTCACAGCTTCCATCTGTGAGGTGGGAGTGATGGGCATGGGTTTGGGTTTAGCCAATGTTAGGACTGCAGACAGAGGCAACCTATCTTCCTCCACATCATCCTCTTCTTCTTCTTCTAGCCTCAACACCCTTCTCTTCTTCTTCTTAGGTGCATCATCAGCTGTTGGTTTAGATGGTAAGGGAGTTGGTTTTGTGGGTTGTGGTTGTGGTTATTTTGGAGAGGGAATGTTGACAGGCTGAGTTAGCATTTTGGAGGTGAGTGTTGCTTTTGAGTATTTGGCTAGCTCAGTCCTGCTCCCTGCTCCTGCTTCATTCAAAGCTTCAAAAACAAGTCCCTTAGTATATGCTTCACATGAACAGATCTTGGTGGTGATTGCCAAGATACTGTCCCTGGACCAAGCTTTGATTTCGATCATTGATCTTCCCAGATATTTTGCAATAAATCTAATCATGATCTCAAGCCTTTCTCTTTCTAACACTTCATAACTTGCCCATCTATTATGGATTTCTTCAATCTCTAATCGTCGAATCTCAGAGTCAAGTTTATCGGTGTCATGGCCTTGCCTAAATAGCTGATCAATGATGTTGTCCATTGATCTGCTGTGTTCGGCATCAGCCTCTTTTATCAGTAGCTCCAAGGCTTTCTCTTTTTCCTTCTCTTTATCGGTCTCCACATTCAACTCCAACTCCTTTTCCACTACTCTCCCTTCTGTTTCTTTCTCCTTTTCTTTCTCCTCTGTACTCCTCTTTCTTTTTGCTTTCACTGACTTAATCTCCCCCTTTTTGGTTGCATTGGTTGCAAGGGGTTGATTCCCAGAAAGTTGTTTGCCCACAACCTCCTCTATCAATGGGTGTATTACTGAGGAAGGCCTCTCATCAATGGCTTTGATCATGATGTCAGTGATTATGGGTGTGATGAGAGGGAGGGAATTTTGAAGGATAGCAACTATTTGCTCAGGAGGGTTCTGTTCCTGAGAAATAGTGCCAGAAGTAGAGGCAGGTGGCTGAGTTGTTGGGAGTGGCTCAGTGTTTGGGAGACCTTCAGATGAAGGTGCCATCTGTGAGGTGGTAGAGGCAGATGGTCTTTGTGCCTTAGAAGTTTTGGCAAGCAGCTCTTTGAGTCTGCTCACCTCCTCTTCCAGGATGGTGTTTTGAGCGATTACATCGTAAAAGAAGCCCAGGTTATCATCAGTAGATACTGAATCACCTGACCTCCTCATAGGATCAGGATGAACATGCACTGAGTGTAGCTCAGTTGTAGCATGTGCCCCTTTGTGTTGGAACTGGGGACTTCCTTCCTCAGGACTTTGTCCATCATCAGCAGTTGCCTCTGGTAAGGTCTTAGTAATGGTACCAACTACAACCTGATCATATGCTGACGCAGGAGAAGTGGCAGCCTCACCAGAAGTTCCAATCTCCATTGCTACACTAGGAGAAGGAACATTGTAACCCCTATGCTGTGGGTTCTCAGCTGCACTTTGGTCCTCCCCCTCAATGGTAGATGTGTTCCCAGTAGTAATTGGTATTCGGGGAGGGGGTGAGGAGTGCAACTGAGTCAGCACTTGTGCAACAAGTAATGTAGGACTTTGGGGGGCGGTTGCATAGGAGATAGGGTAAAAGCAGTCTGCACCTGGGGAGGATGGTGCTCTTCAATGGCAATCTCCTCAAATGAGGAAGATCCCAGATTGGTGGGTACCCCTTCTGTTGTTGCTGCAGGCTCCTTTTGAGAGGAAACCTGAGCGGCTGTGGCTGGGAGAGTCCTTATAGCCACTGGGGGTTATAACAAGTGGATATAGCCTGCGTTTGTGTTGCAGGGGCATCCTCAGGGGACTCATTTCCCTGAGTAGCCTTTTTGGTTTTCTTTTGAGTGGTTTTGGTGGGGACTTTTGATTTGGAGGTGGTGGCTGTTGGTTCCATCTGCGTGGGTTTGCGCAGCTTGGCAGCCATTTTGAGTGATTGGTCAGAGTTGTGCCGGGAGTATACTTCAGGCAATACAGCTATAGCAGGGATTCCCAGGCCAACAAGTCCCTCAGCTTGAAGCTGGTTTGCAATTATGGCCATTATGAACCGAGGATATAATATCCAACGGTTAGCAGTTTGTTTTTGAGCCATATCCTTGAGCTCTGAAAATAGTATTTCCGAAAAATTTAAAGGTTGTTGCTCAAGGATGGAGTACATTACCTGCTGCCACCTTGTAGACATTTGATCCCAAGAGGAAGTCGTAGGAGCCAAACAGACATTTACCATGTGAAATATTTCTTCAGTATGGTGGTGGCACTAAGGTTTCCCTAATATCCATGGTGGGCAAAGGATAAATCAGTTGTGCCCTTTGGATATCCCGCAGGAGAAGTGGCATCATCCAGGTGTAGGGTTTGACGAAGTATATCGGGAGTGATGACCACTTCGTGGTTGTTGATGACCGACCGGAGAGACGCTGTGTTGTTCTCCCCAGTGGTGAGGGTGACGTTCATCCAAAACTGGTTAAGGGATTCAGCATGAAGGATTGGATTGAGAAGAAAGGCCGTTTTGTAGGGTGACTGGACCATAAGATCAATAGCATTATCGAACTTAGCCCAGAATGGCGATTTGGTGAGGTAAGCTACACAGTTATGTCGCTGTTTGAGCTGCATGGTCGCCATTAATGAGAGAGAAGTTTTGGAGAGATAAACGTTAGGTTTGAAGAAGATAAGGCTCTGAAGGATTAGGTCAGGGATATTTATAGGGTACGGGTTAGAAAACGACTGAAGGGTTTGGTGTTAGTCATCAGTAGTTTTAAAACGACTGTTGACATGGTATTACCCTTTCAGACGTTGAAACAGCTGAAGTCGTGGTTTTAGGCATCAGCGGTTATAAAACTACTGAAGACCATGGTTTTGACTTCAGATGTGTGAAAACAACTGATAACTTGGTATTAGTCATCAGTAGTTATGAAACTACTGAAGACATGGTTTTGTCATCAGTTGTTGTAAACAGCTGAAGACTTGGTGTTAGTCTTCAGTAGTTGTAAACTACTGAAGACATGGTTTTGGCTTCTGTTGTTTTGAAACAGCAGTTGTAGAAACAACTGAAGGGAAATTTCTCATCAGCTGTTTTCGTCAATTCTTAGCTTTTCAGCTGTTTCATACTGTCCTCAACACTTACTCATCAGACTTTGCATCTGCTTTTCAGGGATTTCATAGGACGTTAGTACTTATCTGTTTGTACTGATTTCAGTAGTTGTAACTACATCAGTAGTTGTAATTACATCAGTGGGTTAGAACAGATAAAGTACGTCAGTACTTGTGAGGCATTTAACCTTCAGTAGTTATTAAAAACTACTGAAGGTGAAAGAACTCATGAGTACTTATATGTGACATGGTTACCAATGATCACCAACACTTATTACTGAAATCATCAGTAGTTGTCACTTATTCTAGCTGCAACATACCAAGCCTTAACACAAGGTTTTGGAAAGTAGAACTATCCAAAGGCTTAGTAAACTTGAAAAGGTGATTACTGATATCATCATCATCATCAGTAACACCAGATGGATGACTAGCTACAGAAGATGATGGATTCATATGATCTGCAACAACAGGTGGTTGATAAGGAACATATTGTAGAATGTCCAGATCAAACAACTCCACAGGGTTTTGTGGAATTGTATCCTTAGGGGATTCATTGAACTTTGTTAGGATCAGTGATCTACGTTTGATTGATTAGAGAGTATAGCAGCGGAATTCTAACAATGAATTAGCAAATTCACAACAACAAAGAGATATTCAATGTAAGAACAAAAACGGTTATAGATAGGGAGAATTCTGCAGATATATTTCATTCAATATTCGCTTTCGTGGTAACGGAATGTGACGATTACAATTAGGTCGACACCTCTTATATAAGAGATGTGACCTCTGCTGATGTCACTTGATAGTGACATCTAACAGAATTTATCACAAACTACTGATAGTTAACTCAACTACTGAAGATGTCAAACAGCTGACATCTTCTTACAAAAATGCTAAGTGTTAACTATTATTACAACTACTGAAAAGAAACTACTGAAATAATAACAACTGAAGAACATACTCTTCAGTTGTTTTACAAATACTGAAACAAAGAAAACTACTGAAAGGTAAACCATCACAACTACTGAAGAAGACCTCTTCAGCTATTGTGACAGCGTCTGATACTTTGGTCTTCAGCACTTGTGTCTTCAGACTCTGTCTTCAGCACTTGTGTCGTCAGACTTTGTCTTCAGCACTTGTGTCTTCAGACTTTGTCTTCAGCACTTGGGTCTTCAGACTTTGTCTTCAGCACTTGTGTCTACAGACTTTGTCTTCAGACTTTGTCTTCAGCACTTGTGTCATCAGAATTTGTAATCAGCTGTTGTGTTCAGCCGTTGTGGTCTTCAGTAGTTGTTGTGACGTCTGTGGGACTTAAAGGTTTTTCTGATCCGGCTCATTGGTTCTTTTGGTCCAACAAACTTCACATGCAAGGTTTCTTCAACTATCTTTGTCCGACAGTTGAATACTCTATAAGCCTTGCAAGTGGATGAATACCCAACAAAATACCATGTATCCACCTTAGAATCAAACTTTTGGAGTTGATCCTTTGTGTTGAGAATGTAACAGGGACACCCAAATGCTCTAAAGAATGAAATCAAAGGGGCTAAATGATGTAAAACTTCATAAGGACTTTTCATCAACCTCTGATTTACTAAGGCTCTATTCTGTACATAGTAGGCTGTATTGACAGCTTCAGCCCAAAAGGTCAGTGGCAGACCAGAGTCAGCCAACATGGACCTTGCAGCTTCAATGAGGGTCCTGTTCTTTCTCTCCACTACTCCATTTTGCTCTGGAGTCCTTGGGATGCTATACTGCCTCTTGATTCCCTTTGATAAGTAAAACTCATCAAGAGTGTGGTTTCTGAATTCAGTACCATTGTCACTCCTCACACGCTTAACTGGTAGGGAATACTTCTTCTCAACGTGTAACACAAAGTTCATAATGGACTCAGCAGCCTCATCCTTTGAATGCAAGAAGAAGGTCCACACATATCTAGAGTAATCATCCACAATTACCAGACAGTATTTCTTCTTTTCCATACTCATTACCTTCACAGGACCAAAAAGATGCATGTGCAGTAGTTGTAAGCAGGCATTAGACTTGGATTCTTCTATGGTTGGGAATGAAACTTTATGTTGTTTCCCTTTTAAGCATGCAGTGCAGATTTCATCACAATTGAACTCCTTTGTTGGAAGACCTCTCACTAAACTCTTGTGGATCAGCTGATTCATGTTTTTGAGATTAACATGACCCAACCTTCTATGCCGCAGTTTAGATTCTTGGAGAGAGGCCTTGGAGAACAAGCATGGATGGCCTCTTAACTCAATTTTCTTTGACAGATCCAAGGCATATACTCTTCCTATCCTGTTAGCCTTCAGGAGAGTATTATCATCCAGTACTTTTTCAATCAGGCTCAGAACCTTGGAAGACAGAATCCTGTAGTTCTGGCTTGTGAAAAGAGCAACATGTCCTTTGTCACACATCTGGCTGACACTCAACAGATTGTATTTGAGATTCTCCACATGGTTGACATCGTGAAATCTAATATCTCCATTAGACACAAATCCCTTTCCAATGATGTAACCTTTAGCATCATTTCTAAATGAAATAAATCCCTTCTTTCCCTGAGAGTAATCATGAAGAAGAGAGCTGCTCCCAGTCATGTGCATGGATCCTCCACTGTCCACATACCAGATGCTTCTTTGGCATGCTGAAGAACCCTGCACAATCATAAGAAACTAGTTAGCTTTGGAGACCCAAACCTTTTTGGTTTCGGGACTGACTTTATAAACAGATTTAACCATAGCTGGTTTCTTATGATTAACAGCTGATGAAGATGGAGATGGTGCTGAAATGGATTTGGGCCTGGAATTCCTCTCCCGTGGTTTGATCACATGGGTTTCAAGTTGGTCAACTCTCCCCAACAGATGCTGAACTATCATAACAAGCTGCGTCTGATTTGAAGCTCGAGCTTTCAGTTCATTTGACACTCCAGAGCTTGTTTTTGATGAGTTTCTGTGACCCACCATTTCCTCCTTCTTAGACTTCACAGACTTAGTCTTATGTTTATCATGAGGAACAATATCAGCTGTCTTCTGATAAACCGCATCCTTCTTAGTGGATTTGGGTAAGGCCTTGGGTTCATCATGTTGAGATGATTGTGGTACAAACTTGGTCTCAAACTTAGCTTTCATTTTATTTATTTCTACTTTAATGAGCTTATCCATTTGGAGCTTTAAACCCTTTTTGTACCAACATTCATCAGATAGATGATTGAATTTACCACAAATTTCACATGGTTTATTCTTCATCTTGGACATCTTTACTGCTGAAGTGGAAACTACTGAAGGTGTGATCTTCAGTACTTTCCTCCTATCAGTACTAGGTACTAAAGGATTTGTAACAGCTGAAGACTGGTAATTCAACTGTTTTCCATCCGTCCTAATAGACTGTTTGATGGATTCCTCAGCAGTTGTTAGTCCTTGTATTTCAACTGATTTGAAATGCTTTTCAGATGTTGGGTCTCTTTCAGTACTTGGGGTACATTGAGGAACGACATCTGAAGTACTCAGCTTCATATGAGTCTCAGTAGTTAGACCACTAGTCAATTTATTTGTTAAGATCTTAACACCGGTTTCATTCTCTGATCTTAGATTATCATTGGAGAATGACTCACACGATAATGTGGTTTGGAGATTGCTTTCACTTTCAAACTTAACTATGGAGTTAGGAGTAAAGTCTGTTGGTGGAGCAGTATGGTTGTAACCAATACCAAACTTCACATTTGAAGCAGTTTGCTTGCTAAGAAGCATTTCAAATCCCTTGAATGATGAGATCTAGCGTTCACACTCAACTTGGGTCACTGCAAGTTTTTCTTTGAGACTCCTGTGGTCTTCCAGAATAACCTCTAGCTTGGCCTTTTCATCATTTAATTGGCATTTAAGCTTATAAATCTCATCACTTTTACTGTTAAGAGCAGACTCATACTCAGCTTTTCTTTTGAAAATAATTTTCTCAAGCTCAAGTTTTTGATTTATTAATGCTACATTTGCCTCTCTAATAGAGACAAAGGCAGCTATGCATGATTCTATAGATAACTTGGCTTTACCCTCTGAAGATACCTGAGTTACCAGTGAAGATGATGTATTTGAACAGGAACCCTCAGTAGACTCCAGGGCCATGAGAGCAAGATTTCCAAAAGGGTGTTCACCACCATGTTGACTAGCACCAGCATAGTATTGCTCAGTGTGACTAGACAAGTTATCAGGTAAGCTACTCCAGTCAACGACTCCAGGTGTGAAGAAGCTGTGATGAGGTTATGATTGAGATGAAGATGGTTGAGGTTCTGGTACTGCATGAGGTTGTGGTACTATAGGAGCTTGAACTTGATTTGACTGTGGCATATAATAGCAGGGATAAGGATATGGTATTTGACCCTGAGGAACAAAATATGCAGGAGAATGAGGGTGTGATGAATGACTAGAACCAACAGAATGTTGCCCTTTTGATTGTGAATTGTTATTTGGAAAAGTCAAAAAGGGTGCAGAAGAGTTAGGTCCAGTTGATCTACACTCTCTTGCAAAGTGTCCAAGCCTGTGGCATTTGTGACACTTCAACTTGCTCTTGTCAAAACCGACTTTAGTTTTGTCAGAGAGTCCAGGAAATTTCCTGCTAGTTCTCTTGTAGAATTTCTGAGATCTGATATTGATCAAGGCCATTTGGCTCAAAATATCCATCTCTTCTAGATCATCATTAGCAATGCCCTTCAAATCATCCATGATAAAGCATAGATTGTCACTATTATTACCAGGATGACAATCAACACTCACAAAGGCATGATTAGAATTGTTTGAGGTGAAATCAATATGCTCATCATAGTGGCATTCTGATCCAGCATACTCTGACTCATGACTTACCAAGGCAGTGTTTCCTGGTACAAAATCATCAGTGAGCTTTCCAGATGATGACAGTTTTCGTTTCTGTTCTATCTCTCTCTCAAATGTGAGCAATTTCCCATGGAGTTGGGTGAGAGATAGTTTGCCCAAATTTGCACTGGAGCGTAGGACAATAGTATATGTGTCCCATCTCTCAGGCAGTGATCTGAGAAATCTGTTATTCATCTGGCTATTGTGTACTCATGTTTGACCATTTTTAATTCAGAGATCAAACAAGAGAACCGCTCAAACTGTTGAGTTAGTGTCTCACCCTTCCTATGAGAGAATGTCTCATATTGTTGGGCAAGGATTTCTCTATTATTTGCCAAGACCTCATCTGTTCCTCCAAATTGTTCTTTCAATACATTCTAGAGGTCATGGGCAGTTTCATAATGCATTAGCCCAGAATAGATTTCATTGGGCAGAGCCATGGCCAGAATTCCATGGGCTTTTGCATCAATCTCAAACAATTTCTTATCCTCATCTGAGTATTGCTCCCTCCTCTTCGGAACCATTTGATTGGTTTCTGGGTTGTTCACCATAGGCTTGTGTGGACCATGTACCACTGATGTCCAACAACCTGAGCTGTTAACAGACAGGTGATGGAGCATTCGTCGTTGCCATATGTTATACTCATTCCTAACCAGCATTGGAGGCTTGGTTGAGGAACCAGTATTATGAGGATCATTGGAAGGAGTAGTCATTTCAGGTCCAAATACAATTTAATTCAATCTTTTTAAAAGATTTTACACAGACCACAACAGACTCAATGAAAACCAAGAATAAATCTCAGGATGAATGATCAAAAACACAGAAAATTCAATCTCTATAACCGTTTCTTGCAAAAATGCTAATTCAATCAAACTTGGATCTTGGATAGCAGTTTCAATGTCAATTATTAGATCGATCAATGATTAACAAGCTCTGATACCATTTGACAGGATCAGTGATCTCAAGTTTGATGGATTAGAGTGTAACGCAGCGGAATAAGAACAAGAATTAGAAAAATTATAGCAAGAATTTGATATTCGTATGCATTAAGAACAAATACGGTTGTAAAGAGAGAATATATTTCTGTGAAAAGGAATGTTTCAATAATATCAAATGTTTCTGCTCAATCATTCACAGATTACAATTGGGTTGACACTCCTTATATAGAGTGCAATCACTGCTGATATCACGGGATAGTGACATCTGGCAGATTTGTTACAAAAATAACTAAAACTTAACAAACTACTGAAATGTTCACAACTACTGAGAACATATCAGAGTGCTAAGTATAAAACATAATACTACCGACTTTGTCTTCAGCACTTGTGTCTTCAGACTTTGTCTTCAGCACTTGTCTTCAGACTTTGTCTTCAGCACTTGTGTCTTCAGACTTTGTCTTCAGCACTTGTCTTCAGACTTTGTCTTCAGCACTTGTGTCTTCAGACTTTGTCTTCAGCACTTGTCTTCAGACTTTGTCTTCAGCACTTGTGTTCAGACTTTGTCTTCAGCACTTGTCTTCAGACTTTGTCTTCAGCTGTTGTGGACTTCAGCAATTGTTGTGACGTCTGTGGGACTTAAGGTGTTTTCTGATCCGGCTCATTGGTTCTTTTGGTCCAACATAAGTGGTATTTATAGGTTATGGGTTTCCAATCGTACGACTGAACCATTAGCATGGTTCAGTTGTGCGACTAAATCGTGCGGTTTCTCCATACGCATGATACATGGTTCTGTCATACCGCTGAGTCAATCTTATGTCTCAATCGTGTGACTGAACCAGTCTCCTGGTTCATTCTTGCGATAGGTCCATTAGCATGTTGTATGCATGCGTACGGTCCATAAGCATGGTCCATTCATATGACGACTCATACCACTAGGTTTGAACACATTTCTCAATCATTATAGACTAAGAACTATGCGCAACAATCTCAAACCTATATAGTAAGTTCATTATACTTTAACACACAATAATACTTTGAAGTATTAAACATTATGAACATCAACCACATATTAAATTTCATTTAACCCATTCATTACATATGTGTAAGAAAATAAAGACTTTTACATTAAGCACATAAACTAGGGACATACGTATGGAATACTAACAAATTTCGTCTTTATACATAATCAAGTAGTACGGAATTGTATTAATTTGGCGATCTAATTAGTGAGAACAATTACCCGATCGATGTAAGAATGAAACAAAACGTTATGAACGAGTAGAGATCGATATGGATTGATCTATGAAGTTTGACAGGCTTCCATGGACGTTCTAGACGGCTAGGGTTCGCAAGATTATCAAGTGTTTGAATTCTTCTTCAACTGTTTTTTTTAATTAAGTGGTATTTATAGGTTATGGGTTTCCAATCGTACGACTGAAACCATTAGCATGGTTCAGTTGTGCGAGTGAATCGTGCGATTGATCCATACGCACGACTGAAGGTTCTGTCGTACGACTGAGTCAGCTTATGTCTCAATCGTGCGAATGATCAAGTCTCCTCGTTCAGTCATGCGACAGGTCCATTACCATGATCTATTAATGCGTATGGTCCATAAGCATGGTCCATTCGCATGAAGACTCATATGACTAAGTTTGAACACATTTCTCAATCACTATTGACTAACAACTATGCACAACAATGTCAAGCCTATATAGTAAGTTCATTATACTTTAACACATAATAATACTATGAAATATTAAACATTATGAACATCAATCACATATTATACATCATTTAAGGCATTCTATACGTATGTGTAAGATATGAAAGACTTTTACATTAAGTACATCAACTAGGGACGTACGTACAGAATACTAACAAATTCTGCGTTTATACAGAATCAATAGTGCGGAATCCTATTTGTTGGCTACCCAATCAGTTAGAACAATTACCCGATCGATGTAAGATTGAAACAAAATGTTACGAATGATTAAAGATCGATCAGGATTCATCTATGAAGTTTGACAATCTTCGATGGACGTTCTAGAGGGCTAGGGTTTGTAAGAGTATCAAGTGTTTGAATTCTTCTTAAACTGTTTTTCTTTTCACGAATTAAGTGGTATTTATAGGTTTTAGGTTTCCAATCGTACGACGGAACCATTAGCATGGTTCAGTCGTGCGACTGGATCGAGCGATTGATCCATACTCACGACTCAAGGTTCTGTCGTACGACTGAGTCAATCTTATGTCTCAATGGTGCGACTGATCCAGTCTCCTGGTTCAGTCATACGACTGGTCCCATTAGCATGATGTATTCATGCGTATGGTCCAAAACCATTATCCATTCACATGAAGACTCATAAGACTAAGTTTGAACACATTTCTCAATTATTATTGACTAAGAACTATGCACAACAATCTCAAACCTATATAGTAAGTTCATAATACTTTAACACACAATAATACTATGAAATAGTAAACATTATGAACATCAAGCACATATTATATTTCATATAACCCATTCTATACATATGTGTAAGATATGATAGACTTTTACATTAAGCATATAAATTAGGGACATACATACGGAATACTAACAAATTCTGCATTTTTACAGAATCAAATAGTGTGGAATCCTATTAGTTTGGCGACCCAATCAATGAGAACAATTACCTGATCAATGTAAGATTGAAACAAAATGTTATGAACGAGTATAGATCGATTAGGATTGATCTATGAAGTTTGACAGGCTTCCATGGACATTCTTGACGGGTTTGCTAGAACACAAAATCCATGTTTAACCTTTTAAACATTCTGAAAAACGCAGCGGAAATATGGCTTTTAAAACGATTTTTAAAGCTGAAAATCTTATCTTCTATATGTTCATATGTTATGAAAAACAAACCCAATCATGAGGATCATTCTTATGTGAATAGACAGCTATGTCAATACATAAACGTACATAAAATCACAGCTTGAACAAGCTGTGACAACTACCTTGTTCCAGCACCAAATGTCGACCAAAATGGGATGTTTGATGCTTGTTCTTTTGGCCAAGACTTCAAGGAGGAGTCCTCAAGTGCTTATACCCAAAGCCTTGTGAAGCATACACAACTCTTGCTAGGGAGAGATCACCAAATCAAGACCAAGAAACTGCTTCAAAAGCTGCTGCCCAGCCGAGACCAAGAGGGAGAGGTTTTTAGAGTTTTTGTCTTACAAAGTTGCATGTAATGTGTGTGGTCTATCAGATTTTTTTAAGTCCAAGACTCAATTAAATGTGTGTTGGTGGTCAAAACAAGTTTGGTCCAATAGAATGAGAGGGGAGGGGCGGCCAAAAGGGGTTTAAAACCCTTTTCCCTCTCAAAACTATCACACATTAAAATGTCACTTATACTAGACATACAATTAATTGTATGTACAAGATATATAAATGTAATTACATACTTATACAATTAACCATTTAATTTATAAGCTGTAATTTCTCACTTAATATTGGTGTCATCTAACTAATTTAAACAACACATCAAATAATATTGTTGAACAAAATATCCTAATAAGTTGTTCCCACTTACATGCAACTTATTTAGAAAACCCATTTTCTAAATTGGTGTAAATATTTAATTGCATGATCACATCATCAATTAAATATTTAATTGGTGTTTGCCAAGCTTGTTGTTGGGTATAACCCGACTTGGATCATAACGTACTAACCAGATCGATATTCTAAGTGTCTTGGGCACACAGAATCCAACAATCTCCCACTTGCCCAAGATTCATAGAAGATTGATGCAAGCAGTAAATACCACCTAACAATGGTTCACTACCCTTAATACGCATGACTTGTAGCCATTCAATAACATCATCCCTTTCAAGTACCCTACTTGAAATGATTTAGGTGAATCAATCATCTATCCTTTTGTTTCAGATGTCATGTCAAATCCAAGAACACAGAATGATCATTTCTTGTTGATGTAACTTATCAGGCCTTAGACATCTAACTCTCAACTAATAAGAGGAACAAATTCCATCTTGACTACATATGTTTCTCACAGACACCTTATGTCATACCTGAATATACCCTTATGTACTGTCCACTATTTCAGAACAGTGAAGAAGAAGCTCAAGGTATAATACTTGGTGAATATCAAAACCAATATGTATCTCAGGTCGGAGGATACCAAATGATATTCGCCTTTACTCAAAATTACTTATGATCAATCAATAAGATTCCATGTAGTAAAATTTGAGATGCGGGTTAGTCCAATATTTGTATCCCACAAATATCTATGAACCTTGGTAGCAACCCATTGCTCTATATTCATCCTTATGAATATCAACCAATCCAAGTTCATAATAGTCTTACCTTCAAACTTGTTCCACAAGTGTGAACGACTACGGACATTTAGAGTAAACATTTTACTCATGGATTAAACATGCTAAATTGGAATATTATTTGAAACATTATAACCAAATAATTTTATTCAAATAATAGAAAGTTCCACATATCCAAATACAAAATTTATAGATCAAATCCAATCACTAGAATATCGAAGTCCCATGGCACAAGTATGACATTCATGCTTTGCCTTTTCAAGGAGCTTCGTGAGAGGATCCGCAACGTTTTGATCCGTGTGAACTTTGCGAATACATATCTTTCCCTTTTCAACTTCATCTCGTATGTAGTTGAATCTCCGCTCATATGCCTGGTCTTTTGATGAGCACGGGGTTCCTTGATTTGTGCAATCGCACCCTCGTTATCACAAAAGATCTCTAGGGGGTCCTGAATGGAGGGGACAACCCCTAGATCGGCAATGAATTTCTTTAACCATGCAGCTTCTTGAGCTGCCAATGAGGCGGCGACATATTCTGATTCTGTAGTTGATAGAGCCACCACATCCTGCTTGGAGCTCTTCCAAGAGACCGCTCCTCCATTCAGAATGAAAATGTATCCCAATTGTGACCGTGAATCATCACGATCGGTTTGGAAACTCGCATCCGTGTAACCTTTTACAACGAGTTCCTCGTCGCCAGATCCATAGATCAGGAACATATCTCTTGTCCTCCTTAGGTACTTAAGTATGTTCTTAACAACCATCCAATGATTGTTTCCAGGATTCTGCTGGTAACGGCTTGTCATGCTTAAGGCGCATGACACGTCTGGTCGAGTGCATATCATTGCATACATGATGGATCCTATAGCAGATGCGTATGGGATTGCCTTCATTTTATCTTGCTCTTCCTTTGAGCTTGGACATTGAGTCGTACTCAATATCGTTCCTCTTTGAATAGGTACGGTACCTTTCTTAGAATTCTCCATCTTGAACCTCTTCAAGATTTTATCAATATATGCACTTTGATTCAAACCAATCAACCGCCTTGATCTATCCCTATAGATCTTTATTCCCAGAATATAGGCGGCTTCACCAAGATCCTTAATGGAAAAACAACTTCCAAGCCAGTTTTTTACACCTTCCAAGGTCGGAATGTCATTTCCAAATAGCAGTATGTCATCAACATACAATACTAGGAAAGTTATTGTGCTCCCACTAGCCTTCTTATACACACAAGCCTCATCAGCGTTTTTGATGAAACCAAATTTCTTTACTTCCTCATCAAAACGGTGATTCCAGCTTCTCGATGCTTGTTTCAATCCATAGATTGATTTCTTTAACTTGCATACTTTATTAGGATGTATTGGATCGACAAAACCTTCAGGCTGAACCATATAGACATCTTCCTCAAGGTATCCATTTAGGAAAGCGGTTTTGAATCCATTTGCCAAATCTCATAATCATAATGAGCAGCTATGGCAAACAATATCCTTATAGACTTTAGCATCGCAACAGGTGAGAAAGTTTCATCATAATCAACCCCTTGACTTTGAGTGAAACCCTTTGCTACAAGTCTAGCTTTATAAGTATCCAAGTTTCCATGCATATCGGTTTTCTTCTTGAAAACCCACTTACTTCCAACTATCTTGGAGTTAAGAGGTGGTACAACCAAGTCCCATACTTGATTGTCATACATGGATTGCATCTCAACGTTCATGGCTTCAAGCCATTTGTCACAATCCGTGTTGGACATTGCATCATGGTATGTGGTTGGTTCATCAGAATCTATCACATAGCATCCATCCATGAAAAATCCATATCTTTCTGGTGGATTACTAGTTCTACCACTTCTGCGAACGTGTTGTGTGTATTGATCAACCACTTGATCATCCTCAACATCCTCATGTTGAGTGCTAGTTTCAACCAAACGTGCATCGGGCTGTGGTTCTTGATCTTCCTCAAGATCCACTGTTCTACTGCTAGCTCCTTCCATAAGGAACTTTGCTTCTAAGAACTCACCCTTTCTGGCAACAAACACCTTTTGTTCCATTGGATCATAGAAATAATATCCCATAGAATCTCTAGGATATCCAATAAAGATACACTTGGTGGATCGGACATCCAATTTGTTTGGGGTGGGAGTCTTAACATAAGCCTCACATCCCCAACCCTTAAGTACGATAGGGATGGAACTCTTCCATGCCATATCTCAAAAGGTGTCCTTTCCACCATTTTGGTTGGGGCCATGTTTAGAATACGGGCCGCGGAGAGCAAAGCGAAACCCCAAATTGATAGAGGTAATGAGCTTCTAGCCATCATAGATCGGACCATATCCAATAAGGTTCGATTCCTCCTCTCAGACACACCATTATGTTGTGGTGTTCCAGGTGGAGTGAGCTGTGAGACAATCCCACAACTCCTAAGATGATCTTGAAAAGCTTCACTTAGGTATTCACCTCCTCTATCGGTACGGAGAACTTTAGTTGACTTGTTGAGTTGATTTTCTACTTCATTCTTGAAGATTTTGAACATTTCAAAAGCTTCATCTTTGTGCCTTAATAAGTACACATACCCATAGCGACTATAATCGTCGGTAAAGGTAATGAAGTATCTTTCACCATTCCTAGTCATTGGCTTAAAATGACCACATACATCCGAATGTATGATTCCTAATAAACCCTTTGCCCTTTCGGTAGACCCACTAAAAGGTGCCTTAGTCATCTTACCTTGTAAACAAGATTCACAAACATCAAATGAATCATATTCATTTGTTTTTAAAAGACCATTCTTTTGAAGTGTTTGTAAACGTTTCTTGTTTATATGGCCAAGACGACAATGCCAAAGATAGGTACCACTTAAGTCCAACTTGAGTTTCTTGGTGTTAGTTTGGTACAATGAACTATTTAAAGTATTTTCATGAACCAATTCAATACCATTAATGGGAATAGCTTTAAAATAGAACATTCCATTAAAAGAAACATGGATATTTTCCTCAACGAATGATAATACATATCCAAATTGTTTTAATAGGGCTACAGAGATAATATTCCTAGTCAAACTAGGAGCATACAAAACATTGTTCAAAATTACTTCCAAACCATTTGGAAGTTTCAAGATGTAGTCACCACGGGCTTCTACTTGAACTTTAGCCCCATTGCCCATGTAGAGGCTCACATCCCCTTTCTTGAAGTCACTACTTCTTTTGAACCCCTGCAACAAATTGAAATGTGAGTTCCACATCCGGTATCTAATACCCATGTGTTAGAGGATATCATGTTTAAATCAATATGGATCATGTATATTGTACCTGAGGTCTGCCCGGCATCCCTCTTCGCTTTCAACTCTTGGAGATGGACGGACAATTCCTTGCCCAATGTCCAATCTCCCCACACTTGAAGCATGGGTCATTAGTGGCAACCTTTTGCCTTTTCTCTTGTGGTTTGGGTGGCACCCTTGCCACCCCTTTCCCTTTTCCCCAAGCGGGTCCCTTACCCTTGGCAACCTTTGCCTTGGGTGCGGGACGAGGCCTTTTATTGTTCCCACCTTCATTGATGGTGAGGGGTAAAACCCTTTTACCCATGGCCGCCTCGGCCGTTTTGAGCATTGAGTGAAGCTCACCAATGCTTTTGTCCCAGCATTCATGTTGTAGTTCAACACGAATGTCTCGAACCTCTTGGTAAGGCCATTGAGGATCAAATCCGTGGCCAATTCCTTCGAGACGGGACAATTAAGCCTCTCGAGGCGGTCAATGTGACTTTTCATCTTAAGTACATAAGATGAAACAGATTGGTTGTCGTCCATACGACATGCATGGAGCGCTCGAACCGTTTCGAAGCGCTCAACCCTTGCTTGCTGTTGGAACGTTTCCTTCAGCTGGGTTATCATGTCATAAGCCCCGTGGTGTTCATACTCCTTTTGGAGATCCGGAGTCATGCTCGCTAGCATAAGACAAGACACTTGGACGGAGTCCTCAGTGTATTTCAGCCAATCATTAAAGGCCTCCTCATCATCCTCGCTAGGTTGATCGAGGACAGGGTCGTCTAAAACATACGATCGTCTCTCTTGCTTGAGAACAATTCTCAAGTTTCGATACCAATCGATGAAGTTGTTATGGTTTAGACGTTCCTTTTAGAGGATCGCTCGTAGGGATTGGTTGGACGCGGATGAGTTATCGGAATTATCATTATTAGAGGCCATCTACAAAATTTAACTAAGTTTTATTTAGTATTTTCGATATTGTAATTTTAATAACAATGTCTTACAAGACTTTTCATATTAAAATCTAGAACCCAATATTACATTTAAATTGTGGTTAGGTGACCTTTATCCCACGTTTTAAATTAATAAGGTGGTCACGTTTGACGATTGCAACCATTTGCACTTCTAGAGGTATGGGATCGACTCTTGAACATCATATGTAAAGTCGGCATGAAAATCCCATCAACACCATTTGGAAACCACATTGTAGGTGATCCATTAACATGGTTTGCAAATCAAGACATCCTACTTACACCCACGTGTGAGTTTGCCAAAACAAATGGTTAGGTGACCTTTATCCCATAAGTAAGGCATTCTCACCTCAAATCACAAGTTCCCTCAAAATGGTTGGGTGACCTTTATCCCACTAAGAGTTCCCAAGTGACTCAAGTGTTGTGTAAAAGGACGGTGTTGATCTCGTTTAAAATATTAGAGATTCTTAATTCTAGTTTAGTAAATCCTATGTACTTGTATTTGCATGCTTTCAAATACAAGATACCCTATGGTTCTTTGATTAAAACCAATTTTAATCTTTAAAGTCATTAAACCATTTTAATTACTTTTATTAACTTTTAAGAACCAACAATTTTCAGCTTGTTAAGTTTGTAATGAGTTGTAATGAATATCCAAGTACTAACCAAACAATCAAACAACAAACAATCAAACAAGCAAATATATATACAAACATGAGTGCATGACCATAGCTACTAAGTTGACAACACTTGTTTGCCATCACAAGTGTTGTCATAAGGTCTTTTCTAAGGTTGAAATCAACACTATATCCAGGTCATCTTAGACCTCACTTGAACTTGCATCCATATGCTTCAAGTTCCATGTCTTTGATGTCCATCTTTGGGTCTTGAACTTGTGCATCTTCCTTTTACAAAATTGTATCCTAATACATTTTTCTAATAAAAGAAATGCACCTAATCTATTACAAACCCAAATGAATGAATAATTACAACCCAAATGAATGAATAATTACAACCCAATTGAATGAAAGAATACAACCAACACAAGCATCCAAAACATCACAAGGTCAAAGGCTAGGTTATGCACACTATCATCAAATGAACATAACATCAAAACATATAATGAAACCCCTTTTAAAACCACCAAATTTCAGCCAACATAAACTGAAATTTTTGGTTTTAAACATTGTCTAAACAATCAACACATCAAAATATGTATCTTTCAAGATCTAATCACTAGCATGTGTGATACGATCTTGAAAGTTGGGGAATCATTCAACCAAACAATAACAGCCCAAAATCAGTCTATAACTAGTATATAATCATGCTTTAAAACCAATTTTAAAGACAAAACAAGCAAGTCATCCACATAACCGGCTCTTGATGCCATTGACGGGTTTGCTAGAACACAAAATCCATGTTTAACCTTTTAACATTCTGAAAAACGCAGCGGAAATATGGCTTTTAAAACGATTTTTAAAGCTGAAAATCTTATCTTCTATATGTTCATATGTTATGAAAAACAAACCAAATCATGAGGATCATTCTTATGTGAATAGACAAGCTATGTCAATACATAAACGTACATAAAATCACAGCTTGAACAAGCTGTGACAACTACCTTGTTCCAGCACCAAATGTCGACCAAAATGGGATGTTTGATGCTTGTTCTTTTGGCCAAGACTTCAAGGAGGAGTCCTCAAGTGCTTATACCCAAAGCCTTGTGAAGCATACACAACTCTTGCTAGGGAGAGATCACCAAATCAAGACCAAGAAACTGCTTCAAAAGCTACTGCCCAGCCGAGACCAAGAGGGAGAGGTTTTTAGAGTTTTTGTCTTACAAAGTTGCATGTAATGTGTGGGTCTATCAGATTTTTTTAAGTCCAAGACTCAATTAAATGTGTGTTGGTGGTCAAAACAGTTTGGTCCAATAGAATGAGAGGGGAGGGGCGGCCAAAAAGGGGTTTAAAACCCTTTTCCCTCTCAAAACTATCACACATTAAAATGTCACTTATACTAGACATACAATTAATTGTATGTACAAGATATATAAATGTAATTACATACTTATACAATTAACCATTTAATTTATAAGCTGTAATTTCTCACTTAATATTTGGTGTCATCTAACTAATTTAAACAACACATCAAATAATATTGTTGAACAAAATATCCTAATAAGTTGTTCCCACTTACATGCAACTTATTTAGAAAACCCATTTTCTAAATTGGTGTAAATATTTAATTGCATGATCACATCATCAATTAAATATTTAATTGGTGTTTGCCAAGCTTGTTGTTGGGTATAACCCGACTTGGATCATAACGTACTAACCACATCAATATTCTAAGTGTCTTGGGCACACAGAATCCAACAGTTCTAGACGGCTAGGGTTGGTAAGAGTATCAAGTGTTTTGAATTCTTCTTCAAGTGCTTTTTGATTCACGAATTAAGTGGTATTTATAGGTTATGGGTTTCCAATCGTACGACTGAACCATTAGCATGGTTTAGTCGTGCGACTGAATCGAGCGATTGATCCATACGCATGATTTAAGGTTCTGTCGTACGACTGACTCAATCTTATGTCTCAATGGTGCGACTGATCCAGTCTTTTGGTTAGTGGTGCGACAGTTCCACTAGCATGATGTATTCATGCGTATGGTCCATAAGCATGGTCCATTCGCATGAAGACTCATACGACTAAGTTTGAACACATTTCTCAATCATTATTGACTAAGAACTATGCATAACAACCTCCAACCTATATAGTAAGTTCATTATACTTTAACATAGAATAATACTATGAAATATTAAACGTATGAACATCAACCACATATTATATTTCATTTAACCCATTCATTACTTATGTGTAAAACATGAAAGACTTTTACATTAAGCACATATACTAGGGACATACGTACAGAATACAAACAGATTCTGCGTTTATACAGAATCAAATAGTGCGGAATCCTATTTCTTGGTGATCCAATCAGTGAGAACATGTAATCAATCGATGTAAGATTGAAACAAAATGTTATGAACGAGTAGAGATCGATTTAGATTGATCTATGAAGTTTGACAGGCGTCCATGACTGTTCTAGACGGCTAGGGTTCATAGGAGTATCAGGTGTTTTGAATTCTTCTACAACTATTTTTTTACATGAATTAATTGGTATTTGTAGGTTATGGGTTTCCAATCGTACGACTGAACCATTAGCATGGTTCAGTTGTGCGACTGAATCGTGCGATTGATCCATAAGCACGACTGAAGGTTCTGTCGTACGACTGAGTCAATCAGATGTCTTAATCGTGCGACTGATCAAGTCTCTTGGTTTAGTCATGCGACTGGTCCATTAGCATGATGTTTCATGCGTATGGCCGATAAGCATTGGCCATTCACATGAAGACTCATACGACTAAGTTTGAACACATTTCTCAATCATTATTGACTAAGAACTATGCACAACAATCTCAAACCTATATAGTAAGTTCATTATACTTTAACACACAATAAAACTATGAAATAATAAACATTATGAACATCAACCACATATTATATTTCATTTAACCCATTCTATACATATGTGTAAGATATGAAAGACTTTTACACTAAGCACATAAACTAGGGACATACGTACAAAATACTAACAAATTCTGCATTAGGGTTGGTAAGAGTATCAGGTGTTTTGAATTCTTCTTCAACTATTTTTTTTCACCAATTAAGTGGTATTTATAGGTTATGGGTTTCCAATCGTACGACTAAACCATTAGCATGGTTCAGTCGTGCGACTGAATCGAGCGATTGATCCATACGCACGATTGATGGTTCTGTCGTACGACTGAGTCAATCTTATGTCTCAATGGTACGACTGATCCAGTCTCCTGGTTCAGTCGTGCAACTGGTCCATTAGCGTGATGTATTCATGCTTATGGTCCATAAGCATGGTCCATTCGCATGAAGACTCATAAAACTAAGTTTGAACACATTTCTCAATCATTATTGACCAAGAACTATGTACAACAACCTCCAACCTATATAGTAAGTTTATTATACTTTAAAACAGAATAATGCCATGAAATATTAAACATTATGAACATCAACCACATATTATATTTAAATTTAACCCATTCATTACTTATGTGCAAGACATGAAAGACTTTTACATTAAGTACATAAACTAGGGACATACGTACGGAATACTAACAGATTCTACGTTTATACATAATCAAATAGTGTGGAATCCTATTTGTTTAGTGATCCAATTAGTGAGAAAAATTAACCAATCGATGTAAGATTGAAACAAAATGTTATGAACGAGTAGACATCGATCTTGATTGATCTATGAAGTTTGACAGGCTTCCATCGATGTTCTAGACGGCTAGGGTTCATAAGAGTATCAAGTGTTTTGAATTCTTCTACAACTGTTTTTTTCCATGAATTAAGTGGTATTTGTAGGTTATGGGTTTCCATTCGTATGACTGAACGATTAGCATGGTTTAGTTGTGCGACTAAATCGTCTGATTGATCCATACAGACGACTGAAGGTTCTGTCATACGACTGAGTCAATCTTATGTCTCAATCGTGCGACTGATCCAGTCTCCTAGTTCAATCATGCGACATGTCTATTAACATGATGTATTTATGCGTATGGTCCATAAGCATGATCCATTCTCATGAAGATTCATACGACTAATTTTGAACACATTTCTTAATCATTATTGACTAAGAACTATGCACAACAATTTCAAACCTATATAGTAAGTTCATTATACTTTAACACGCAATAATACTATGAAATATTAAACACTATGAACATCAACCACATATTATATTTCATTCAACCCATTCATTACATATATGTAAGACATGAAAGACTTTTTCATTAAGCACATAAACTAGGGACATACGTACAAAATACTAACAAATTCTGCATTAGGGTTGGTAAGAGTATCAGGTGTTTTGAATTCTTCTTCAACTATTTTTTTTCACCAATTAAGTGGTATTTATAGGTTATGGGTTTCCAATCGTACGACTAAACCATTAGCATGGTTCAGTCGTGCGACTGAATCGAGCGATTGATCCATACGCACGATTGATGGTTCTGTCGTACGACTGAGTCAATCTTATGTCTCAATGGTACGACTGATCCAGTCTCCTGGTTCAGTCGTGCAACTGGTCCATTAGCATGATGTATTCATGCTTATGGTCCATAAGCATGGTCCATTCGCATGAAGACTCATAAAACTAAGTTTGAACACATTTCTCAATCATTATTGACTAAGAACTATGTACAACAACCTCCAACCTATATAGTAAGTTCATTATACTTTAAAACAGAATAATGCCATGAAATATTAAACATTATGAACATCAACCACATATTATATTTAAATTTAACCCATTCATTACTTATGTGCAAGACATGAAAGACTTTTACATTAAGTACATAAACTAGGGACATACGTACGGAATACTAACAGATTCTACGTTTATACATAATCAAATAGTGTGGAATCCTATTTGTTTAATGATCCAATTAGTGAGAAAAATTAACCAATCGATGTAAGATTGAAAAAAAATGTTATGAACGAGTAGAGATCCATCTTGATTGATCTATGAAGTTTGACAGGCTTTCATGGATGTTCTAGACGGCTAGGGTTCATAAGAGTATCAAGTGTTTTGAATTCTTCTACAACTGTTTTTTTCCATGAATTAAGTGGTATTTGTAGGTTATGGGTTTCCATTCGTATGACTGAACCATTAGCATGGTTTAGTTGTGCGACTAAATCGTCCGATTGATCCATACGGACGACTCAAGGTTCTGTCGTACGACTGAGTCAATCTTATGTCTCAATCGTGCGACTGATCCAGTCTCCTAGTTCAATCGTGCGACAGGTTTATTAACATGATGTATTTATGCGTATGGTCCATAAGCATGATCCATTCTCATGAAGACTCATACGACTAAGTTTGAACACATTTCTTAATCATTATTGACTAAGAACTATGCACAACAATTTCAAACCTATATAGTAAGTTCATTATACTTTAACACGCAATAATACTATGAAATATTAAACACTATGAACATCAACCACATATTATATTTCATTCAACCCATTCATTACATATATGTAAGACATGAAAGACTTTTTCATTAAGCACATAAACTAGGGACATACGTACGGAATACTAACAGATTCTGTGTTTATACAGAATCAAATAGTGCAGAATCCTATTTATTTGGCGATCCAATCAGTGAGAACAATTACCCGATCGATGTAAGATTGAAACAAAACGTTATGAACGAGTAGAGATCGATCTGGATTGATCTATGAAGTTTGACAGGCTTCCATGGACGTTCTAGACGGCTAGGGTTCGTAAGAGTATCTAGTGTTTTGAATTCTTCTTCAACTATTTTTTTTCACGAATTAAGTGGTATTTATAGGTTATGGGTTTCCAATCGTACGACTGAACCATTAGCATGGTTCAGTCGTGCGACTGAATCGAGCGATTGATCCATACGCACGATTGAAGGTTCTGTCGTACGACTGAGTCAATCTTATGTCTCAATGGTCCGACTGATCCAGTCTCTTGGTTCAGTCGTGCGACTGGTCCATTAGCATAATGTATTCATGCGTATGGTGACTAAGTTTGAACACATTTCTCAGTCATTTTTGACTAAGAACTTTGAACAACAAGCTTAAACCTAAATAGTAAGTTCATTATACTTTAACAAACAATCATACTATGAAATATTAAATGTTATGAACATCAACCACATATTATATTATATTTAACCCATTCATTACATATGTGTAAGACATGAAAGACTTTTACATTAAGCACATAAACTCGGGACATACGTATGGAATACTAACAGATATTGCATTTATACAGAATCAAATAGTGCAGAATCCTATTTGTTTGGCAATCCAATCAGTGAGAACAATTACCCGATCGATTTAAGATTGAACGAGTAGAGATCGATCAGGATTGATAAATAAAGTTTGACAGGCTTCCTTGGACATTCTAGATGGCTAGGGTTCGTAAGAGTATCAATTGTTTTGAATTCTCCTTCAAGTTTTTTTCCAGGAATTAAGTGGTATTTACAGGGTATGGGTTTCCAATCGTACGATTGAACCATTAGCATGGTTCCGTCGTGCCACTGAACCATTACCATGGTTCAGTCATGCGACTGAATTATGCGATTGATCCATACGCACGACTAAAGTTTCAGTCGTGCGACTGAGTCAATCTTATGTCTCAATGGTGCGACTGATCCAGTCTACTGGTTCGGTCGTGCGACTGGTCCATTATCATGATGTATTCTTCCGTATGGTCCATAGGCAAGGTCGATTTGAATGATGACTCATACGACTAAGTTTAAACACATTTTTCAATCATTATTGACTAAGAACTATGCGCAACAACCTCAAATCTATATAGTAAGTTCATTATACTTTACCACACAATAATACTATGAAATGTTAAACATTTTGAACATCAACCACATATTATATTTCATTTAACCCATTCATTACATATGTGTAAGACATGAAAGACTTTTACATTAAGCACAAACTAAGGACTAAGGATATCGCCTATATACGTGGTCTGATGTAGAAACATTCCCTTTAGTGTCTGATCCACCTGTAACCCGAGAAAGAACTTCATCTCTCCCATGGCACTTATCTCAAATTCTACTTTCATTACAGATTCAAATTTTTACATAACTCTTTGTTTTTGGAATCAAAGATTATGTCATCAACATAAATCTATACCAGCAGTAAGTCACCATCTTTTTCTTTGATGAACAGTGTACAGTCATTAACTCCTCTGCGAAAACCATGTTTCACCAGATGAGTTAAGAGTTTCTCATATCATGCTCTTGAGGTTTGATGGAGCCCATTGAGAGCCTTATCAAGTTTGTAAACTCTCTCCTGATGATAAGGATCCTCAAATCCTTCAGGTTGACTGACATACACTGTCTCACGGATTTCACCATAAAGGAACACACTCTTGACATCTAGTTGATAGACTTTAATCTTCATGTAGGATGTATAAGCTAGAAATATACGTATTACTTCCATCCTTGCCACTGGTGCAAACACTTCATTGTAATCTATGCCTTTGACTTGTCGAAATCATTGAACTACAAGTCAGGCCTTATTCCTAGTTATTACCCCTTGGTCATCTTTCTTGCATTTCAATACCTATTTAGTGTCAATCACCTTAGCACCTTTTGGTTTGTCCACAAGGGTACACACTCCTAATTTCTTAAACTGTAGGAGTTCTTCTTGCATTGCACTTGCCCATGCCTCATTTTTAAAGCTTCACTAATGTATTTTGGCTCAAATTGAGACAAAAAACATCAATATGCTCCATCGTGAAGGTATCCCTTTTCCATTACCGAGGCATAATCAACTGTGTATAGCTGATTCTAGTTTGTACTTCCAATCTAACATCCCCAATGACATTGTCCAAGGGATGATTAATATTTAGCCGAGATCCGGGAGTTGTTAGAACAGCCATCTCATTATCAAGATTGTTAAACTCAGGTTCAGGATCTGTAGCTGTTGGAGTATGAGGTTCCGAAATGTCAGAGGCATGAGGATTTGATGCTTGTGTAGTTTCATTGGTAGAAATCTGTTCCTCCTGGTCCTCATTAGTAGTTTCAACTGCCTTATCATGAGATGAAGACTCACTCACTTCGAGGTCTCCCCCTGAAGAGTTAGAGGAATCATCTAATGGACCTGTTGATGTCTAGTCTGGTGGAGGAGTGTTAAGAGCATCGTATATCATTCTAGCAGATAGGTTGTTATCTGTATGAGAATGTGGCAGATTGAAGGATTTAACGAAACCATTATAGTTAAAGAAGAATTACATCCCTTTCCCAGTTGGGGGCTGGTGTATCTTTGAACATCAACGTTGCACCATACTTCTACCTGACTCGTTGAGTTAATATAAACTCTCTTGGTTGGTATATTGTATCCAAGAAAGATCCCTTCTTGAGCCTTCTCACACAACTTCCCAGATTGAGTTTTCTTCTGCAACGTACATGGTGCACCAAATGGTTTGAGATACTCCAAGTTAGATTTACGTCGCTGGAGCAACTCATAACATGTGTTACCATGACATTTTACCACCAACACTCGATTGAGCGTGTAACATGCATTTACCTCTGCCTCATTCCAAAACTGGATATGCAGTTTCGAGTCGGCTAGCATCATTCTAGCTGTCTCTAT
The DNA here is from genome assembly GCA_025506515.1 of Flaveria trinervia. NCBI lineage: Eukaryota > Viridiplantae > Streptophyta > Magnoliopsida > Asterales > Asteraceae > Flaveria > Flaveria trinervia. Next base: position 49,542,392 of record CM046458.1, read on the forward strand.
CAAGCTACAATTCTTTCGCTCAGCAACTCCGTTCATCTACGGTGTGTAGGCAGACGTAAATTGATGTACAATCCCCTTTTCTTTACAGAATGCCTCCATCCACCGGTTCTTGAATTTGTGCCGTTGTGTGATTGAATCTATCTAACTTTCAGCTTGTAGAGTGATTCCAATGTAGTTACCAGATGTTTGAATGATTCAAAAGTTTTTGATTTCGCTTTCAGAAACATCACCCAAGAGAATCTTGAGTAATCATTTGTTACTACATAGCAGTACAAATCACCAGCAATACTTTTAGTACTGACGGGACCAAACAGATCCATGTGTAGAAGCTTGAGAGGCATATCTATAGAGTTAACTTTCTTTGCCTTACGAGCGTTCTTGGTCTGTTTCCCTTTCTTACAAGCTATGCAAAAGTTTGGAAGCTAAATGTTCTTAACATTTACACCATTCACTAGATCATTCTAAATCAAGTGATTCATCTTTCTAGGATTGATATGTCCCATTCTCCTATGCCATGCGATAGAGTCCCTCTCTGTTGCCTTTGATAAGAAGCATTGAACTATGTGATCAGTTGTTGATGTTTTTGATAGATCCAAGACATATAAGTTGTTATATCTTGAAGCTGACATGAGAACCTTATCCTCCTTAATCACATAGTCCTACTTCAACACGGAGCACTTATTGTTGTCAAAAACAACTTTGAAGCCTTTGTCACAGATCTGGGAGACTAAAAGCAAGTTGTTTTGTTATTGTTGAACGTAGTTGACCTTATGAAACTTTACTTTCTGGTTTCCCACTTCACCCTGAGCAGTGATATATCCTCCTTTATTCCCAGCAAATGATACATGTCCTCCTTTAATTTGTTTGACGTTGAAGAGGAGAGACATGTTCCTAGTGATTTGCCTAGATGCCCCACTATCAACAATCCAGCTATTTGTGATACCGCTGTAGCGGACACCCTGCACATTCAAAGGAAATGATCAGTTTAGGTTTGGGAGCCAAGCCTTAACTGGCTTGGGTGACCTAGAGGAATCACACATCATAAAATCAACCCACTGTCCATTTGAGGATGAGGGTGTATCGTTCTTCTTATTGTTGTCATTATCAGACAACTTATTTGACATTTCTTTCCATAAAACAATTTTGTGTAAGGCCTGTTTTTGATAAACAGATGACTGGCTTAAAGTTTGAACTTTAGGTTCATTAGTTCTCTTAGGAGGAGTAATAAAACTCCTTTTAGAAGAACTTTTTATTGTATCATATAGTTCAATTTTCTTTCTGGGAGTCTGATATAAGGACAATTAGAAGAAATATGTCATATTTTTCCACAATTATAGCAAGATCTTCCTTCCACATGTTAAGGAAACTGTTTATGTGGGGTTGAGTGTGATACATGTGCGACATGAGTCTGGCTGGGTTTAGTCACTTCTTGTTTAGATGTACCTGTTGGACCAAAAGAACCAATGAGCCTGATCAGAGAAACCTCTAAGTCCCACAGGACATCACAATAGCTGAAGAAGACCTGATCAGCTGTTCTACAAAGTCTGAAGAATACAACTGCTGAAGTATTTCTGAAGTACTGAAGAGAAAGACTGAGACAACAGCTGAAGATCTAAAGTCTGAAGACTTCAACAAGTACTGAAGACAAAGACTGAAGATCAACAGCTGAAAGACAAAGTCTGATGTTCAAGTACTGAAGACATCAGCTGATGTTAACAGCTGTTGACAACAGCTGAAGAGGGCTTCTTCAGTTGTTGTGATGGTTTTTCCTCTTCAGTAGTTTTCTTTTCTTTTCAGTAGTTTGTTTACTTTCCAGTACTTGTAAACAACTGAAGAGGTTGTTCTTCAGTTGTTGTAGTATCAGTAGTTTTATGTTTTTCAGTAGTTGTAAACAAGATGTTTAACACTTAGGAACATTTGTAAGAAGATGTCAGTTGTTGACATCTTCAGTAGTTGTTAAACATCAGTAGTTATAAAACGGTTACATGTCACTTTCAAGTGACATCAGCCTACGTCACTCTTTCCTTTATAAGGAAGGATGACTCACCTGTAATCGTGCCATTGAGGCCGACAATCTTAATGCAATATTCCTTTTGTCTGATATTTCTCTCTCTATAACAAAATTCTTTTATCGTTTTATATCGAATGTTCTTGCTTGAATTTGTCTAATTCTGAGCTATTCCGCTGCTATATCTGTTCAATCGATCAAACCAAGAGGCTGAGATCCTAACAAATGGTATCAGAGCAGGTTAATCATTGATCGATCTAACAATTGATCATTGAAACTGTTCAATCGCTCTAAGTTTGATCGAATTAGCAAATTCGCAAGGATCTGTTATAGAGATTGAGAGTGTATCGCTTCTGGCCGTTTTATTTGAGGTTCTGTGTGGTTTTGAGCTAAATTTATTGTGATTTTACTTGAATCTGTCTGAATTTCCACAATGACTACTTCTTCGAATGATCCTTTCAATACTGGATCCTCTACCAAGCCTCCGATCTTGGTGAGGAATGAGTATAACATTTGGCAGAGAAGATTGCTCCATCACCTGTCTGTCAATAGCTCAGGTTGTTGGACATCTATGGTACATGGACCACATAAGCCAATGGTGAATGATCCGGAAACAACCAGTTGGTTCCAAAGAAGAAGGAGCAATACTCCGATGAGGACAAGAAGTTGTTTGAAATCGATGCAAAAGCCCATGGAATTTTGGCTATGGCTATTCCTAATAAGATTTACTTTGGGCTTCTGCATTGTGAGTCTGCTCATGACCTCTGGAAAGCCATCAAAGAACAATTTGGTGGTACTGATGAGGTTTTAGCAAACAACAGGGAAATCCTCGCCCAACATATGAGACTTTCTCTCATAGAAGGGTAAGACTCTGACTCAACAATTTGAGCGGTTTTCATGTTTAATCTCTGAATTGAAAATGGTTAAACATGAATATACGGAGTCAGATGAACCATAGATTCCTAAGATCACTGCCTAAGAGATGGAACACATATACCATTGTTCTACGCTCAAATGCTGATGTTGATCGCCTATCTCTCACCCAACTTCATGGGAAACTGCTTACATTCGAGAGAGAGATAGAGCAGAAAGGAAATTGGTTTCATCTGGAAAGCTTACTGAGGATTTTGTCCAAGGGAACAATGCCCTGATTGGACATCAAGAGTCAGAATATGCGTCATCTGAAAGCCAGTATGATGAGCATATTGATTTCTCTACAAACACTTCTGAGCCTGCCTTTGTGAGTGTTGATAGTTATTCTGCTGGTAGTAATAGTGACAATCTATGTTTCATCATGGATGATCTCAAGGGGATTGCTGATGATGACTTAGAAGAGATGGATATTTTGAGCCAAATGGCCTTGATAAATATCAGATCTCAGAAGTTCTACAAAAGAACTGGAAGGAAATTCCCAGGACTCTCTGGCAAAACCAAAGATGGTTTTGACAAGAGTAAGTTGAAGTGCCATAAATGCCACAGGCTTGGACACTTTGCAAGAGAATGTAGATCATCTGGATCTAACTCTCCTACACCTTTTGTGACTTTCCCTGGCAATAGTCAACAAAACAGAGGGCAACAACCTGTCAATTCTGGTTATCATCATCAACCACAATCTCCTGCATATTTTGTTCCACAGGGGCCAATGCCATATCCATACCCCTGCTATTCCATGCCACAACCAGGCCAGGTTCAAGCACCCACTGCTCAGCAACCACATGCACTCCCTGAGCCTCAACCATCCCAATCTCATCAACCTAATCAACTTCAACAACACAGCTTCTTCACACCAGGAGTTGTTGACTGGAGCAGCTTACCAGATGATGTGTCTGGTAATGAACAACTGTTCTCAGGTGCTGGTCAACATGGTGGTGAGCATCCTTTTGGAAATCTAGCTCTCATGACTTTGGAATCCTCTGATGGATCATCCTCAAGTACCTCTTCAACACAGGTATCACAGGTATCCTCTGAGGCTAAGGCCAAATTATGTTCTGAAACTTGCATAGCAGCATTTGCCTCTATTAGAGAAGCAAATGTGGCTTTAATCAATAAAAATGTAGAGCTAGAACAAATAATTTCCATAAATAAAGCTGAGTTTGAGTCTGTGCTGAAAGAGAAAACTGATGAGATTTATAAATTAAAATGCCAAATTCTGATGATAAGGCTAGGGAGGATGTACTCTTAGAGAAGTACAAAGACCTCAAAGATACTCTTGCTGTCACCCAAGTAGAGTGTTATCGATGGGTACAATCTTGCAAGGGCTTTGAAATGCTTCTTAGTAAGCAAACAGCTTCCAATGTGAAGTTTGGAATTGGTTATAATCACACTGCTCCTCCTACAGATTTTGCTTCAAGAGCAGGAGTAGAATCTGATGGAGAAAGTAATGACCAATCCACCTCATCATGTGATTCACTACTTGATAAAGCACCATCAGTAGTTGAAGTCAGTAGTAATCCCTCCGTGAACCTATCAGCTGATATTGATGGTTCAACTGCTGACACTCACATGATCAATGAGTTGATCAACCCAAGTGTTATCCCTAGAAGTACTGAGGGTACTGGAGAGCAGGGGATAACATCTGGAGTTCAAATCCCAATAACTGACAGCACTAAAGAGAAGAAAACTGTCAGTAGGAAGGATTTGAAGCCTACTAAGGGAGTTGACAAGAAGGCAAAAAGTGCTTCTAAACTGCTGAAGAGCAAGTCTTCAGTAGTTTCATCTTCCTCAGTTGATGATCAACAGAAGATGAAGAAGAAACCATGTGAAATATGTGGTCTATTCAATCATCTCACAGATGATTGTTGGTACAAAAAGGGATCCAAACTCAAACAAAAGGAGAAAATTAAAGAAAACTTGGCTAAAATGAAAACTGAGTTTGAGTCCAAGTTTGTACCAGCAGCATCAAATCCTGTTACTCCTATGTCCAAAACGAAATCTAAAAGGGAAGGAGTGCAACAGGCAATAGCTGAGGTTGCTCAAAAGAAGATGGTGCAACACAAGAACTCATCATCAAACACCAATACCAATGTGTCTGAAGAGCTGAAAGCTCTTTCCCAGAATCAGACACAGCTGGTAATGATGGTTCAACATCTGTTGGGAAGAGTTAACCAACTTGATGGCCCTGTGTTGAAACCCCAGAAAAGGAGATCCACGCCAAAGGATTCCTCTTCTACACCATCTCCTTCACCTCAAGCTATTGAGCCCAATAAACCTGTTAGTTTACCATCTATTGATGAGACCAGGCCCAAAACCAAAAAGGTTTGGGTCTCCAAACTAAATGATTGTTTATTAATGCAGGTTTCTTCAACATGCCAAAGTAGCATCTGGTATGTAGACAGTGGGGGATCTATGCATATGACTGGGAACAACTCACTTCTTAATGACTACTCTCCAGGAAGGAAGGGTTTTGTTTCCTTTGGCAATGATGCAAGAGGTTACATCATCGGGAAGGGCTTTGTTTCCAATGGGGAAATAAGGTTTGATGATGTCAACCATGTGGAAAATCTCAAGTATAACCTCTTGAGTGTCAGTCAAATGTGTGACAAAGGCCATGTTGCCCTTTTCACAAGCCAGAACTGCAGGATTCTGTCATCCAAAGTTCTGAGTTTGATTGACAAGGTATTGGATGCTCACACTCTCCTGAAGGCCAACAGGACAGGAAGAGTGTATGCCTTAGATCTTTCCAAGAAAATAGATCTCAAAGGCCATCCTTGCCTATTTTCCAAGGCCTCTCCTCAAGAATCTAATCTATGGCATAGAAGGCTGAGACATGTTAACTTCAAGAACATGAATCAGCTGATACACCATAGTTTAGTAAGAGGAATGCCTATGAAGGAGTTCAAGTGTGAAAACAACTGCACTGCTTGTTTGAAAGGAAAACAGCACAAGGTTTCATTCCCACCTATTGAAGAACCAAAGTCCACTGCCTGTTTACAACTTCTTCACATGGATCTCTTTGGTCCTGTGAGAGTGATGAGCATGGCAAAGAAGAAATACTGTCTGGTAATTGTGGATGATTACTCCAGATTTGTATGGACTTTCTTGCTACATTCAAAGGATGAAGCTGCACAGAAGATCATAAACTTTGTGTTGTATGCTGAGAAGCAGTATTCCCTCTCAGTCAAGTGTATTAGAAGTGACAATGGAACAGAATTCAGGAACAATACACTTGATGAGTTCTACCTTTCCAAGGGAATAAAGAGACAGTTTAGTATTCCAAGAACTCCTGAACAGAATGGAGTTGTGGAGAGAAAGAACAGGACCCTCATTGAAGCTGCAAGGTCTATGTTGGCTGATTCTGGACTGCCATTGACCTTTTGGGCTGAAGCTGTCAACACAGCATGCTATGTGCAGAATAGAGTGCTAATAAATCAGAGGTTGATGAAGACTCCATATGAAGTTCTACATCATTTGGTCCCTCTCATTTCATTCTTTAGAGCATTTGGGTGTCCCTGTTTCATTCTCAACACAAAGGATCAGCTCCAGAAATTTGATCCTAAGGTGGATGCAGGGTACTTTGTTGGTTATTCATCAACTTGCAAGGCATACAGAGTCTTCAACTGCAGAACAAAGATGGTTGAAGAGACTCTACATGTCAAGTTCAATGAATCTCCAAAGGACAAGATTCCACAAAGCCCTGTGGAGCTTTTTGATTTGGACATACTGCAATATGTTCCTTATCAATCTCCTGCTGTTGCTCCTGTCAACAGTTCACCACCTGGTGTTACTGCTGAAGATGATGATGATAGTAGTAATCACCTCTTCAGGTTTAGTGACAAACTGCCAGAGTCCTCTAAACCTGATGCTCCTGTAGCTCCAGCAGCACCATCCACAACAAATGCTGATGAGATTTCTGCATCCTCAACTTCATTTGAGTTGCCACCATCTTCATGGTTTCAAGAATCTGCATCAACATCTGCTGCTGTTGAAGGTCCTACAAACACTTGCACAGATTTGATTGTTTACCAAGAGCTGAAAAATCACCCAATGTCTCAAATCCTTGGTGATATCAATGCTGGTGTTTCAACCAGAAGCCAGTTGTCCAATTTCTGCTTCTATGCTCTCTTCATCAGTCAGCTAGAGCCAAAGAACTATCATGTAGCTTTGAGAGACAATGGATGGGTTGAAGCCATGCAGCTTGAGCTTCTTCAGTTCAAAAAACAGCAAGTGTGGGAGCTTGTTCCTCTACCCCCAGGTAAGTGTGCAATAGGCACTAAATGGGTGTTTAGGAATAAAACTGATGAAAATGGGCTAATTGTTAAGAACAAGGCTAGACTGGTTGTGCAGGGGTTTGCACAAGAAGAAGGTATTGATTATGATGAAACCTTGCCCCTGTAGCCAGACTGGAGGCAATTAGATTGTTTTTAGCCTATGCTGCACTCCACAATCTTAAAGTTTTTCAAATGGATGTCAAAAGTGCTTTTCTATATGGTAACATAAAAGAAGAAGTTTATGTGTGTCAACCACCAGGCTTTGAGGATAATAAGCACCTAGAATGGGTATATAAGCTTGATAAAGCTCTTTATGGGTTGAAACAAGCACCTAGAGCCTGGTATGAGACCTTATCAAACTTTCTTCTACAGAATAATTTCACTAGAGGCTCCATAGATAAAACTTTATTTATTAAGAAGGTGGATCAGCATAAGCTACTTGTTCAAATTTATGTTGATGATATTATATTTGCATCCTCTGATCCCAAATTGTGTGAGGAATTCCAAAACTTAATGCAACAGAAGTTTGAAATGAGTGCAATGGGAGAATTACAGTTCTTTCTAGGTTTGCAAATCAAACAAAAAGCTGATGGAATTTTCATTCATCAGTCTAAATACACAAAAGATCTTTTGAATAAGTTTGATTTACAAAACTGTAAACCCTGTTCTACTCCATGTGCAACACACACAATTGGATGTTGATCAGAAAGGTAAAGATGTTGATGAAACTCTTTACAGATGTATGATTGGTTCCTTGATGTATTTAACAGCTTCTAGACCAGATATTATGTTTGCTACATGTGTTTGTGCTAGATTTCAGGCTGCACCTAAGGAGTCTCATCTGATTGCAGTCAAGAGGATCTTTAGATATCTGCAAGGTACACAATCTCTAGGCTTATGGTATTCCACTGGACATTCTTGCAAATTAGTTGCTTTCTCTGATAGTGACTATGCAGGGTGTAAGTTGACCAGGAAATCAACTTCTGGTGGATGTCAATTCCTAGGCAACTGTTTGATTTCTTGGCAGAGTAAGAAACAAACATCTGTTGCTACATCCACTGCTGAAGCCGAGTACATTGCTGCTACAAGTTGTACATCCCAAGTACTCTGGCTTCAGAATCAACTTTTGGATTATGGCATTACAGAGACTAAGACTCCATTATTAATGGATAGTGCTTCAGCTCTTTGCATTGTCAAAAATCCAGTCCAGCACTCTAGGACCAAACATATAGAAATTAGACATCATTTTATAAGAGATTGTTTTGAAAAGGGTCTAATTAATCCTATGTTTGTGTCTAGTGCTGATGAGCTTGCAGACATTTTTACTAAGCCTTTGGATAGTTCAACTTTCCACAACCTGGTGTTAAGGCTTGGTATGCTGCAGCTAGAATAAGTGACAACTACTGATGATCTCAGTAATTACTGATGATCATTGGCAACCATGTCACATATAAGTACTGATGAGTTATTTTACCCTCAGTAGTTTTTATAACTACTGAAGGCTAAATGCTTTAAGTACTGTACTTTATCTGTTCTAAACTACTGATGTAGTTACAACTACTGAAATCAGTAGAAACAGATAAGTACTGATGTCCTATGAAACAACTGAAAACAGCAAAAAGGCTGATGAGTACGTGTTGAGGACAGTATGAAACAGCTGAAAGGCTATGAATTGACGACAACTACTGATGAGTACTCTTCTTCAGTAGTTCACAAACTGCTGTTTCTTCATAAACAACTGAAGCAATACCATGTCTTCAGTAGTTTCACAACTACTGATGACTAACACCAAGTCTTCAGTTGTTTACAACAACTGATGGCACAACCAGGGTCTTCAGTAGTTTCACAACTACTGATGACTAATACCAAGTCCTCAGTTGTTTCAACATCTGAAGTCCAACTTGTCTTCAGTAGTTTTTAAAACTACTGATGCCTAAATCAGAGACTTCAGTTGTTTCAACGTCTAATTGTAAACACCATGTCTTCAGTTGTTTTATAACTACTGACCACACCAATACCATCAGTCGTTTCAAACCTCTGAAAGTTAATACCACGTCATCAGTTGTTTCAAATACTGATGACTAACACCAAAACCTTCAGTCGTTTCATAACCCGTACCCTATATATATCTGATCCCTCTTTCAGAGTTTTTCATTCTTTCACGACCTAAAATTTCAAAAGCTCTGAAAACCTTTCACCTTCATTAATGGCGACCATGCAACTCAAGCCTCGACACAACTGTGTCGCGTACCTCACTAAATCGCCCTTCTGGACCAAATTCGATAATGCTATAGATCTTATGGTCCAATCACCACTGAAAACGGCCTTCCTCCTAAATCCAATCATTTATGCCGATTCGCTACATCAGTTTTGGACGAATGCAACTGTTAATGGAGAATCTATCCATTCGTCCATCAATTCTCATAAGGTGGTCATCTCTACTGCTACCATCCGCCAGATATTACTATTAGACGATGCTGCCTACCCTGTTGGATATCCTAAGCGCCAACTTGATCTTTCATTTGGACAACATGGATATCAAGGCGATCTTAGTGCTTCGACCATCCTGAAGAAACATTTTCCAGACGCTGAACGATTGATATTTCATATGGTAAATGTTTGCCTGGCCCCGAAGACTTCTTCTTGGGATCAACTGTCTTCCAGATGGCAACAGGTACTGTTCTCTATCCTTGAACAAGAACCACTAAACTTTTCTGAAATAATTTTTCTTGAAATCAAGGATATGGCCACAAAACCAATTTCTAACCGTTGGATACTATATCCTCGGTTTATAATGGCCATAATAGAGAATCAGCTTTATGCTGAGGGACTAGTTGGTCTGGGAGTCCCTGCTTTGGCTGTATTGCCGGAGGTATACTCCCGACACAACACTGACCAAACTCTTAAACAGGCTGCCAAGCTGCGCAAACCCACGCAGCTGGAACCCACAGCCTCCACTTCCACATCCAAAGTCCCCTCCAAACCCACAAAGAAGAAGCCTAAGAAGGCTACTCAGGGAGTTGAGTCCCCTGAGGATGCTCCTGCTGCACCAAAGCAGGTTATCTCTACTGGAAATAACCCCCCAGTAGCGACTATGACTCCACCAACCGAAGCCGCTCAGGTTTCCTCTCAAAAGGAACCTGATGCAACCACTCAAAGGGAAGCCACACTGCTGGGATCCTCCTCACTTGAGGGGATTACCATTGAAAAGCACCACTCGCCCAGGGTGCACACTGCTTCCACACCCTCTCCTGATGCAACCGCCCCTCAAAGCCCTACAATAATTGTTGCAAAAGTGCTGACGCAGTTGCATTCCTCACCCCCCACCCAGACACCAATCACTACTGGGATAACCTCAACACCTGAGGGGGAGGATCACAATGCTTCTGTCAACCCACAGCACAGGGGTTATCATGTTCCATCTTCTGGTGTAGACAAGGAGGTGCGAACTTCTGGTGAGGCTGCCACTGCCTCTGACTCAGCAAATGACCAGGGTGCAGTTGGTAACGTCTCTAAGACCTCACCAGTGGCAACAACTGATGAAGGACATAGTCCTGAGGCTGGAAGTCCCCAGAACCAAGAACAAGGGGCACATGCTATAATTGATCTACACTCAAGGCATGTTCATTCTGACTCTGTCAGGAGGTCAGGTGATTCAGTATCAACTGATGATGACCTGAGCTTCTTCTATGATGTAGTTGCTCAAAACACCATCCTAGAGGATGAGGTTAGCAGACTCAAAGAGCTGCTGGCCAAGATGTCTCAGGATGAAAGTCCATCTGCCACCACAATACACCCACAGATGGCACCTTCTTCCGAAGGTCCCCTAAACACTGAGCCAATATATACTTCCAAGCCACCAGCCTCTGCTTTTGGCACTGATTCTCAGGAACAGAACCATCCTGATCAATCAGTTGCTACCCTTCAAAAATCCCTACCTCTCATCACTCCCATGATCACAGATATAGTGATCAAAGCCATTGATGAGAGGCTTCCTACAATAATACAACCCCTGGTGGAGGAGTTGGTGACCAAATCACTTTCTACTGCTCAAACCCTTGCACCTAATGCAACCAAAAAGGGGGAGAGTCAGTCAGTTAAAGGAAAAGGAAGAGGATAGATGGGGAGAAGGAGAAAGAATCAGAGAAGGTAAATGAGAAGGAGTTGGATGTTATAAGTGTGGAGGAGACTGAGTTTGATCATGAGAAGGAGAAGGAGAGTGAGAAGAGAGCTGAAGTGAATGAAAGTCAAAAAGACTTTCATGTCACATATCAAAAGAGGAAAGGAGAGTCTGAGAAGGAGAAGGAGCTGAATGATATGGTGAAAGAAGCTGATGCCAACCATAACCGTTCAATGGATAAAATCATTGATCAGTTATATAGGCAGGGTTTTGACATCCAACAACTAGACTCCGAGATCAGAAGGTTGGAGACAGAGGAGATCAACTCAAGATGGGCTAGTTATGATGCCTTAGAAAGAGAAAGGCTGGAGATAATGATTAGATTTATAGCCAAATACTTGGGAAGATCTCTGATAGAAATAAGGGCCTGGACCAGGGACAACATCTTGGCAATAACCACCAAGATTTGTTCGTCTGAAGCATACTCCAAAGGTTTAGTGATTGAGGTATTAAATGAAGCTGGGGTTGGGAACCGAAAAGAACTGACAAAATTTACTAAAGCCTCCCTTACAGCCAAAATGCTAAAACAGTCTGAAAAACCTCTATCCTCAAAATCACTACCTCCACAACCCACTAAAACAACCCCTTTACCCTCTAAACCAACCATCCAACCCACAAAACCAAATCCTTTACCCCCAAAACCCACTGCCAGTGATGTACCTAGACAAAAGAAAAGAAAGGTACTGAGGGCTGATGAAGAAGAAGAGGAGGATGAAGACAGACTGCCACTCTCTGCAGTTATCACTTTGCCTAAGGCTAATCCAACGTCCATCACTCCTGCTTCTCAAATGCATGATGTGATGATAAAGATTGAAGAGGAACAGATGCAAAGACATGATGAGGAAATGCTGAAAAGCATTGACAAAGCATATGCCACATCCTCTTCAATGATTAGCATGAAGAAAGAAGTCTTAAGATTGTACACCCTTGCTAATACCTTTCAATACCAAAGGGAAAAAGTAAGGATATGGCCTGATCCTAGGGTGGCACACCGGATTGTCAAGAAAGAAATTCCTTCAAAATACAAGGGCCAAGTGAAGAGGGTTGTCGACGAAGACATCACTGTGGTTCTTGTAGTGTCTCCTTGGGAAATTGTAGAAGAGTTCAAGAAAGCTTATGAAGCCAAACAACCACCCCAAAAGATGTTGGAGAATAAAATCATAAAGAAGGGATTGGTTTACAAAAGACTTGAAAACATCAAACAAGATGAGCTCAACCTGCTCTTAGAAGGGACTCATCCAGATGAGTTTGCTTACAGACAAATAACCACGGTTGAGCTCAAGAATGGAAAACAGGCAAAGTACATCTCTGGAGTGTATGGCCGAGAAGGATTGTTTGATGGTGTACCCGAGGTGCTGACAATGGATGAGCAGATCATGTTTCTAAGGGCTTACACCAGGGAATCCTATAGGCTGATACACGGGAAGTAGAACTCATGGTTGGGGTAACAGCTCAGTGTCCAAGTCCCCAATACAGAGCTCCCAACCATATCATGCAAAACAGATCATCAGAGACCTCTTCCCAGGCCGGTGCTGAAAAAGGTCACTTCTCATCTGATCAAGAGGATAAAAAGACCAATCTATCTGCCAAAATAAGTGGGACTCATCAATAACTTAGAGGTTTTGGCTGCATTGGTTCAGGGGGAGTTTGTTGGACCAAAAGAACCAATGAGCCTGATCAGAGAAACCTCTAAGTCCCACAGGACATCACAACAGCTGAAGAAGACCTGATCAGCTGTTCTACAAAGTCTGAAGAATACAACTGCTGAAGTATTTCTGAAGTACTGAAGACAAAGACTGAGACAACAGCTGAAGATCTAAAGTCTGAAGACTTCAACAAGTACTGAAGACAAGACTGAAGATCAACAGCTGAAAGACAAAGTCTGATGTTCAAGTACTGAAGACATCAGCTGATGTTAACAGCTGATGACAACAGCTGAAGAGGGCTTCTTCAGTTGTTGTGATGGTTTTTCCTCTTCAGTAGTTTTCTTTTCTTTTCAGTAGTTTGTTTACTTTTCAGTACTTGTAAACAACTGAAGAGGTTGTTCTTCAGTTGTTGTAGTATCAGTAGTTTTATGTTTTTCAGTAGTTGTAAATAGATGTTTAACACTTAGGAACATTTGTAAGAAGATGTCAGTTGTTGACATCTTCAGTAGTTGTTAAACATCAGTAGTTATAAAACGGTTACATGTCACTTTCAAGTGACATCAGCCTACGTCACTCTTTCCTTTATAAGGAAGGATGACTCACCTGTAATCGTGCCATTGAGGCCGACAATCTTAATGCAATATTCCTTTTGTCTGATATTTCTCTGCTATATCTGTTCAATCGATCAAACCAAGATGCTGAGATCCTAACAGTACCACCTTTATTAACAAAATTAATTGCTTTAACATTTTGAACATCTTTAACATGCCCTTTGGTTGGACTTTGATGACAAGCACGGGTGTGGTTAACTGGTTTAGTCAGTTTGGATTCTGAAATAGACTTTGGTGAACCTGACCTTACATTAACCCTTTTAAATGCATCATCTAACTTCTCAACGGGCCTCTTGCCTTTTGATTTCAAAGTATCCTCCTTCTGTTTAGTGATAGATTTCACTAGTTTACCCGTGGAATCAGGATCACTGACCAAAGGAGTGGACACCACATGATCCTTTACTGGGTTGTTATTTACAAGTCTACATTTTGTATTTAAAAGAGTCTCATGTGGTGGTTGAACTAGTTTGTAACTCAACCCTTCCCCATTATTTCGTTCTGTCACAAAGTGTTGAACTATGTGAGAAGAACTGGTCCAACTATGCAGTTTTTGTTTTAATGAATTCACTTCAACTTCTAAAACTGCTTTTTCTTTCTTTGTTTCTTCCAAATAATTTAAATAAAACTTTATATCGTTTGCTTGATTGAAAGCAACAACCTTGGTTTCCCTTAGTTGTTTACCTAAAAGTTCTATTTTTTCTTTGTAACTGCACTTATTTTGTTTTAAAATACGGTTAGCTTGAGTGCACAGTTGTAAATCATTTACCATGTTATCATTGTGGTCTAATAACCTAGCAAATATAAAATCAATGCTTTCTCTAAAATTGTCACATTCATGACAAGCATGTTTTTCAAATAGTTGGTCTTTCATACTAACCTGTGAGGAATTGGTTGAATCAGCCATCAATGCAGAGTTAGACTCTTTAGTTGCTGGAGAGTCTAAACTTGTTGCTCTCAGCTCTTACTCAACTAGGTGATGTTCCATGTTCACAGCTTCTTCAGTATCTGACATTACTTGCTCAACTGTTATCTCACCTTCACTCGCAGAACCATCATCCAGTCCCTCAACACAAACTATATTTGATTCACCCGGACTCACAAAGCGGAAGGTCCAGTCTTACCCTTCATCATGTTAAGCGGGCAAGGCCTTTGTCTCTTTGCTTGAAAAGGTAGCTCCACTCATGGGTTTGTCTTGACGGTTGAAGGTGGAAAATGGATTTGCATTTCTTGTTTTCTTGGCTTTACACATTCATGTTTAAAATGCCCCTTTTCACTACAATTAAAGCTAGTGACTTTGGTTTTGTCAAAGCCAAAGGTCGTGTCTTTAATGGCAACTAAATTTTGTCTCGTCTTCTTAACGAACTTTTTGGCTCGTCTAACTGCGCTTGCAAGAGCCCACATGATATCCATCCTTTCTAGCTCGTTCTCATCAACCTGCTCGTAGTCTTCATCAACAAGATGACAATTTTCGATCTTCCTAGCAACTAGACCATCATACGATTGTACCACTGCTGCTAGAACATCCATATGCTCCTTTGCAACCTCCACTGTTATATTACCGAGATTCTCGGTCTTCAACTTCGTTGTATTGGCTTCAGGCACTATGTATTGAGTCGATGATGACCTACACGTTTCTGGTCCTCAGGTAGTGGATTGTGAGGGAGCCTCGGAACTGGACACAAATGTTGTTTGCAGTGGTGCTCCTGAACTAGTTGGAGTGGGGAATGAGTTGTAAAGTGAAGGATGCTGATCGTAGGATCCTTTCTGTGAATTGCACTTCATTCTCAGTTCCTCCTCTCTTAATTTCAGGATGAAGTCATTTATTTCTAACTTTGCAAGAATATCATTATGTCTCACATTAGACACAAATGAATCGCATTTATCTGGCAAACCGTCTGCAAAACTTGACATTTTATCTTCCATTGACGTTGTTGCACAATGAGTGTGCAACTCACTCATCACATGGTAGAACCTGTTAATAATGTCATCCAACCTCTCCCTCCCTATCGATGAGAAGTTATCAAACTCCTTCTTGAGAGCCTTAGCCTTCAGAGTCTTTAACGTTGCATTCCCTTCATATCTCTTTTCCAATGCTTCCCATAACTTTTGCGCCTGCTTGTTCTCAGAGAACTGATGAAAGATGTCTTTTGGTATCGACTGAGTCAACAGGGCATACACTTTCTTTTTTGCATTGTACTTAACCTTCTGGCTGTTATTCATTCCTCCTAGAGTCAGCTTAACTCCATTAGCACCGACTAACATCGTGAAACCTATCTCAATGGACGCCCAAATATTAGGATCAACTCCATTTAGATAGATCTCAAACCTCTGCTTCCATTGTGGATAATCATCTAACGTTATAAGCTTTGGTGGTTTATTATGATTCCTAATTTCATTTTCCAGAAGAAGAAGGTTCTTGATGCGAGAGTCCCTTCCGGCAGTAAAAGCAGTGAATTGATCTTCCATTTCTATAAACTTTGAAGTTTAGAACAAGACTGGTTCATTCCTGCGAATGTACAAATGCGGACGAGTCAATCGTGCGATTGGACAAATGCGGATGATTCAATCGTGCGATTGCATGGATGCGGATGAGTCAATCGTGCGATTGGAAAAATGCGGATGCGTTAATGCGGATGACTTAGTCGTGCGAATGGACAACTGCAGATGACCAATGTGGATGACTCAATCGTGCGAATGAACAATGTGGATGAGCAATGTTGATGATTCAGTCGTGTGAATGGACAATTTAGATGACCAATGCGGATGGCTTAGTGGTACGAATGGACAATGCTGATGACTCAATCGTACGAATGAGCTATTCGTGAGACTGAAAGATGCTATGTTTGAAAATTTTCGAATTTTGACACTTTGACATGAATTACAATTTACCCAGAAACCCTATTCTGTCGTATGACGAAAAACATCAACTTTGAATGCCTGTAAACATCGAAAAACACGAGGTGGACCCAAAAATGTGACCCTTTTGAGTTAAAACGTGAGGTATGACACAATTCTAATTGAATCAAACACAAAATCAAGAGCCAAAGCTCTAATACCACTTGTCAGGACCGTGTACATACGGAATACTAACAAATTCTACATTTACACCGAATCAAATAGTGCGTAATCCTATTTGATTGGCGATCCATTCAGTGAGAACAATTACCTGATCGATGTAAGATTCAAAATAAAGTTTATGAACGAGTAGAGAACAAGCCGGATTTATCTATGAAGTTGGACAAGCTTCCTTTGACATTCGAGACGACTAGGGTTCGTAAGAGTATCAAGTGTTTTTTTTGACGAATTAAGTGGTATTTATAGGTCATGGGTTTCCAATCGTACGACCGAACCATTAGCATGGTTCAATCATGCGACTGAATCATGCGATTGATCGATACGCACGACTGACGGTTCAGTCGTGTGACTGAGTCAATCTTATGTCTCAATCGTGCGACTGATCCAGTCACCTGGTTTAGTCATGCGACTGGTCCATAAGCATGATGCATTCATGCGACTGGTCCATTAGCATGATGTATTCATGCGTATGGTCCATAAGCATGGTCCATTCGCATGAAGACTCATGCAACTAAGTTTGAACACATTTCATAATCATTATTGACTAAGAACTATGCACAACAAACTCAAACCTATATAGTAAGTTCATTCTACTTTAACAAACAATAATACTATGAAATATTAAACATTATGAACATCAACCGTATATTATATTTCACTTAACCCATTCTTTACATATGTGTAAGATATGAAAGACTTTTACATTAAGCACATAAACTAGGGACATATGTATCAACAAAATATCCTTTCAAGACATCCTTATAAAGAGTCTAATCAGTGGTACCTCTGTTGTAACCATTCTTCAAAAGAAACTAAGGCAAATTCTCATACCACAACCTAAGTGCTTGATGTAGCCCATAAAGAGCTTAATCCAATTTGCACACATAGTTGGGGTGTTGTGGGTCTTCAAATCCTAGAGGTTGACATCAAGTTGGTAGACAGTGAAATTCTTAGATGCAGCATAAGCAAGGAAGATCCTAACTACCTCAAGTCTTGCAAGAGGTACAAAGATATCGGTATAATCAATTCCTTCCTCTTGGGTGTATCCTTGAATCACCAGTCTTGCCTTTTTTCTTGATAATCAAGCCTTTGTCATCTCTCTTATTTCTAAAAACCCATTTGGTGCCTATAGGTACTTGACCAGATCGTAGCAGACATAGGTTCAAAACCTTTTGTCTTTTGAATTGAAGCAACTCCTCTTGCATCAATTCAACCTAACTACTATCTTTCAAGGCATCTTTTGGACCAAAAGAACCAATGAGCCTGATCAGAAAAACCTCTAAGTCCTACAGACATCACAACAACTGCTGAAAACTTGATCAGCTGTTGTAACAAAGTCTGAAGATCAACAGCTGAAGACTAAAGTACTGAAGACTTCAACAGCTGAAGACCAAAGTCTGAAGATCAACAGCTGAAGACTAACGTACTGAAGACTTCAACAGCTGAAGACTAAAGTACTGAAGACTTCAACAGCTGAAGACCAAATTCTGAAGATCAACAGCTGAAGAATAAAGTCTGAAGACATCAGTTGATGACAACAGCTGAAGTTCAAGAACAAGTACTAAAGCCTTCAGAGTTTGTTACAACAGCTGAAGAAGCATTCTTCAGTTGTTGTGATGGTTTCCTTTCAGTAGTTTTCTTTTTGTTTCAGTATTTGTAAAACGACTGAAGAGCATGTTCTTCAGTCGTTGTAGTTTCAGTGGTTTCTTTTCAGTAGTTGTAGTGATAGTTAACACTTAGCATTTTTGTAAGAAGATGTCAGCTGTTTGACATCTTCAGTAGTTGTGTTAACTATCAGTAGTTTGAATAAATTCTGTTAGATGTCACTATCAAGTGACATCAGCAGACGTCACATCTCCTATATAAGAGGTGTTGACCTAATTGTATGTGTGACATTCTGTTACCACGAAAGAAAATATTGAATGAAATATATTTTGCAGAATTCTCTCTGTCTATAACCGTTTGTTCTTACCTTGAATATCTTTTGTGTTCTTGTGAATTGGCTAATTCATTGTTTGATTTTCGCTGCTATACTCTCTAATCAATCAAACGTAGATCACTGATCTTAACAAGTGGTATCAGAGCAGGTTAATCATTGATCGATCTAACAGTTGATCATTGAAACTGCTATTTGATATCTATGTTTGATTGAATTAGCTCATTTGCAAGAACTGGTTATAGATTATTGATTTTTTGCCGCTTTCGTTTATTCATTTTGAGATCTCTCTTGGTTCAATTTGGTTTGTTGTGTTTTGTTCTAAATCTGCTATAGCTTAATTGAATTTGGTTGAATCTGTGATGAATACTCCTTCTAATGACCCTCACAATACCGGTTCGTCAACCAAGCCTCCGATGCTGGTTAGGACTGAGTATAACATTTGGCAACGAAGGATGCTTCATCACCTGTCTGTTAACAGTTCAGGTTGTTGGACATCTGTGGTACATGGACCACATAAGCCTGTGGTGAACAATTCGGAAACCAATCAAATGGTTCCGAAGAAGAAGGGACAATACTCGGATGAAGATCGGAAACTGTTTGAGATTGATGCTAAAGCCGATGGAATTCTGGCCATGGCACTGCCGAATGAAATCTATTCAGGGCTTATGCATCATGAAACTGCTCATGACCTCTAGAATGCACTGAAGGAACAATTCGGTGGAACTGATGAGGTCTTAGCAAACAACAGAGAAATCCTCGCCCAACAATATGAGACATTCTCTCATAGAAAGGGTGAGACACTGACTCAACAG
The DNA here is from genome assembly GCA_025506515.1 of Flaveria trinervia. Classification (NCBI taxonomy): domain Eukaryota; kingdom Viridiplantae; phylum Streptophyta; class Magnoliopsida; order Asterales; family Asteraceae; genus Flaveria; species Flaveria trinervia. The sequence continues at coordinate 49,561,870 of CM046458.1, forward strand.
TTTGAGCGTTTTTCCTGTTTGATCTCTGAGCTGAAAATGGTGAAACATACACTATTGTCCTATGCTCCAGTGCAAATCTGGATAGCCTATCTCTCACCCAACTTCATGGGAAACTGCTTACATTCGAAAGAGAGATAGAGCAAAAAAGGAAACTGTCATCATCAGGAAAGCTCACTGATGACTTTGTACCAGGGAACACTGCCTTGGTTGGTCATGAGTCAGAATATGCTGCATCTGAAAGCAATTATGATGAGCATATTGATTTCTCTTCAAACAGTTCTGATCATGCATTTGTTGGTATTGATAGTCATTCTGGCAGTAATAGTGACAATCTATGCTTCATTATGGATGATCTGAAGGGAATTGCTCATGATGATTTAGAAGAGATGGATATTCTAAGTCAAATGGCCTTAGTTAATATCAGATCTCAGAAGTTCTACAAGAGAACTGGCAGGAAATTTCCTGGACTCTCTGGCAAAACCAAAGTTGGTTTTGACAAGAGTAAGTTGAGGTGTCACAAATGCCAAAGGCTTGGACACTTTGCAAGAGAGTGTAGATCGACTGGATCTAACTCTTCTGCACCCTTTGTGACTTTTCCTAGCACTAGTCCACAAAACAGAGGGCAACATACTGCTGGTTCTGGTCATCATTCACACCCTGTATCTCCTGCATACTTTGTCCCCCAGGGTCAAATGTCATACCCTTTTCCCTGCTATTACATGTCTCAGCCAAATCCGGTTCAAGCTCCAATTGCACAACAACCACATGCATTACCTGAACCTCAACCTTCCCAATCTCATCAACAAACTCAACCTCAACAACACAGCTTTTTCACCCCAGGAGTTGTTGACTGGAGCAGTTTACCAGATGATTTGTCTGGTCATGAACAACTGTTCTCTGGTGCTGGTCAACATGGTGGTGACAGTCCTTTTGGAAATTTAGCTCTTATGGCTTTGGAGTCTGCTGATACTTCATCCTCTAATGCCTCTACACCACAGGTATCACAGGTATCCTCTGAGGCAAAAGCCAAACTATGTTCTGAAACATGCATAGCCGCATTTGCATCTATTAGAGAAGCAAATGTAGCTTTAATTAACAAGAACATTGAGCTAGAACAAACAATTTCCAAAAGCAAAGCTGAATTTGAGTCTGTGATTAATGATAAGAATGATGAGATTTACAAACTTAAATGCCAAATCACTGATGATAAGGCTAGGGAAGAGATACTTCTAGAGAAGTATAGAGACCTCAAAGAAACACTTGCAACTACCCAGGTAGAGTGTGATCGATGGGTAAATTCTTGCAAGGGTTTTGAAATGCTTCTTAGTAAGCAATCTGCTTCCAATGTGAAGTTTGGCATTGGTTATAATCACACTGCTCCTCCTACAGATTTTACTCCCAGAACAGAGGTAGAATCTGATGGTGAAAGCAATAACCAATCCTTTTCATCATGTGATCTACTATCTGATACAGCACCATCAGAAGTAGAAGCCAGCATTAATTCCTCTCAGAACCTATCAGCTGATGTTGATGGTTCAAATGCTGACACTCACATGATCACAAAGTTGATCACTCCAGGTGATATTTCACAAAGTACTGAAAGTACTAAAAAGAATGTTATAACACCTGGAGAACAAGCCCAAACTACTACATGTACTAAAGGAAAGAAAACTGCAAGTAGAAAGGTGGGAAAACTACTGAAGAAGATATCAAGAAAGCAGGTACTAAAGGAAAGAAAACTGCTAGTACTGATAGCAAACTGCTGAAGAACAAGTCTTCAGTAGTTTCATCTTCTTCAGCAGATGATCAACTTAGGATGAAGAAAAAGCCATGTGAAATATGTGGCTTATTCAATCATCTTACTGATGATTGCTGGTATAAAAAGGGCTCCAAACTCAAACATAATGAAAACATTAAAGAGAAAATGGATAAAATGAAAACTGAGTTTGAAATCAAATTTGTACCAGCAACATCAAAACATGTGATCCCAAAATCCAAAAAGAAATCCAAAAAGAAAGGGGTTAAACAGGTAACAGCTGAGGTTCCTCAAAGAGAGATGGTATAACACAGGAACCCATCAAACTCACACACTAATGTGTTTTATGAGCTGAAGGCTTTATCACAAAATCAGACACAACTTGTTATGATGGTTCAACATCTATTGGGGAGAGTAAACCAATTAGATGCTCCTGTGTTGAAACCACAGAGAAGAAAATCCATGCCAAAGGATTCTTCTTCTTCACCATCTCCATCCCCTCAGGTTGTTATTCATAGCAAGTCTGTTAGTTTACCATCTGTTGATGTGAATAGACCCAAAACCAAAAAGGTTTGGGTCTCAAAAACTAACTAATTGTTTATGGTTGCAGGGTTCTTCAAAATGCCAAAGTAGCATCTGGTATGTAGACAGTGGGGGATCTATGCATATGACAGGGAACAACTCTCTTCTTTATGACTACTCTCAAGGAAAGAAGGGGTTTGTTTCTTTTGGTAATGATGCTAAGGGTTACATCATTGGAAAAGGCTTTGTCTCTAATGGAGAAATAAAGTTTGATGATGTTAATCATGTGGAAAATCTCAAGTACAATCTCTGGAGTGTAAGTCAAATGTGTGATAAAGGCCATGTTGCTCTTTTTACCGGTCAGAACTGCAGGATTCTGTCATCCAAAGTTCTGAATTTGATTGATAAGGTGTTGGATGATCACACTCTCCTGAGGGTCAACAGGACAGGAAGAGTGTATGCCTTAGATCTTTCCAAGAAAATAAATATCAGAGGCCATCCTTGCCTATTTTCCAAAGCCTCTCCTCAGGAATCTAAATTGTGGCATAGAAGGCTGTGTCATGTTAATTTCAAAAACATGAATCAGCTGATCCACAATAGTTTAGTGAGAGGTTTACCAATAAATGAGTTCCACTGTGATGAAACCTACACTGCTTGTTTAAAAGGAAAACAACACAAAGTCTCATTCCCTCCTATTGAAGAGCCTAAGTCCACTGCCTGCTTGCAATTACTGCATATGGATCTATTTGGTCCTGTGAGAGTGATGAGCATGGCAAAGAAGAAATACTGTCTGGTAATTGTGGATGATTACTCCAGATTTGTATGGACTTTCTTTCTACATTCAAAGGATGAGGTTGCTCAGAAGATTATCAACTTTGTGTTGTATGTTGAGAAGCAGTATTCCCTTTCAGTCAAGTGTATAATGAGTGACAATGGAACTGAATTCAGAAACCATACACTTGATGGATTTTATCTTTCAAAGGGAATCAAAAGGCAGTTTAGCATCCCAAGGACTCCAGAACAAAATGGAGTAGTGGAGAGAAAGAACAGGACCCTAATTGAAGCTGCAAGATCTATGTTGGCTGACTCTGGTTTGCCACTGACCTTTTGGGCTGAAGCTGTTAACACTGCTTGCTACGTGCAGAATAGAGCCTTAGTAAATCAGAGGTTGATGAAGACTCCATATGAAGTTCTATATCACTTGGCTCCTCTAATTTCATTTTTCAAAGCATTTGGGTGTCCCTGTTTTATTCTCAACACAAAGGATCAACTCCAAAAATTTGATCCTAAGGTGGATGCAGGGTATTTTATTGGTTATTCATCTAGTTGCAAAGCATACAGAGTCTTCAACTGCAGAACAAAGATAGTTGAAGAGACTCTGCATGTAAAGTTTAATGAATCTCCAATGGACAAGATTCCACAAAACCCTGTGGAGTTGTTTGATTTGGACATACTGCAATGTGTTCCTTATGAACCTCCAGCTGTTGCAGATCATGTGGATCAATCTTCTTCGGCAGCATGTCTTCCACCTGGTGGTATTGATGATGATGATGATGATAATATCAATACTCACCTATTCAAGTTTAGTGACCAACTGCCTGAGTCTGCTAAACTTGATGTTCCTGTAGCTTTAGCAGTTCCATCCACAACAAATGCTAGAGCCAAAGAACTATCATGTTGCTTTAAGAGTCTGCATCAACATCTGCTGCTGCTGAAGGTTCTACAAACACTTGCATAGATATCATTGTTTGTCAAGAGCTGAAGAATCACCCAATGTCTCAAATCATTGGTGATATCAATGCTGGAGTCTCAACAAGAAGTCAATTGTCTAACTTCTGCTTCTATGCTCTCTTCATCAGTCAGCTAGAGCCAAAGAACTATCATGTTGCTTTAAGAGACAATGGATGGGTTGAAGCCATGCAGCTTGAGCTACTTCAGTTTAAGAAACAACAAGTGTGGGAACTGGTTCCTCTACCCCCAGGTAAGTGTGCAATAGGCACTAAATGGGTGTTTAGGAATAAAACTGATGAAAATGGGCTTATTGTTAAGAACAAGGCTAGACTGGTTGTACAGGGGATTTCACAAGAAGAAGGTATTGATTATGATGAAACCTTTGCCCCTATAGCCAGACTAGAGGCAATTAGATTGTTCTTAGCTATGTTGCCTTCCACCATCTTAAAGTTTTTCAAATGAATGTCAAAAGTGCATTTTTATATGGTAAAATAAAAGAAGAAGTTTATGTGTGTCAACCACCAGGTTTTGAGGACAATAAACATCCTGAATGGGTGTATAAACTTGATAAGGCTCTTTATGGGTTGAAACAAGCTCCTAGAGCCTGGTATGAGACACTTTCCACTTTTCTTCTCAAGAATAATTTCACTAGAGGCTCCATAGATAAAACTTTGTTTATTAAGAAGGTGGATCAGCATAAGCTACTTGTTCAAATTTATGTTGATGATATTATTTTTGCATCCTCTGATCCCCAGTTGTGTGATGATTTTACCAAATTAATGAAAAAGAGGTTTGAAATGAGTGCAATGGGAGAATTACAGTTCTTTCTAGGCTTGCAAATCAAACAAAAGGCTGATGGAACCTTTATTCATCAGTCAAAATATACAAAAGATCTTTTGAGTAAGTTTGATTTACAAAATTGTAAGCCCTGTTCTACTCCCATGTGCAACACCACACAACTGGGTGCGGATCAGAAAGGTAAAGCTGTTGATAAAACACTTTACAGATGTATGATTGGGTCCTTGATGTACTTAACAACTTCTAGACCAGATATCATGTTTGCTACTTGTGTCTGTGCTAGATTTCAGGCTGCTCCTAAAGAATCTCATTTGATTGTAGTCAAGAGGATCTTTAGATATTTGCAAGGTACACAATCTCTAGGTTTATGGTATTCCACTAGACACTCTTGTAAATTAGTTGCTTTTTCAGATAGTGACTATGCAGGGTGCAAGTTAACTAGAAAGTCAACTTCTGGTGGATGTTAATTCCTAGGCAACAGTTTGATTTCTTGGCAGAGTAAGAAACAAACATCTGTTGCTACATCCACTGTTGAAGCAGAGTACATTACAGCTGCAAGTTGTACTTCTCATGTACTCTGGCTTCAGAACCAACTTTTGGATTATGGCATTACAGAGACTAAGACTCCATTATTAATGGATACTGCTTCAGCTCTGTGCATTGTCAAAAATCCAGTCTAGCACTCTAGGACCAAACATATAGAGATCAGACATCATTTTATTAGGGATTGTTTTGAAAAAGGTCTGATTGATCCTAAGTTTGTGCCTAGTGCTGATGAGCTTGCAGACATTTTTACTAAGCCTTTGGATAGTTCAACTTTCCAAAACCTAGTGTTACGGCTTGGTATGCTGCAGCTAGAATAAGTGATAACTACTGATGATCTCAGTATATAAGTACTGATGATCATTAGTGCCATATCACATATAGTACTGATTCTGTTAAAACAACTGATAAAGTTACAACTACTGATGTCAGTAAAAACAGATAAGTACTGATGTCCTATGAAACAACTGAAAACAGCTGAAAGGCTGATGAGTAAGTGTTGAGGACAGTATGAAACAGCTGAAAGGCTATGAATTGACGAAAACTACTAATGAGAACTTTCTCTTCAGTTGTTTCTACAACTGTTGTTTCATCCTAAACAACTGATGACAAAACCATGTCTTCAGTAGTTTCACAACTATTGATGACTAACACCAAGTCATCAGCTGTTTACAACAACTGATGACAAAACCATGTCTTTAGTAGTTTCACAACTACTGATGACTAATACCAAGTTATCAGTTGTTTACAACACCTGAAGACCAACCCAAGGTTTTCAGTAGTTTCACAACTACTGATGACTAAAACCAAGTCTTCAGTTGTTTTCAAACATCTGAAGTCAAACCCATGGTTTTCAGTAGTTTTATAACTACTAATGCCTAAAACCAAGACTTCAGTTGTTTCAACTTCTGAAAGGGTAATATCATGTCATCAGACGTCTACAACTACTGATGAATAACACCAAACCCTTCAGTCGTTTTCTAACCCTTACCCTATAAATACCCCATACCTAATCCTTCAGCGCTTCATCTTCTCCAAACCTAACGTTCAAATCTCCAAAACTTCTCTCTCATTAATGGCGACCATGCAGCTCAAACCACGACATAACTGTGTTGCCTACCTCACAAAATCACCCTTCTGGACAAAGTTCGATAACGCCATTTATCTAATGGTCCAATCTCCTTACCAAACGGCCTTCCTTCTAAATCCCACCATTCATGCCGAATCCTTACACCAATTTTGGACGAACGTCAACCTCATAACTGGGGAGAACAACACTGACTCTATCCAGTCATTCGTCAACAACCATCAAGTGGTCATCACACCAGAAATCATTCGCCAAACCCTCAACTTGGATGATGCCACTTTCCCCATTAGGTATCCAAAGGGCACACCTGATTTATCCTTTGCCCACCATGGATATCAGGGAAACCTCAGTGCCTCTACCATCCTGAAGAAGCATTTCCATGATGCAGAACGTCTTATCTTTCACATGGTTAATGTTTGCTTAGCTCCTAAGACATCCTCTTGGGATCAAATGTCTACCAGGTGGCAGCAGGTACTATTCTCTATCCTTGAGCAACAAGACTTAAACTTTTCTAAAATTATTTTTCTTGAACTTAAGGATATGGCCTTAAAATCTCTTTCTAATTGATTGATATTATATCCTCGATTCATTATGGCCATCATAGAGAATCAACTGCAAGATGAGGGACTTGTTGGCCTTGGAGTCCCTGCAACGGCTGTATTGCCTGAAGTATACTCCAGGCACAACTCTGACCAAACACTGAAACAGGCTGCCAAACTACGAAAACCCACGCAGTTGGAACCCACAGCCACCACCTCCAAACACAGGAAGCACATACTGGTTTTAACCCCCCAGTTGTGTCAAAGACTCAACCTGCGAAAGCCACACAGGTATCCTCTCAACAGGATCCTATTGCAACCAATATTAGGGAACCCACACTGCTGGAATGTATCTCACTTGAGAGGGTTACCATTGAAGCGCACCATTCACCCCGGGTGCAATCTGCTTCTACCCAATCACCACATGCAACCGCCCCCTAGAGTCCTACATTAATTGTTGCACAAGTGCTGAGTCAGTTGCACTCCTCACCCCCTCCCCAGATACCAATTACAATTGGGCATACCTCTACCATTGAGGGGGGGATCAAAGTGCACCTGATAACCCACAGCATAAGGGTTACAATGTTCCATTTCCTAGTGTAGAAAAGGAGATTGGAACTTCTGGTGAGGCTGCCACTTATCCTGCTTCAGCATATGTTCAGGATGTAGTTGGTACCATCATAAGACCTTACCAGAGGCAATTGTTGATGAAAGACATAGTCCTGAGGCAGGAAGTCCCCGGTTCCAAGACAAAGGGGCACATGCTACAACTGATCTACACTCAGTGCATGTTCATCCTGATTCTATCAGGAGGTCAGGTGATTCAGTAACCACTGGTGATGACTTGGGCTTCTTTTACGATGTATTAGCCCAAAACACCATCCTGGAAAAGGAGGTGAGCAGACTCAAAGAGCTGCTTGCCAAAACTTCTGCGGATCAAAGACCATCTGCCTCTCAAACCTCACAGATGGCACCTTCATCTGAAGGTCTTCTAAACACAAAGCCACTCTCAAATACTCAGCCACTTGCCTGTGCTTCTGGCACTATTTCTCATGAACAGAACCCCCTGAGCAAATGGCTGCTATCTTTCAAAACTCCCTACCTGTCATCACACCTATAATCACTGATATAGTGATCAAAACCATTGATGAGAGGCTTTCCTCGGAAATACAACCCTTAATAGAGGAAGTTGTGGGCAAAAAGCTTTCTGACAATCAAACCCTTGCAACCAATGCAACCAAAAAGGGGGAGATGCAGTCAGTGAAAGCAAAAAGAAAGAGGAGTGCAGAGAGGGAAGAGAAAGGGAAAGAAACAGAAGTGACAGTAGTGGAAAAAGAGAACGAGTTGGCTGTGGAGACTGAAAAAGAGAAGGAGAAGGAAGCTGACATGGAGAAATCAAAGAAAAGAAACAATGAAAAGGAGACTGCCTTGGAGCTGATGCTAAAACAGGCTGATGCCGAACACAATAGATCAATGGATAACATCATTGATCATTTGTTTAGGCAAGGCCATGACACTGATAAACTTGACTCTGAGATCAGAAGATTAGAGATTGAAGAAATCCAAAATAGATGGGCAAGTTATGACGTGTTAGAAAGAGAAAGGCTGGATATCATGATCAGATTTATAGCAAAATATCTTGGAAGATCAATGATCGAAATCAAGGCTTGGTCCAGGGACAGCATCTTGGCAATAACCACCAAGATCTGTTCGTCTGAAGTATACACTAAAGGATTAGTTATTGAAGCTTTGAATGAAGCTGGTGCTGGGAGCAGGACCGAACTAGCCAAGCAATCTAAAGCCACACTCACTTCCAAAATGCTAGAACAGCCTATCAACATTCCCACACCAAAACCACCAAAACAACAACCCACCAAACCATCTCCCTTACCCTCAAAACCAATAGCCGATGATGTACCCCAGAAGAAGAAGAGAAGGGTATTGAGGCTAGAAGATGATGAAGAAGATGATGATGAAGATGAAGATAGGCTGCCACTCTCAGCTGTTATATAGTTGCCGAAGGCCACAAGTCACTCTCCTACAATTACTCCTGAAACTCAAAGACAAATTGTGAAAGTAAAACTAGAAGAAGAAGAACTTCACAAACAACACGATGAGGAATTGTTGAGGAGGGTTGACAAGCATATGCAGCCACATCTTCTATCATCAACATGAAGAAGCATGCACTCAAATTATACACTCTTAAGCATACATTTCAATATCAAAAGGAGAGAGTGAGGATTTGGCCTGATCACAGGGTGTCTCATAGGATTCATAAGAAAAACATTCCACAGAGATACATTGGCCAAGTGAAAAAGATTGTGGATGAAGTGATCTCACTGGTCTTTGTAGTATCACCCTGGGAAATCCTAGAAGACTTCAAGAAAGGTTATAAAGCTAACCAAACCCCACAGAAGATGCTGGAAAATAAAATGGTGAAAAAGGGGTTAGTATATAAGAGGCTTGAAGAAGTCAGAAAGAATGAGCTCCAGTTGTTCCTAGAGGGTAATCACCCTGATGAATTTGCTTATAGAATAATAACAACTGTGGAGCTGAAGAATGGGGAACAGGTCAAATATCTATCTGAGTACTATGGGCCTGAATCATGATTTGAAGGAGGTGCTGAAGATCTGACCATGGAGGAACAAATTATCTTCCTTGAGGCCTACACAAGAGAGTCATACAGACTCATAGTGGGGAAGTAGATCTCATGGATGGGGTAACAACTCTGTGTCCAGTTCCCCAAGACAGAGTTCCCATTCATACTTTGCCAAACAGATCATTGAGACTTCTTCCTAGGCCTATTCTTAAAAGGGTCACTTCTGAGCTGATCTAGAAGACAAAAAAACCAATCTTTCTGCCATAATAAGTGGGACATCTTCAATAAGTTTAGAGGTTTTGGCTGCATTTTTTCAGGGGGAGTTTGTTGGACCAAAAGAACCAATGAGCCTGATCAGAAAAACCTCTAAGTCCTACAGACATCAAAACAACTGCTGAAGACTTGATCAGCTGTTGTAAGAAAGTCTGAAGATCAACAACTGAAGACTAAAGTGCTGAAGACTTCAACAGCTGAAGACCAATGTCTGAAGATCAACAGCTGAAGACTAAAGTACTGAAGACTTCAACAGCTGAAGACTAAAGTATTGAAGACTTCAACAGCTGAAGACCAAAGTCTGAAGATCAACAGCTGAAGAACAAAGTCTGAAGACATCAGCTGATGACAACAACTGAAGTTCAAGTACAAGTACTGAAGCCTTCAGAGTTTGTTACAACAGCTGAAGAAGCATTCTTCAGTTGCTGTGATGGTTTCCTTTCAGTAGTTTTCTTTTTGTTTCAGTATTTGTAAAATTACTGAACAGCATGTTCTTCAGTCATTGTAGTTTCAGTAGTTTCTTTTCAGTAGTTGTAGTGATAGTTAACACTTAGCATTTTTGTAAGAAGATGTCAGCTGTTTCACATCTTCAGTAGTTGTGTTAACTATGAGTAGTTTGAATAAATTCTGTTAGATGTCACTATCAAGTGACATCAGCAGACGTCACATCTCCTATATAAGAGGTGTTGACCTAATTGTATATGTGACATTCTATTACCACGAAAGCAAGTATTGATTGAAATATATTTTGCAGAATTCTCTCTGTCTATAACTTTGTTCTTACCTTGATATCTTTTGTGTTCTTGTGAATTGGCTAATTCATTGTTTGATTTCCGCTGCTATACTCTCTAATCAATCAAACGTAGATCACTGATCTTAACAATCTTCTACCTTCTTGGGTTCCATCTGAGATTGGAAGCATGAGTACTGGCAAACATTCCCATTATGAGTCTGTCATCTTGTTCTCACACCTTTAGAGACATGCCCTATGAAGTTCTCAGCTAGATGAGTGTTATGAATTTGTAGACGAGGAATCACTTCCAATTGCAAAGATAGATCCAAATTGGACATATTTTTCTTAGGAGCTTGAACACTTTGTCCAGCTGTTGTTTCAAACTCATTCAATGAGGATTGATTGAATGAAAGAGAAACATCATCAATTGTTGGCTGTGAAGTAGCATTAACAGTTGCTTGTTCTTTCAAAATGCTAATTTCATCAGCTTGGTGTTGTGTAGGATCACCTGATGACACGTGAGGATCAGCAGGTAATTCACTGGTTGAAGCTCCACTATTCCTTGAGATGGTTATACTGTCAGATTTGTCAATAGTGGAAGCTTGATTTGTGGTAGCTCTTAGAGAACTTGGAAGAGGTCTGGGTAGCTCAAACAGTTGATCAACATCAGTATCATTCTAAGCACCGGTTCCAACTGAAACATTCTCACAAGATGGTTTAGAATAGTTTGGAAACAATTCTAAATCACAAATATGATTAGGTCCATTCCCCTAATACAAGGAGTGTGCTCATTAACAACTATGTTGGATGATTCCTCAATTTGTTGATTCTTGATAAGGTATACTCTATAAGCTTTAGAGCAAGAAGATTATCCAACAAAGATAGCATCATTCGACATTTCAGCAAATTTTGACAAATTGTCCTTTGAGTTAAGTATGGTACACCTGCTACCAAAGGACCTTAGAAAGCCAATGAACGGTGGCCTCTTCTTCCATAACTCATAAGGGGTTTTTCCATGTGGCTTAACTACAAGAACCTTGTTCTACACATAGCATGCAGTGTTGACTGCCTCTGCCCAAAATGTTAGAGGTAGTTTGGAATTAGCTAACATAGTTCGAGTAGCCCCAATAAGTGTCTTGTTCCTCCTCTTAGCAACACCGTTTTGTTGTGGAGTTCTAGGAGCATTGTATTGTCTGGCAATCCGATTTGAGTTACAGAATGAGTCAATAACAAAGTTATTAAACTTAGTCCTTTGATCACTTCTAGTTATCTTAACCTTTTGATCAATTTGATTTTCTATTTTAACAATAAAATATTTTAATGTTTAAGCCGTTTCATCTTTACATCTTAAAAAGAATACCCATGTAAATATTGTAAAATCATCAACAATCACAAGGCAGTATGATTTCCTTCCAATGCTCATGATACTCGTGGGACCAAATAGATCCATGTGCAATAAGTGTAATGGAGTGGTGATGGGGTTAACACTTTTGGATTTATGAGATGTCCTATACCCATGTAAATCTTAGGGAAGCATTGTTCATCTCTAGCTTGTACATATCCCCTTTCCTGGGAGATCTAAGAAACACCAATTCCGGATGAATTGTTATCCTTGGTTTGAGGATAATGCACTCATGTTCTGTGAAAAGCATTTGATGATTTTGATCACAGAACTGAGAAACACTTAACAAATTATGTTCAAGCTGTTTGATAAAGTGAACTTTGTCTACTTCTAATTTTCCATTGGATATACTTCCTTTGCTAGAAATATATCCTCTGGCCTCACCTCCAAACTGGAGAGGACCTCCTTCCTAATGTTCAAATTGTTGAAGGACAGATATGTTCCCTGTCATGTGCCTAGAGCATCCACTGTCCACAATCCAAACATTGTTATTCTTGTTAAATGGATGTCCCTACACATAATATGAGATGATTAGTTTTGATTGGAAACCCAAGCCTTGTTGGTCTTGGGTTCTTCTAATGATAGGAACATAATTGAACCAAAAGTTAAACATGGGGATTCAATTGATGTCTTTGAAGAAGAGGTTAGGCTGCAACATCCTTCTTGATCTTCCAATCCATCCTTTGGTTAATCAAAGAGGATGAGCCTTTTGAAGCTTTTGTAGCATGGCATTCTTACAAAGCTTCCTTCTTTTTGGAATAACCCTTCACCACCTTTTAATCTTAAGTAGACTTCTTTTGGGGTAGTTTCAAGGCTGGTCTTTCATTCTTTTCGTTTTAACAGCTTTAGCTTCCGAAGCCATTTTTCCTTCGGAAGAAGAAATTTCTTCCGAAAGCAACCTTGCTTCGGAAACTAGCTTTCCCTTTCTCATCACTTGGACCATTTGATACCGTCCAAATGAGAAAGCTTCTGTTAGGATCAGTGATCTACGTTTGATTGATTAGAGAGTATAGCAGCAAAATTCTAACAATGAATTAGCCAATTCACAAGAACAAAAAGATACTCAATGTAAGAACAAACACGATTATAGATAGGGGAATTCTGCAGATATATTTCATTCAATATTCGCTTTCGTGGTAACGGAATGTCACAATTACAATTAGGTCGACACCTTTTATATAAGAGATGTGACGTCTGCTGATGTCACTTGATAGTGACATCTAACAGAATTTATCACAAACTACTGATAGTTAACAAAACTACTGAAGATGTCAAACAGCTGACATCTTCTTACAAAAATGCTAAGTGTTAACTATTATTACAACTACTAAAAAGAGACTACTGAAACAATAACAACTGAAGAACATACTCTTCAGTTGTTTTACAAATACTGAAACAAAGAAAACTACTGAAAGGTAAACCATCATAACTACTGAAGAAGACCTCTTCAGCTATTATGACAACGTCTGATACTTTGTCTTCAGCACTTGTGTCTTCAGACTTTGTCTTCAGCACTTGTGTCTTCAGACTTTGTCTTCAGCACTGTGTCTTCAGACTTTGTCTTGAGCACTTATGTCTTCAGACTTTGGTCTTCAGCACTTGTGTCTTCAGACTCTGTCTTCAGCACTTGTGTCGTCAGACTTTGTCTTCAGCACTTGTGTCTTTAGACTTTGTCTTCAGCACTTGTGTCTTCAGACTTTGTCTTCAGCACTTGTGTCTTCAGACTTTGTCTTCAGCACTGTGTCTTCAGACTTTGTAATCAGCTGTTGTCTTCAGCTGTTGTGGTCTTCAGTATTGTTGTGACGTCTGTGGGACTTAAAGGTTTTTCTGATCCGGCTATTGGTTCTTTTGGTCCAACAAACTTCACATGCAAGGTTTCTTCACATCTTTTGTCCGAGAGTTAATACTCTATAAGCCTTGCAAGTGGATGAATACCTAACAAAATACCCTGTATCCACCTTAGAATCAAACTTTTGGAGTTGATCATTCGTGTTGAGAATGTAACAGGGACACCCAAATGCTCTAAAGAATGAAATCAAAGGGCTAAATGATGTAAAACTTCATAAGGAGTTTTCATCACCTCTGATTTACTAAGGCTCTATTCTGTACATAGCAGGCTGTATTGACAGCTTCAGTCTAAAAGGTTGTGGCAGACCAGAATCAGCCAACATGGACCTTGCAGCTTCAATGAGGGTCCTGTTCTTTCTCTCCACTACTCCATTTTGCTCTGGAGTCCTTGGATCTATACTACCCTCTGATCCCTTGATAAGTAAAACTCATCAGAGTGTGGTTTGTGAATTCAGTACCATTGCCTCCCTCACACCTTATAGTAGGGAATACTGCTTCTCAACGTGTAACACTAAGTTCATAATGGACTGAGCACCTCATCCTTTGAATGCAAGAAAGGTCCATACATATCTAGAGTATCATCCACAATTACCAGACAGTATTTTTCTTGCCATACTCATTACCTTCACAGGACCAAAAAGATCCATGTGCAGTAGTTGTAAGCAGGCATTAGACTTGGATTCTTCTATGGTTGGGAATGAAACTTTATGTTGTTTCCATTTTAAATAAGCATGCTGCAGATTTCATCACAATTGAACTCCTTGGGTTGGAAGACCTCTCACTAAACTTTTGTGGATCAGCTGATTCATGTTTTTGAGATTAACATGACCCAGCTTCTATGCCATAGTTTAGATTCTTGGAGAGAGGCCTTGGAGAACAAGCATGGATGGCTCTTAACTCAATTTTCTTTGACAGATCCAAGGCATATACTCTTCCTATCTGTTAGCCTCAGGAGAGTATTATCATCCAGTACTTTGTCATTAGGCTCAGAACCTTGGAAGACAGAATCCTACATTCTGGCTTGTGAAAGAGCAACATGTCCTTTGTCACACACATCTCACTGACACTCATACAGATTGTATTTGGATTCTCCACATGGTTGACATCGTCAAATCTAATATCCCTTAGACACAAATCCCTTCCAATGATGTAACCTTTAGCATCATTTCTAAATGAGCAAATCCTGCTTTTTCCCTGAGAGTAATCATGGAGAAGAGAGCTGCTCCCAGTCATGTGCTTGGATCCTCCACTGTCCACATACCAGATGCTTCTTTGGCATGCTGAAGAACCCTGCACAATCATAAGAAACTAGTTAGCTTTGGAGACATATTCCTTTTGGTTTTGGGACTGACTTTATCAACAGATTTAACCATAGCTGGTTTCTTATGATTAACAACTGATGAAGATGGAGATGGTGCTGAAATGGATTTGGGCCTGGAATTCCTCTCCAGTGTTTGATCACATGGGTTTCAAGTTGGTTAACTCTCCCCAATAGATGCTGAACTATCATAACAAGCTGTGTCTGATTTGAAGCTCGAGCTTTCAGTTCATTTGACACTCCAGAGCTTGTTTTTGATGAGTTTCTGTGACCCACCATTTCCTCCTTCTTAGACTTCACAGACTTAGTCGTAATTTATCATGAGGAACAATATCAGCTGTCTTCTGATAAACCGCATCCTTCTTAGTGGTTTGGGTAAGGCCTTGGGTTTATCAGGTTGAGATGATTGTGATACAAACTTGGTCTCAAACTCAGCTTTTTTTATTTATTTCTAGTTTAATGAGCTTATCCATTGGAGCTTTAACCCTTTTGTACCAACATTCATCAGATAGATGATTGAATTTACCACAAATTTCACATGGTTTATTCTTCATCTTGGACATCTTTACTGCTGAAGTGGAAACTACTGATGGTGTGATCTTCAGTACTTTCCTCCTATCAGTACTAGGTACTAAAGGATTTGTAATAGCTGAAGACTGGTAATTCAACTGTTTTCCATCAGTCCTAATAGACTGTTTGATGGATTCCTCAGCAGTTTTAGTCCTTGTATTTCAACTGATTTGAAATGCTCTTCAGATGTTGGGTCTCTTTCAGTACTTGGGGTACATTGAGGAACAACATCTGAAGTACTCAGCTTCATATGAGTCTCAGTAGTTAGACCATCAGTCATTTATTTGTTAAGATCTTAACACTAGTTTCATTCTCTGATCTTAGATTATCATTGGAGAATGACTCACACGATAATGTGGTTTGGAGATTGCTTTCACTTTCAGACTTAACTATGGAGTTAGGAGTAAAGTCTGTTGGTGGAGCAGTATGGTTGTAACCAATACCAACTTCACATTTGAAGCAGTTTGCTTGCTAAGAAGCATTTCAAATCCCTTGCATGATGAGACCCAGCGTCACACTCAACTTGGGTCACTGCAAGTTTTCTTTGAGACTCCTGTGGTCTTCCAGAATAACCTCTAGCTTGGCCTTTTCATCATTTAATTGGCATTTAAGCTTATAATCTCATCACTTTTACTGTTAAGAGCAGACTCATACTCAACTTTCATTTGAAAATGATTTTCTCAAGCTCAAGTTTTTGATTTATTAATGCTACATTTGCTTCTCTAATAGAGACAAAGGCAGCTATGCATGATCAGAACATAACTTGGCTTTAGCCTCTGAAGATACCTGAGTTACCTGTGAAGATGATGTATTTGAACAGGAACCCTCAGTAGACTCCAGGGCCATGAGAGCAAGATTTCCAAAAGGGTGTTCACCACTATGTTGACTAGCACCAGCATAGTATTGCTTAGTGTGACCAGACAAGTATCAGGTAAGCTACTCCAGTCAACGACTACAGGTGGGAAGAAGCTCTGTGATGAGGTTGTGATTGAGATGAAGATGGTTGAGGTTCTGGTAGTGCATGAAGTTGTAGTACTATAGGAGCTTGAACTTGATTTGACTGTGGCATATAATAGCAGGGATAAGGATATGGTATTTGACCCTGAGGAACAAAATATGCAGGAGAATGAGGGTGTGATGAATGACTAGAACCAACTGAATGTTGCCCTTTTGATTGTGAATTGTTATTTGGAAAAGTCAAACAGGGTGCAGAAGAGTTAGGTCCAGTTGATCTACACTCTCTTGCAAAGTGTCCAAGCCTGTGGCATTTGTGACACTTCAACTTGCTCTTGTCAAAACCGACTTTGGTTTTGTTAGAGAGTCCAGGAAATTTCTTGCCAGTTCTCTTGTAGAATTTCTGAGATCTGATATTGATCAAGGCCATTTGGCTCAAAATATCCATCTCTTCTAGATCATCATTAGCAATGCCCTTCAAATCATCCATGATAAAGCATAGATTGTCATTATTATTACCAGGAGGACAATCAACACTCACAAAGGCATGATTAGAATTGTTTGAGGTGAAATCAATATGCTCATCATAGTGGCATTCTGATCCAGCATACTCTGACTCATGACTTACCAAGGCAGTGTTTCCTGGTACAAAATCATCAGTGAGCTTTCCAGATGATGACAGTTTTCGTTTCTGTTCTATCTCTCTCTCAAATGTGAGCAATTTCCCATGGAGTTGGGTGAGAGATAGTTTGTCCAAATTTGCACTAGAGCGTAGGACAATAGTATATGTGTCCCATCTCTCAGGAAGTGATTTGAGAAATCTGTTATTCATCTGGCTATTTGTGTACTCATGTTTGACATTTTTTAATTCAGAGATCAAACAAGAGAACTGCTCAAACTGTTGAGTTAGTGTCTCACCCTTCCTATGAGAGAATGTCTCATATTGTTGGGCAAAGATTTCTCTATTATTTGCCAAGACCTCATCTGTTCCTCCAAATTGTTCTTTCAAGGCATTCCAGAGGTCATGGGCAGTTTCATAATGCATTAGCCCAGAATAGATTTCATTGGGCAGAGCCATGGCCAGAATTCCATGGGATTTTGCATCAATCTCAAACAATTTCTTATCCTCATCTGAGTATTGCTCCCTCCTCTTCGGAACCATTTGATTGGTTTTGGGTTGTTCACCATAGGCTTGTGTGGACCATGTACCACTAATGTCCAACAACCTGAGCTGTTAACAGACAGGTGATGAGCATTCGTCGTTGCCATATGTTATACTCATTCCTAACCAGCATTGGAGGCTTGGTTGAGGAACCAGTATTGTGAGGATCATTGGAAGGAGTAGTCATTTTAGGTCCAAATACAATTTAATTCAAGCTTTTTAAAAGATTTTACACAGACCACAACAGACTCAATGAAAACCAAGAATAAATCTCAGGATGAATGACCAAAAACACAGAAAATTCAATCTCTATAACCGTTTCTTGCAAAAATGCTAATTCAATCAAACTTGGATATTGGATAGCAGTTTCAATGATCAATTATTAGATCGATCAATGATTAACCAAGCTCTGATACCATTTGACAGGATCAGTGATCTCAAGTTTGATGGATTAGAGTGTAACGCAACGGAATAAGAACAAGAATTAGACAAATTATAGCAAGAATTTGATATTCGTATGCATTAAGAACAAATATGGTTGTACAGAGAGAATATATTTCTGTGAAAAGGAATGTTTCAATAATATCAAATGTTTCTGCTCAATCATTCACAGATTACAATTGGGTTGACACTCCTTATATAGAGTGCAATCACTGCTGATATCACAGGATAGTGATATCTGGCAGATTTGTTACAACAATAACTAAACCTTAAGAAACTACTGAAATGTTCACAACTACTGAGAACATATCAGAGTGCTAAGTATAAAACATAATACTACAGATACGAAACTACTGAAACTACAACGACTGAAGAACAAGCTCTTCAGTCGTTTTACAAAACTACTGAAAGGAAAACATAAAACTACTGAAAGAAAACCATCACATCTACTGAAAGAAAACCTCTTCAGCTGTTGTGACAACGACTGATACTTGGTCTTCAGCACTTGTCTTCAGACTTCGTCTTCAGCACTTGTGTCTTCAGACTTTGTCTTCAGCACTTGTCTTCAGACTTTGTCTTCAGCACTTGTGTCTTCAGACTTTGTCTTCAGCACTTGTCTTCAGACTTTGTCTTCAGCACTCGTGTCTTCATACTTGTCTTCAACACTTGTCTTTAGACATTGTCTTCAGCACTTGTGTTCAGACTTTGTCTTCAGCACTTGTCTTCAGACTTTGTCTTCAGCTGTTGTGGACTTAAGGTTTTTTCTGATCCGGCTCATTGGTTCTTTTGGTCCAACATAAGTGGTATTTATAGGTTATGGGTGTCCAATCATACGGCTGAACCATTAGCATGGTTCAGTTGTGCGACTGAATCGTGCGGTTTCTCCATACGCATGATACATGGTTTTGTCATACCACTGAGTCAATCTTATATCTGAATCGTGTGACTGATCCAGTCTCCTGGTTCATTCATGCGATAGGTCCATTAGCATGATGTATGCATGCGTACGGTCCATAAGCATGGTCCATTCATATAAAGACTCATACGACTAGGTTTGAACACATTTCTCAATCATTATTAACTAAGAACTATGCGCAACAATCTCAAACCTATATAGTAAGTTCATTATACTTTAACACACAATAATACTTTGAAATATTAAACATTATGAACATCAACCACATATTAAATTTCATTTAACCCATTCATTACATATGTGTAAGAAAAGAAAGACTTTTACATTAAGCACATAAACTAGGGACATACGTATGGAATACTAACAGATTTCGTGTTTATACATAATCAAGTAGTACGGAATTGTATTAATTTGGCGATCTACTTAGTGAGAACAATTACCCGATCGATGTAAGAATGAAACAAAACGTTATGAACGAGTAGAGATCGATATGGATTGAAGTATGAAGTTTGACAGGCTTCCATGGACGTTCTAGACGGCTAGGGTTCGCAAGATTATCAAGTGTTTTGAATTCTTCTTCAACTGTTTTTTTTTTCGAATTAAGTGGTATTTATAGGTTATGGGTTTCCAATCGTACGACTGAACCATGAGCATGGTTCAGTTGTGCGACTGAATCGTGCGATTGATCCATACGCACGACTAAAGGTTCTGTCGTACGACTGAGTCAGCTTATGTCTCAATCGTGCGACTGATCAAGTCTCCTGGTTCAGTCATGCGACAGGTCCATTACCATGATGTATTAATGCGTATGGTCCATAAGCATGCTCCATTCGCATGAAGACTCATATGACTAAGTTTGAACACATTTCTCAATCATTATTGACTAACAACTATGCACAACAATGTCAAGCCTATATAGTAAGTTCATTATACTTTAACACATAATATACTATGAAATATTAAACATTATGAACATCAATCACATATTATACTTCATTTAAGGCATTCTATACGTATGTGTAAGATATGAAAGAATTTTACATTAAGCACATCAACTAGGGTCATACGTACAGAATACTAACAAATTCTGCGTTTATACAGAATCAAATAATGCGGAATCCTATTTGTTTGGCTACCCAATCAGTGAGAACAATTACCCGATCGATGTAAGATTGAAACAAAATGTTACGAATGATTAAAGAACGATCAGGATTCATCTATGAAGTTTGACAATCTTCGATGGACGTTCTAGAGGGCTAGGGTTTGTAAGTGTATCAAGTGTTTTGAATTCTTCTTAAACTGTTTTTCTTTTCACGAATTAAGTGGTATTTATAGGTTTTAGGTTTCCAATCGTACGACGGAACCATTAGCATGGTTCAGTCGTGCGACTGGATCGAGCGATTGATCCATACTCACGACTCAAGGTTCTGTCATACGACTGAGTCAATCTAATGTCTCAATCGTGCGACTGATCCAGTCTCTTGGTTCAGTCGTACAAATGGTCCCATTAGCATGATGTATTCATGCGTATGGTCCATAACCATTATCCATTCACATGAAGACTCATACGACTAAGTTTGAACACATTTCTCAATCATTATTGACTAAGAACTATGCAAAACAATCTCAAACCTATATAGTAAGTTCATAATACTTTAACACACAATAATACTATGAAATAGTAAACATTATGAACATCAACCACATATTATATTTCATATAACCCATTCTATACATATGTGTAAGATATGACAGACTTTTACATTAAGAATATAAATTAGGGACATACGTACGGAATACTAACAAATTTTGCATTTATACAGAATCAAATAGTGTGGAATCCTATTAGTTTGGCGACCCAATCAGTGAGAACAATTACTTGATCAATGTAAGATTGAAACAAAATGTTATGAACGAGTATAGATCGATTAGGATTGATCTATGAAGTTTGACAGGCTTCCATGGACGTTCTAGACGGCTAGGGTTGGTAAGAGTATCAAGTGTTTTGAATTCTTCTTTAAGTGCTTTTTTTTCACAAATTAAGTGGTATTTATAGGTTATGGGTTTCCAATCGTACGACTGAACCATTAGCATGGTTCAGTCGTGCTACGGAATCGAGCGATTGATCCATACGCATGATTGAAGGTTCTGTCGTACGACTGACTCAATCTTATGTCTCAATGGTGCGACTGATCCAGTCTTTTGGTTAGTGGTGCGACTGTTCCACTAGCATGATGTATTCATGCGTATGGTCCATAAGCATGGTCCATTCGCATGAAGACTCATACGACTAAGTTTGAACACATTTCTCAATCATTATTGACTAAGAACTGTGCATAACAACCTCCAACCTATATAGTAAGTTCATTATACTTTAACACAGAATAATACTATGAAATATTAAACGTTATGAACATCAACCACATATTATATTTCATATAACCCATTCTATACATATGTGTAAGATATGACAGACTTTTACATTAAGCATATAAATTAGGGACATACGTACGGAATACTAACAAATTTTGCATTTATACAGAATCAAATAGTGTGGAATCCTATTTGTTTGGTGACTCAATCAGTGAGAACAATTACCTGATCGATGTAAAATTGAAACAAAATGTTATGAACGAGTAAAGATCGATCAGGATTGATCTATGAAGTTTGACAGGCTTCCATGGACATTCTAGACGTCTAGGGTTGGTAAGAGTATCAAGTGTTTTGAATTCTTCTTTAAGTGCTTTTTTTTCATGAATTAAGTGGTATTTATAGGTTATGGGTTTCCAATCGTACGACTGAACCATTAGCATGGTTCAGTCGTGCGACTGAATCGAGCGAATGATCCATACGCATGATTGAAGGTTCTGTCGTACGACAGACTCAATCTTATGTCTCAATGGTGCGACTGATCCAGTCTTTTGGTTAGTGGTGCGACAGTTCCACTAGCATGATGTATTCATGCGTATGGTCCATAAACATGGTCCATTCGCATGAAGACTCATACGACTAAGTTTGAACACATTTCTCAATCATTATTGACTAAGAACTGTGCATAACAACCTCCAACCTATATAGTAAGTTCATTATACTTTAACACAGAATAATACTATGAAATATTAAACGTTATGAACATCAACCACATATTATATTTCATTTAACCCATTCATTACTTATGTGTAAAACATGAAAGACTTTGACATTAAGCACATATACTAGGGACATACGTACAGAATACTAACAGATTCTTCGTTTATACAGAATCAAATAGTGCGGAATCCTATTTCTTTGGTGATCCAATCAGTGAGAACATCTAACCAAACGATGTAAGATTGAAACAAAATGTTATGAACGAGTAGGGATCGATTTAGATTGATCTATGAAGTTTGACAGGCGTCCATGACCGTTCTAGACGGCTAGGGTTCATAAGAGTATCAAGTGTTTTGAATTCTTCTACAACTGTTTTTTTACATGAATTAATTGGTATTTGTAGGTTATGGGTTTCCAATCGTACGACTGAACCGTTAGCATGGTTCAGTTGTGCGACTGAATCGTGCGATTGATCCATAAGCATGACTGAAGGTTCTCTCGTACGACTGAGTCAATCAGATGTCTTAATCGTGCGACTGATCAAGTCTCTTGGTTTAGTCTTGCGACTGGTCCATTAGCATGATGTTTCATGCGTATGGCCGATAAGCATTGGCCATTCACATGAAGACTCATACGACTAAGTTTTAACACATTTCTCAATCATTATTGACTAAGAACTATGCACAACAATCTCAAACCTATATAGTAAGTTCATTATACTTTAACACACAATAAAACAATGAAATATTAAACATTATGAACATCAACCACATATTATATTTCATTTAACCCATTCTATACATATGTGTAAGATATGAAAGACTTTTACACTAAGCACATAAACTAGGGACATACGTACAAAATACTAACAAATTCTGCATTAGGGTTGGTAAGAGTATCAGGTGTTTTGAATTCTTCTTCAACTATTTTTTTTCACCAATTAAGTGGTATTTATAGGTTATGGGTTTCCAATCGTACGACTAAACCATTAGCATGGTTCAGTCGTGCGACTGAATCGAGCGATTGATCCATACGCACGATTGATGGTTCTGTCGTACGACTGAGTCAATCTTATGTCTCAATGGTACGACTGATCCAGTCTCCTGGTTCAGTCGTGCAACTGGTCCATTAGCGTGATGTATTCATGCTTATGGTCCATAAGCATGGTCCATTCGCATGAAGACTCATAAAACTAAGTTTGAACACATTTCTCAATCATTATTGACCAAGAACTATGTACAACAACCTCCAACCTATATAGTAAGTTTATTATACTTTAAAACAGAATAATGCCATGAAATATTAAACATTATGAACATCAACCACATATTATATTTAAATTTAACCCATTCATTACTTATGTGCAAGACATGAAAGACTTTTACATTAAGTACATAAACTAGGGACATACGTACGGAATACTAACAGATTCTACGTTTATACATAATCAAATAGTGTGGAATCCTATTTGTTTAGTGATCCAATTAGTGAGAAAAATTAACCAATCGATGTAAGATTGAAACAAAATGTTATGAACGAGTAGACATCGATCTTGATTGATCTATGAAGTTTGACAGGCTTCCATCGATGTTCTAGACGGCTAGGGTTCATAAGAGTATCAAGTGTTTTGAATTCTTCTACAACTGTTTTTTTCCATGAATTAAGTGGTATTTGTAGGTTATGGGTTTCCATTCGTATGACTGAACGATTAGCATGGTTTAGTTGTGCGACTAAATCGTCTGATTGATCCATACAGACGACTGAAGGTTCTGTCATACGACTGAGTCAATCTTATGTCTCAATCGTGCGACTGATCCAGTCTCCTAGTTCAATCATGCGACATGTCTATTAACATGATGTATTTATGCGTATGGTCCATAAGCATGATCCATTCTCATGAAGATTCATACGACTAATTTTGAACACATTTCTTAATCATTATTGACTAAGAACTATGCACAACAATTTCAAACCTATATAGTAAGTTCATTATACTTTAACACGCAATAATACTATGAAATATTAAACACTATGAACATCAACCACATATTATATTTCATTCAACCCATTCATTACATATATGTAAGACATGAAAGACTTTTTCATTAAGCACATAAACTAGGGACATACGTACAAAATACTAACAAATTCTGCATTAGGGTTGGTAAGAGTATCAGGTGTTTTGAATTCTTCTTCAACTATTTTTTTTCACCAATTAAGTGGTATTTATAGGTTATGGGTTTCCAATCGTACGACTAAACCATTAGCATGGTTCAGTCGTGCGACTGAATCGAGCGATTGATCCATACGCACGATTGATGGTTCTGTCGTACGACTGAGTCAATCTTATGTCTCAATGGTACGACTGATCCAGTCTCCTGGTTCAGTCGTGCAACTGGTCCATTAGCGTGATGTATTCATGCTTATGGTCCATAAGCATGGTCCATTCGCATGAAGACTCATAAAACTAAGTTTGAACACATTTCTCAATCATTATTGACCAAGAACTATGTACAACAACCTCCAACCTATATAGTAAGTTTATTATACTTTAAAACAGAATAATGCCATGAAATATTAAACATTATGAACATCAACCACATATTATATTTAAATTTAACCCATTCATTACTTATGTGCAAGACATGAAAGACTTTTACATTAAGTACATAAACTAGGGACATACGTACGGAATACTAACAGATTCTACGTTTATACATAATCAAATAGTGTGGAATCCTATTTGTTTAGTGATCCAATTAGTGAGAAAAATTAACCAATCGATGTAAGATTGAAACAAAATGTTATGAACGAGTAGACATCGATCTTGATTGATCTATGAAGTTTGACAGGCTTCCATCGATGTTCTAGACGGCTAGGGTTCATAAGAGTATCAAGTGTTTTGAATTCTTCTACAACTGTTTTTTTCCATGAATTAAGTGGTATTTGTAGGTTATGGGTTTCCATTCGTATGACTGAACGATTAGCATGGTTTAGTTGTGCGACTAAATCGTCTGATTGATCCATACAGACGACTGAAGGTTCTGTCATACGACTGAGTCAATCTTATGTCTCAATCGTGCGACTGATCCAGTCTCCTAGTTCAATCATGCGACATGTCTATTAACATGATGTATTTATGCGTATGGTCCATAAGCATGATCCATTCTCATGAAGATTCATACGACTAATTTTGAACACATTTCTTAATCATTATTGACTAAGAACTATGCACAACAATTTCAAACCTATATAGTAAGTTCATTATACTTTAACACGCAATAATACTATGAAATATTAAACACTATGAACATCAACCACATATTATATTTCATTCAACCCATTCATTACATATATGTAAGACATGAAAGACTTTTTCATTAAGCACATAAACTAGGGACATACGTACGGAATACTAATAGATTCTGTGTTTATACAGAATCAAATAGTGCAGAATCCTATTTATTTGGCGATCCAATCAGTGAGAACAACTACCCGATCGATGTAAGATTGAAACAAAACGTTATGAACAAGTAGAGATCGATCTGGATTGACATATGAAGTTTGACAGGCTTCCATGGACGTTCTAGACGGCTAGGGTTCGTAAGAGTATCTAGTGTTTTGAATTCTTCTTCAACTATTTTTTTTCACGAATTAAGTGGTATTTATAGGTTATGGGTTTCCAATCGTACGACTGAACCATTAGCATGGTTCAGTCGCGCGACTGAATCGAGCGATTGATCCATACGCACGATTGAAGGTTCTGTCGTACGACTGAGTCAATCTTATGTCTCAATGGTCCGACTGATCCAGTCTCTTGGTTCAGTCGTGCGACTGGTCCATTAGCATGATGTATTCATGCGTATGGTCCATAAGCATGGTGACTAAGTTTGAACACATTTCTCAGTCATTTTTGACTAAGAACTTTGAACAACAAGCTTAAACCGAAATAGTAAGTTCATTATACTTTAACAAACAATAATACTATGAAATATTAAGTGTTATGAACATCAACCACATATTATATTATATTTAACCCATTCATTACATACGTGTAAGACATGAAAGACTTTTACATTAAGCACATAAACTCGGGACATACGTATGGAATACTAACAGATATTGCATTTATACAGAATCAAATAGTGCGGAATCCTATTTGTTTGGCAATCCAATCAGTGAGAACAATTACCCGATAGATTTAAGATTGAACGAGTAGAGATCGATCAGGATTGATAAATGAAGTTTGACAGGCTTCCTTGGACATTCTAGATGGCTAGGGTTCGTAAGAGTATCAAGTGTTTCGAATTCTCCTTCAAGTTTTTTTCCAGGAATTAAGTGGTATTTACAGGTTATGGGTTTCCAATCGTACGATTGAACGATTAGCATGGTTCCGTCGTGCCACTAAACCATTACCATGGTTCAGTCGTGCGACTGAATTATGCGATTGATCCATACGCACGACTAAAGTTTCAGTCGTACGACTGAGTCAATCTTATGTCTCAATGGTGCGACTGATCCAGTCTACTAGTTCGGTCGTGGGACTGGTCCATTATCATGATGTATTCTTCCGTATGGTCCATAGGCAAGGTCGATTCGAATGATGACTCATACGACTAAGTTTAAACACATTTTTCAATCATTATTGACTAAGAACTATGCCCAACAACCTCAAATCTATATAGTAAGTTCATTATACTTTACCACACAATAATACTATGAAATGTTAAACATTTTGAACATCAACCACATATTATATTTCATTTAACCCATTCATTACATATGTGTAAGACATGAAAGACTTTTACATTAAGCACAAACTAAGGACTGAGGATATCGCCTACATACTTGGTCTGATGTAGAAACATTCCCTTTAGTTTTTGATCCACCTGTAACCCGAGAAAGAACTTCATCTCTCCCATGGCACTCATCTCAAATTCTACTTTCATTACAGATTCAAATTTTTACATAACTCTTCGTTTTTGGAATCAAAGATTATGTCATCAACATAAATCTATACCAGCAGTAAGTCACCATCTTTTTCTTTGATGAACAGTGTACAGTCATTAACTCCTCTGCGAAAACCATGTTTCACCAGATGAGTTGAGATTTTCTCATATCATGCTCTTGAGGTTTGATGGAGCCCATTGAGAGCCTTATCAAGTTTGTAAACTCTCTCCTGATAATAAGGATCCTCAAATCCTTCGGGTTGACTGACATACACTGTCTCACGGATTTCACCATAAAGGAACACACTCTTGACATCTAGTTGATAGACTTTAATCTTCATGTAATCTATGCCAGTGGTGCAAACACTTCATTGTAAGCTAGAAATATACGTATTACTTCCATCCTTGCCACTGGTGCAAACACTTCATTGTAATCTATGCCTTTGACTTGTCGAAATCATTGAACTACAAGTCAGGCCTTATTCCTAATTATTACCCCTTGGTCATCTTTCATGCATTTCAACACCTATTTAGTGTCAATCAGCTTAGCACATTTTGGTTTGTCCACAAGGGTACACACTCCTAATTTCTTCAACTGTAGGAGTTCTTCTTGCATTGCACTTACCCATGCCTCATTTTTAAAGCTTCACTAATGTATTTTGGCTCAAATTAAGACAAAAAACATCAATATGCTCCATCGTGAAGGTATCCCTTTTCCATTACCGAGGCATAATCAACTGTGTATAGCTGATTCTAGTTTGTACTTCCAATCTAACATCCCCAATGACATTGTCCAAGAGATGATTAATATTTAGCCGAGATCCGGGAGTTGTTAGAACAGCCATCTCATTATCAAGATTGTTAAACTCAGGTTCAGGATTTGTAGCTGTTGGAGTATGAGGTTCCGAAATGTCAGAGGCATGAGGATTTGATGCTTGTGTACTTTCATTGGTAGAAACCTGTTCCTCCTGGTCCTCATTAGTAGTTTCAACTGCCTTATCATGAGATGAAGACTCACTCACTTCGAGGTCTCCCCCTGAAGAGTTAGAGGAATCATCTAATGGACGTGTTGATGTCTATTCTGGTGGAGGAGTGTTAAGAGCATCGTATATCATTCTAGCAGATAGGTTGTTATCTGTATGAGAATGCGGCAGATTGAAGGATTTAACGAAACCATTATAGTTAAAGAAGAATTACATCCATTTCCCAGTTGGGGGCTGGTGTATCTTTGAACATCAACGTTGCACCATACTTCTACCTGACTCGTTGAGTTAATATAAACTCTCTTGGTTGGCATATTGTATCCAAGAAAGATCCCTTCTTCAGCCTTCTCACTGAACTTCCCAGATTGAGTTTTCTTCTGCAACGTACATGGTGCACCAAATGGTTTGAGATACTCCAGGTTAGATTTACGTCGATGGAGCAACTCATAACATGTCTTACCATGACATTTTACCACCAAGACTCGATTGAGCGTGTAACATGCATTTACCTCTGCCTCATTCCAAAACTGGATAGGCAGTTTCGAGTCGGCTAGCTTCATTCTAGCTGTCTCTATCAAGCTACAATTCTTTCGCTCAGCAACTCCGTTCATCTATGGTGTGTAGGCAGACGTAAATTGATGTACAATCCCCTTTTCTTTACAGAATGCCTCCATCCACCGGTTCTTGAATTCTGTGCCGTTGTGTGATTGAATCTATCTAACTTTCAGCTTGTAGAGTGATTCCAATGTAGTTACCAGATGTTTGAATGATTCAAAAGTTTTTGATTTCGCTTTCAGAAACATCACCCAAGAGAATCTTGAGTAATCATTTGTTACTACATAGCAGTACAAATCACCAGCAATACTTTTAGTACTGACGGGACCAAACAGATCCATGTGTAGAAGCTTGAGAGGCATATCTATAGAGTTAACTTTCTTTGCCTTACGAGCGTTCTTGGTCTGTTTCCCTTTCTTGCAAGCTATGCAGAAGTTTGGAAGCTAAATATTCTTAACATTTACACCATTCACTAGATCATTCTAAATCAAATGATTCATCTTTCTAGGATTGATATGTCCCATTCTCCTATGTCAGGCGATAGAGTCCCTCTCTGTTGCCTTTGATAAGAAGCATTGAACTATGTGATCAGTTGTTGATGTTTTTGATAGATCCAAGACATATAAGTCGTTATATCTTGAAGCTGACATGAGAACCTTATCCTCCTTAATCACATAGTCCTACTTCAACACGGAGCACTTATTGTTGTCAAAAACAACTTTGAAGCCTTTGTCACAGATCTGGGAGACTAAAAGCAAGTTGTTTTGTTATTGTTGAACGTAGTTGACCTTATGAAACTTTACTTTCTGGTTTCCCACTTCACCCTGAGCAGTGATATATCCTCCTTTATTCCCAGCAAATGATACATGTCCTCCTTTAATTTGTTTGACGTTGAAGAGGAGAGACATGAACCTAGTGATTTGCCTAGACGCCCCACTATCAACAATCTAGCTATTTGTGATACCGCTGTAGCGGACACCCTGCACATTCAAAGGAAATGATCAGTTTAGGTTTGGGAGCCAAGCCTTAACCGGCTTGGGTGACCTAGAGGAATCACACATCATAAAATCAACCCACTGTCCATTTGCGGATGAGGGCGTATCGTTCTTCTTATTGTTGTCATTATCAGACAACTTATTTGACATTTCTTTCCATAAAACAATTTTGTGTAAGGCCTGTTTTTGATAAACAGATGACTGGCTTAAAGTTTGAACTTTAGGTTCATTAGTTCTCTTAGGAGGAGTAATAAAACTCCTTTTAGAAGAACTTTTTATCGTATCATATAGTTCAATTTTCTTTCTGGAAGTCTGATATAAGGACAATTAGAAGAAATATGTCATCTTTTTCCATAATTATAGCAAGATCTTCCTTCCACATGTTAAGGAAATTGTTTATGTGGGGTTGAGTGTGATACAGGTGCGACATGAGTCTGGCTGGGTTTAGTCACTTCTTGTTTAGATGTACCACCTTTATTAACAAAATTAATTGTTTTAACATTTTGAACATCTTTAACATGCCCTTTGGTTGGACTTTGATGACAAGCACGGGTGTGGTTAACTAGTTTAGTCAGTTTGGATTCTGAAATAGACTTTGGTGAACCTGACCTTACATTAACCCTTTTAAATGCATCATCTAACTTCTCAACGGGCCTCTTGCCTTTTGATTTCAAAGTATCTTCCTTCTGTTTAGTGATAGATTTCACTAGTTTACCCGTGGAATCAGGATCACTGACCAAAGGAGTGGACACCACATGATCCTTTACTGGGTTGTTATTTACAAGTCTACATTTTGTATTTAAAAGAGTCTCATGTGGTGGTTGAACTAGTTTGTAGCTCAACCTTTCCCCATTATTTCGTTCTTTCACAAAGTGTTGAACTATGTGAGAAGAACTAGTCCAACTATGCAGTTTTTGTTTTAATGAATTCACTTCAACTTCTAAAACTGCTTTTTCTTTCTTTGTTTCTTCCAAATAATTTAAATAAAACTTTATATCGTTTGCTTGATTGAAAGCAACAACCTTGGTTTCCCTTAGTTGTTTACCTAAAAGTTCTATTTTTTCTTTGTAACTGCACTTATTTTGTTTTAAAATATGGTTAGCTTGAGTGCACAGTTGTAAATCATTTACCATGTTATCATTGTGGTCTAATAACCTAGCAAATATCAAATCAATGCTTTCTCTAAAATTGTCACATTCATTACAAGCATGTTTTTCACATAGTTGGTCTTTCATACTAACCTGTGAGGAATCGATTGAATCAGCCATCAATGCAAAGTTAGACTCTTCAGTTGCTGGAGATTCTAAACTTGTTGCTCTCAGCTCTTAATCAACTAGGTGATGTTCCATGTTCACAGCTTCTTAAGTATATGACATTACTTGCTCAACTTTTATCTCACCTTCACTCGTAGAACCATCATCCAGTCCCTCAACACAGACTATATTTGATTCACCCGGAGACACAAGCGGAAGGTCCAGTCTTACCCTTCATCATGTTCAGCGGGCAAGGCCTTTGTCTCTTTGCTTGAAAAGGTAGCTCCACTCATGGGTTTGTCTTGACGGTTGAAGGTGGAAAATGGATTTGCATTTCTTGTTTTCTTGGCTTTACACATTCATGTTTAAAATGCCCCTTTTCACTACAATTAAAGCTAGTGACTTTGGTTTTGTCAAAGCCAAAGGTCGTGTCTTTAATGGCAACTAAATTTTGTCTCGTCTTCTTAACGAACTTTTTGGCTCGTCTAACTGCGCTTGCAAGAGCCCACATGATATCTATCCTTTCTAGCTCGTTCTCATCAACCTGCTCGTAGTCTTCATCAACAAGATGACAATTTTCGATCTTCCAAGCAACTAGACCATCATACGATTGTACCACTGCTGCTAGAACATCCATATGCTCCTTTGCAACCTCCACTGTTATATTACCGAGATTCTCGGTCTTCAACTTCGTTGTATTGGCTTCAGGCACTATGTATTGAGTCAATGATGACCTACGCGTTTCTGGTCCTCAGGCAGTGGATTGTGAGGGAGCCTCGGAACTGGACACAAATGTTGTTTGCAGTGGTGCTCCTGAACTATTTGGAGTGGGGAATGAGTTGTAAAGTGAAGGATGCGGATCGTAGGATCCTTTCTGTGAATTGTACTTCATTCTCAGTTCCTCTTCTCTTAATTTCAGGATGAAGTCATTTATTTCTAACTTTGCAAGAATATCATTATGTCTCACATTAGACAGAAATGAATCGCATTTATCTGGCAAACCGTCTGCAAAACTTGACATTTTATCTTCCATTGACGTTGTTGCACAATGAGTGTGCAACTCACTCATCACATGGTAGAACCTGTCAATAATGTCATCCAACCTCTCCTTCCCTGTCGATGAGAAGTTATCAAACTCCTTCTTCAGAGCCTTAGCCTTCAGAGTCTTTAACGTTGCATTTGCTTCATATCTCTTTTCTAATGCTTCCCATAACTTTTGCGCCTGCTTGTTCTCAGAGAACTGATGAAAGATGTCTTTTGGTATCGACTGAGTCAATAGGGCATACACTTTCTTTTTTGCATTGTACTTAACCTTCTGGTTGTCATTCATTCCTCCTAGAGTCAGCTTAACTCCATTAGCACCGACTAACATCGTGAAACCTATCTCAATGGACGCCCAAATATTAGGATCAACTCCATTTAGATAGATCTGAAACCTCTGCTTCCATTGTGGATAATCATCTAACGTTATACGCTTTCGTGGTTTATTATGATTCCCAATTTCATTTTCGAGAAGAAGAAGGTTCTTGATGCGAGAGTCCCTTCCGGCAGTAAAAGCAGTGAATTGATCTTCGATTTCTATAATCTTTGATCTTTAGAACAAGACTGGTTCATTCCTGCGAATGTACAAATGCGGACGAGTCAATCGTGCGATTGGACAAATGCGGATGATTCAATCGTGCGATTGCATGGATGCGGATGATTCAATCGTGCGATTGGAAAAATACGGATGAGTCAATGCGGATGACTTAGTCATGCGAATGGACAACTGCAGATGACCAATGTGGATGACTCAATCGTGCGAATGAACAATGCGGATGAGCAATGTTGATGATTCAGTCGTGCGAATGGACAATGTAGATGAATAATGCGGATGGCTTAGTCGTACGAATGGACAATGCTGATGACTCAATCGTACGAATGAGCTATTCGTGAGACTGAAAGATGCTATGTTTGAAAATTTTCGAATTTTGACACTTTGACATGAATTACAATTTACCCAGAAAACCTAATCTGTCGTACGACGAAAAACATCAACTTTGAATGCCTGTAAACATCGAAAAACACCAGTGGACCCAAAAATGTGACTCTTTTGAGTTAAAACGTGAGGTATGACACAATTCTAATTGAATCAAACACAAAATCAAGAGCCAAAGCTCTAATACCACTTGTCAGGACCGTGTACATACGGAATACTAACAAATTCTACATTTATACCGAATCAAATAGTGCGTAATCCTATTTGATTGGCGATCCATTCAGTGAGAACAATTACCTGATCGATGTAAGATTCAAAATAAAGTTTATGAACGAGTAGAGAACAAGCCGGATTTATCTATGAAGTTGGACAAGCTTCCTTTGACATTCGAGACGACTAGGGTTCGTAAGAGTATCAAGTGTTTTGAGTTCTTCTTCAAGTGTTTTTTTGACGAATTAAGTGGTATTTATAGGTTATGGGTTTCCAATCGTACGACCGAACCATTAGCATGGTTCAATCGTGCGACTGAATCATGCGATTGATCGATACGCACGACTGAAGGTTCAGTCGTGTGACTGAGTCAATCTTATGTCTCAATCGTGCAACTGATCCAGTCTCCTGGTTTAGTCATGCGACTGGTCCATAAGCATGATGCATTCATGCGACTGGTCCATTAGCATGATGTATTCATGCGTATGGTCCATAAGCATGGTCCATTCGCATGAAGACTCATGCAACTAAGTTTGAACACATTTCATAATCATTATTGACTAAGAACTATGCACAACAAACTCAAACCTATATAGTAAGTTCATTCTACTTTAACAAACAATAATACTATGAAATATTAAACATTATGAACATCAACCGTATATTATATTTCACTTAACCCATTCTTTACATATGTGTAAGATATGAAAGACTTTTACATTAAGCACATAAACTAGGGACATATGTATCAACAAAATATCCTTTCAAGACATCCTTATAAAGAGTCTAATCAATGGTACCTCTGTTGTAACCATTCTTCAAAAGAAACTAAGCCAAATTCTCATACCACAACCTAAGTGCTTGATGTAGCCCATAAAGAGCTTAATCCAATTTGCACACATAGTTGGGGTGTTGTGGGTCTTCAAATCCTAGAGGTTGACATCAAGTTGGTAGACAGTGAAATTCTTAGATGCAGCATAAGCAAGGA
This sequence comes from Flaveria trinervia, assembly GCA_025506515.1. Lineage (NCBI taxonomy): Eukaryota > Viridiplantae > Streptophyta > Magnoliopsida > Asterales > Asteraceae > Flaveria > Flaveria trinervia. The sequence continues at coordinate 49,596,063 of CM046458.1, forward strand.
AGATCCTAACTACCTCAAGTTTTGCAAGAGGTACAAAGATATCGCTATAATCAATTCCTTCCTCTTGGGTGTATCCTTGAATCACCAGTCTTGCCTTTTTTCTTGATAATCAAGCCGTTGTCATCTCTCTTATTTCAAAAAACCCATTTGGTGCCTATAGGTACTTGACCAGATCGTAGCAGACACAGGTTCAAAACCTTTTGTCATTTGAATTGAAGCAACTCCTCGTCCATCAATTCAACCTAACTACTATCTTTCAAGGCATCTTTTGGACCAAAAGAACCAATGAGCCTGATCAGAAAAACCTCTAAGTCCTACAGACATCACAACAACTGCTGAAAACTTGATCAGCTGTTGTAACAAAGTCTGAAGATCAACAGCTGAAGACTAAAGTACTGAAGACTTCAACAGCTGAAGACCAAAGTCTGAAGATCAACAGCTGAAGACTAACGTACTGAAGACTTCAACAGCTGAAGACTAAAGTACTGAAGACTTCAACAGCTGAAGACCAAATTCTGAAGATCAACAGTTGAAGAATAAAGTCTGAAGACATCAGTTGATGACAACAGCTGAAGTTCAAGAACAAGTACTAAAGCCTTCAGAGTTTGTTACAACAGCTGAAGAAGCATTCTTCAGTTGTTGTGATGGTTTCCTTTCAGTAGTTTTCTTTTTGTTTCAGTATTTGTAAAACGACTGAAGAGCATGTTCTTCAGTCGTTGTAGTTTCAGTGGTTTCTTTTCAGTAGTTGTAGTGATAGTTAACACTTAGCATTTTTGTAAGAAGATGTCAGCTGTTTGACATCTTCAATAGTTGTGTTAACTATCAGTAGTTTGAATAAATTCTGTTAGATGTCACTATCAAGTGACATCAGCAGACGTCACATCTCCTATATAAGAGGTGTTGACCTAATTGTATGTGTGACATTCTGTTACCACGAAAGAAAATATTGAATGAAATATATTTTGCAGAATTCTCTCTGTCTATAACCGTTTGTTCTTACCTTGAATATCTTTTGTGTTCTTGTGAATTGGCTAATTCATTGTTTGATTTTCGCTGCTATACTCTCTAATCAATCAAACGTAGATCACTGATCTTAACAAGTGGTATCAGAGCAGGTTAATCATTGATCGATCTAACAGTTGATCATTGAAACTGCTATTTGATATCTATGTTTGATTGAATTAGCTCATTTGCAAGAACTGGTTATAGATTATTGATTTTTAGCCGCTTTCGTTTATTCATTTTGAGATCTCTCTTGGTTCAATTTGATTTGTTGTGTTTTGTCTAAATCTGCTATAGCTTAATTGAATTTCGTTGAATCTGTGATGAATACTCCTTCTAATGACCCTCACAATACCGGTTCGTCAACCAAGCCTCCGATGCTGGTTAGGACTGAGTATAACATTTGGCAATGAAGGATGCTTCATCACCTGTCTGTTAACAGTTCAGGTTGTTGGACATCTGTGGTACATGGACCACATAAGCCTGTGGTGAACAATTTGGAAACCAATCAAATGGTTCCGAAGAAGAAGGAACAATACTCGGATGAAGATCGGAAACTGTTTGAGATTGATGCTAAAGCCGATGGAATTCTGGCCATGGTACTGCCGAATGAAATCTATTCAGGGCTTATGCATCATGAAACTGCTCATGACCTCTAGAATGCACTGAAGGAACATTTTGGTGGAACTGATGAGGTCTTAGCAAACAACAGAGAAATCCTCGCCCAACAATATGAGAATTTCTCTCAAAGAAAGGGTGAGACATTGACTCAACAGTTTGAGCGTTTTTCCTGTTTGATCTCTGAGCTGAAAATGGTGAAACAGGAATACACCAACAGCCAGATGAATAACAGATTCCTCAGATCACTGCCTCAGAGATGGGACACATACACTATTGTCCTACGCTCCAGTGCAAATCTGGATAGCCTATCTCTCACCCAACTTCATGGGAAACTGCTTACATTCGAAAGAGAGATAGAGCAAAAAAGGAAACTGTCATCATCAGAAAGCTCACTGATGACTTTGTACCAGGGAACACTGCCTTGGTTGGTCATGAGTCAGAATATGCTGTATCTGAAAGCAATTATGATGAGCATATTGATTTTTCTCTTCAAACCGTTCTGATCATGCATTTGTTGGTATTGATAGTCATTCTGGCAGTAACAGTGACAATCTATGCTTCATTATGGATGATCTGAAGGGAATTGCTCATGATGATTTAGAAGAGATGGATATTCTAAGTCCACATGGCCTTAGTTAATATCAGATCTCAGAAGTTCTACAAGAGAACTGGCAGGAAATTTCCTGGACTCTCTGGCAAAACCAAAGTTGGTTTTGACAAGAGTAAGTTGAGGTGTCACAAATGCCAAAGGCTTGGACACTTTGCAAGAGAGTGTAGATCGACTGGATCTAACTCTTCTGCACCCTTTGTGACTTTTCCTAGCACTAGTCCACAAAACAGAGGGCAACATACTGCTGGTTCTGGTCATCATTCACACCCTGTATCTCCTGCATACTTTGTCCCCCAGGGTCAATGTCATATCCTTTTCCCTGCTATTACATGTCTCAGCCAAATCCGGTTCAAGCTCCAATTGCACAACAACCACATGCATTACCTGAACCTCAACCTTCCCAATCTCATCAACAAACTCAACCTCAACAACACAGCTTTTTCACCCCAGGAGTTGTTGACTGGAGCAGTTTACCAGATCATGAACAACTGTTCTCTGGTGCTGGTCAACATGGTGGTGACAGTCCTTTTGGAAATATAGCTCTTATGGCTTTGGAGTCTGCTGATACTTCATCCTCTAATGCCTCTACACCACAGGTATCACAGGTATCCTCTGAGGCAAAAGCCAAATATGTTCTGAAACATGCATAGCCGCATTTGCATCTATTAGAGAAGCAAATGTAGCTTTAATTAACAAGAACATTGAGCTAGAACAAACAATTTCCAAAAGCAAAGCTGAATTTGAGTCTGTGATTAATGATAAGAATGATGAGATTTACAAACTTAAATGCCAAATCACTGATGATAAGGCTAGGGAAGAGATACTTCTAGAGAAGTATACAGACCTCAAAGAAACACTTGCAACTACCCAGGTAGAGTGTGATCGATGGGTAAATTTTGCAAGGGTTTTGAAATGCTTCTTAGTAAGCAATCTGCTTCCAATGTGAAGTTTGGCATTGGTTATAATCACACTGCTCCTCCTACAGATTTTACTCCCAGAGCAGAGGTAGAATCTGATGGTGAAAGCAATAACCAATCCTTTTCATCATGTGATCTACTATCTGATACAGCACCATCAGAAGTAGAAGCCAACATTAATTCCTCTCAGAACTATCAGCTGATGTTGATGGTTCAAATGCTGACACTCACATGATCACAAAGTTGATCACTCCAGGTGATATTTCACAAAGTACTGAAAGTACTAAAAAGAATGTTATAACACCTGGAGAACAAGCCCAAACTACTACATGTACTAAAGGAAAGAAAACTGCAAGTAGAAAGGTGGGAAAACTACTGAAGAAGATATCAAGAAAGCAGGTACTAAAGGAAGAAAACTGCTAGTACTGATAGCAAACTGCTGAAGAACAAGTCTTCAGTAGTTTCATCTTCTTCAGCAGATGATCAACTTAGGATGAAGAAAAAGCCATGTGAAATATGTGGCTTATTCAATCATCTTACTGATGATTGCTGGTATAAAAAGGGCCCAACTCAAACATAATGAAAACATTAAAGAGAAAATGGATAAAATGAAAACTGAGTTTGAAATCAAATTTGTACCAGCAACATCAAAACCTGTGATCCCAAAATCCAAAAGAAATCCAAAAAGAAAGGGGTTAAACAGGTAACAGCTGAGGTTGCTCAAAGAGAGATGGTATACACACAGGAACCCATCAAACTCACACACTAATGTGTCTGATGAGTGAAGGCTTTATCACAAAATCAGACACAACTTGTTATGATGGTTCAACATCTATTGGGGAGAGTCAACCATTAGATGCTCCTGTGTTGAAACCACAGAGAAGAAAATCCATGCCAAAGGATTCTTCTTCTTCACCATCTCCATCCCCTCAGGCTGTTATTCATAGCAAGTCTGTTAGTTTACCATCTGTTGATGTGAATAGACCCAAAACCAAAAAGGTTTGGGTCTCAAAACTAACTAATTGTTTATGGTTGCAGGGTTCTTCAAATGCCAAAGTAGCATCTGGTATGTAGACAGTGGGGGATCTATGCATATGACAGGGAACAACTCTCTTCTTCATGACTACTCTCAAGGAAAGAAGGGGTTTGTTTCTTTTGGCAATGATGCTAAGGGTTACATCATTGGAAAAGGCTTTGTCTCTAATGGAGAAATAAAGTTTGATGATGTTAATCATGTGGAAAATCTCAAGTACAATCTCTTGAGTGTCAGTCAAATGTGTGATAAAGGCCATGTTGCTCTTTTCACCAGTCAGAACTGCAGGATTCTGTCATCCAAAGTTCTGAATTTGATTGATAAGGTGTTGGATGATCACACTCTCCTGAGGGCCAACAGGACAGGAAGAGTGTATGCCTTAGATCTTTCCAAGAAAATAAATATCAGAGGCCATCCTTGCCTATTTTCCAAAGCCTCTCCTCAGGAATCTAAATTGTGGCATAGAAGGTTGGGTCATGTTAATTTCAAAAACATGAATCAGCTGATCCACAATAATTTAGTGAGAGGTTTACCAATAAAGGAGTTCCACTGTGATGAAACCTGCACTGCTTGTTTTTAAAGGAAACAGCACAAAGTCTCATTCCCTCCTATTGAAGAGCCTAAGTCCACTGCCTGCTTGCAATTACTGCATATGGATCTATTTGGTCCTGTGAGAGTGATGAGCATGGCAAAGAAGAAATACTGTCTGGTAATTGTGGATGATTACTCCAGATTTGTATGGACTTTCTTTCTACATTCAAAGGATGAGGTTGCTCAGAAGATTATCAACTTTGTGTTGTATGTTGAGAAGCAGTATTCCCTTTCAGTCAAGTGTATAAGGAGTGACAATGGAACTGAATTCAGAAACCATACACTTGATGAATTTATCTTTCAAAGGGAATCAAAAGGCAGTTTAGCATCCCAGGACTCCAGAACAAAATGGAGTAGTGGAGAGAAAGAACAGGACCCTAATTGAAGCTGCAAGGTCTATGTTGGCTGACTCTGGTTTGCCACTGACCTTTTGGGCTGAAGCTGTTAACAGCTTGCTATGTGCAGAATAGAGCCTTAGTAAATCAGAGGTTGATGAAGACTCCATATGAATTTCTACATCACTTGGCTCCTCTAATTTCATTTTTCAAAGCATTTGGGTGTCCCTGTTTTATTCTCAACACAAAGGATCAACTCCAAAAATTTGATCCTAAGGTGGATGCAGGGTATTTTATTGGTTATTCATCTACTTGCAAAGCATACAGAGTCTTCAACTGCAGAACAAAGATAGTTGAAGAGACTTTGCATGTAAAGTTTAATGAATCTCCAATGGACAAGATTCCACAAAACCCTGTGGAGTTGTTTGATTTGGACATACTGCAATATGTTCCTTATCAACCTCCAGCTGTTGCAGATCATGTGGATAAATCATCTTCTGCAGCATGTCTTCCACCTGGTGGTATTGATGATGATGATGATGATAATATCAATACTCACCTATTCAAGTTTAGTGACCAACTGCCTGAGTCTGCTAAACTTGATGTTCCTGTAGCTTCAGCAGTTCCATCCACAACAAATGCTGATGAGATCTCTGATTCCTCTACATCTTTTGAGTTACCATCAATTCTTGGTTTCAAGAGTCTGCATCAACATCTGCTGCTGCTGAAGGTTCTACAAACACTTGCACAGATATCATTGTTTATCAAGAGCTGAAGAATCACCCAATGTCTCAAATCATTGGTGATATCAATGCTGGAGTTTCAACAAGAAGTCATTGTCTAACTTCTGCTTCTATGCTCTCTTCATCAGTCAGCTAGAGCCAAAGAACTATCATGTTGCTTAAGAGACAATGGATGGGTTGAAGCCATGCAGCTTGAGCTACTTCAGTTAAGAAACAGCAAGTGTGGGAACTGGTTCCTCTACCCCCAGGTAAGTGTGCAATAGGCACTAAATGGTGTTTAGGAATAAAACTGATGAAAATGGGCTTATTGTTAAGAACAAGGCTAGACTGGTTGTACAGGGGTTTTCACAAGAAGAAGGTATTGATTATGATGAAACCTTTGCCCCTGTAGCCAGACTAGAGGCAATTAGATTGTTCTTAGCCTATGCTGCCTTCCACCATCTTAAAGTTTTTCAAATGATGTCAAAAGTGCATTTTTATATGGTAAAATAATAGAAGAAGTTTATGTGTGTCAACCACCAGGTTTTGAGGACAATAAACATCTTGAATGGGTGTATAAACTTGATAAGGCTCTTTATGGGTTGAAACATGCTCCTAGAGCCTGGTATGAGACACTTTCCACTTTTCTTCTCAAAAATAATTTCACTAGAGGCTCCATAGATAAAACTTTGTTTATTAAGAAGGTGGATCATCATAAGCTACTTGTTCAAATTTATGTTGATGATATTATTTTTGCATCCTCTGATACCCAGTTGTGTGATGATTTTACCAAATTAATGAAAAAGAGGTTTGAAATGAGTGCAATAGGAGAATTACAGTTCTTTCTAGGCTTGCAAATCAAACAAAAGCCTGATGGAACCTTTATTCATCAGTCAAAATATACAAAAGATCTTTTGAATAAGTTTGATTTACAAAATTGTAAGCCCTGTTCTACTCCCATGTGCAACACCACACAACTGGATGCGGATCAGAAAGGTAAAGCTGTTGATAAACACTTTACAGATGTATGATTGGGTCCTTGATGTACTTAACAACTTCTAGACCAGATATCATGTTTGCTACTTGTGTCTGTGCTAGATTTCAGGCTGCTCCTAAAGAATCTCATTTGATTGCAGTCAAGAGGATCTTTAGATATTTGCAAGGTACACAATCTCTAGGTTTATGGTATTCCACTGGACACTCTTGCAAATTAGTTGCTTTTTCAGATAGTGACTATGCAGGGTGCAAGTTAACTAGAAAGTCAACTTCTGGTGGATGTCAATTCCTAGGCAACTGTTTGATTTCTTGGCAGAGTAAGAAACAAACATCTGTTGCTACATCCACTGCTGAAGCAGAGTACATTACAGCTGCAAGTTGTACTTCTCAGGTACTCTGGCTTCAGAACCAACTTTTGGATTATGGCATTACAGAGACTAAGACTCCATTATTAATGGATAGTGCTTCAGCTCTGTGCATTGTCAAAAATCCAGTCCAGCACTCTAGGACCAAACATATAGAGATCAGACATCATTTTATTAGGGATTGTTTTGAAAAAGGTCTGATTGATCCTAAGTTTGTGCCTAGTGCTGATGAGCTTGCAGACATTTTTACTAAGCCTTTGGATAGTTCAACTTTCCAAAACCTAGTGTTACGGCTTGGTATGCTGCAGTAGAATAAGTGATAACTACTGATGATCTCAGTATATAAGTACTGATGATCATTAGTGCCATATCACATATAGTACTGATTCTGTTAAAACAACTGATAAAGTTACAACTACTGATGTCAGTAAAACAGATAAGTACTGATGTCCTATGAAACAACTGAAAACAGCTAAAAGGCTGATGAGTAAGTGTTGAGGACAGTATGAAACAGCTGAAAGGCTATGAATTGACAAAAACTACTGATGAGAACTTTCTCTTCAGTTGTTTCTACAACTGTTGTTTCATCCTAAACAACTGATGACAAAACCATGTCTTCAGTAGTTTCACAACTATTGATGACTAACACCAAGTCATCAGCTGTTTACAACAACTGATGACAAAACCATGTCTTCAGTAGTTTCACAACTACTGATGACTAATACCAAGTTATCAGTTGTTTACAACACCTGAAGACCAAACCGAGGTTTTCAGTAGTTTCACAACTACTGATGACTAAAACCAAGTCTTCAGTTGTTTTCAAACATCTGAAGTCAAACCCATGGTTTTCAGTAGTTTTATAACTACTGATGCCTAAAACCAAGACTTCAGTTGTTTCAACTTCTGAAAGGGTAATATCATGTCATCAGTCGTTTAAAACTACTGATGAATAACACCAAACCCTCAGTCGTTTTCTAACCCTTACCCTATAAATACCCCATACCTAATCCTTCAGCGCTTCATCTTCTCCAACCTAACGTTCAAATCTCCAAAACTTCTCTCTCATTAATGGCGACCATGCAGCTCAAACCACGACATAACTGTGTTGCCTACCTCACAAAATCACCCTTCTGGACAAAGTTCGATAACGCCATTGATCTAATGGTCCAATCTCCCTACCAAACGGCCTTCCTTCTAAATCCCACCATTCATGCCGAATCCTTACACAATTTTGGACGAACGTCAACCTTATAACTGGGGAGAACAACACTGACTCTCTCCAGTCTTCGTCAACAACCATCAAGTGGTCATCACTCCAGAAATCATTCGCCAAACCCTCAACTTGATGATGCCACTTTCCCCTTGGGTATCCAAAGGGCACAACTGATTTATCCTTTGCCCACCATGGATATCAGGAAACCTCAGTGCCTCTACCATCCTGAAGAAGCATTTCCATGATGCAGAACGTCTTATCTTTCACATGGTTAATGTTTGCTTAGCTCCTAAGACATCCTCTTGGGATCAAATGTCTACCAGGTGGCAGCAGGTACTATTCTCTATCCTTGAGCAACAAGACTTAAACTTTTCTGAAATTATTTTTCTTGAACTTAAGGATATGGCCTTAAAATCTCTTTCTAATCGATGGATATTATATCCTCGATTCATTATGGCCATCATAGAGAATCAACTGCAAGATGAGGGACTTGTTGGCCTTGGAGTCCCTGCAACGGCTGTATTGCCTGAAGTATACTGCAAGCACAGCTCTGACCAAACACTGAAACAGGCTGCCAAACTGCGAAACCCACGTAGTTGAAACCCACAGCCACCACCTCCAGATCCAAAGTCCCCACTAAACAAAATCCAAAAAGCCAAAAACGGCTACTCAGGGAGATGAGTCCCTTGAGGATGCCCCTGTACCACAAACACAGGAAGCACATACTGGTATTAACCCCCCAGTTGTGTCAAAGACTCAACCTGCCAAAGCCACACAGGTATCCTCTCAACAGGATCTTGTTGCAACCAATATTAGGGAACCCACACTGCTGGAACGTATCTCACTTGAGAGGGTTACCATTGAAGCGCACCTTTCACCCCGGGTGCAATCTGCTTCTACCCAATCACCACATGCAACCGCCCCCCAGAGTCCTACATTAATTGTTGCACAAGTGCTGAGTCAGTTGCACTCCTCACACCCCTCCCCAGATACCAATTACAATGGGCATACCTCTACCATTGAGGGGGGGGATCAAAGTGCATCTGATAACCCACACATAGGGGTTACAATGTTCCATTTCCTAGTGTAGAAAAGGAGATTGGAACTTCTGGTGAGGCTGCCACTTATCCTGCTTCAGCATATTTCAGGATGTAGTTGGTACCATCACTAAGACCTTACCAGAGGCAATTGATGAAGGACATAGTCCTGAGGCAGGAAGTCCCCGGTTCCAAGACAAAGGGGCACATGCTACAACTGATCTACACTCAGTGCATGTTCATCCTGATTCTATCAGGAGGTCAGGTGATTCAGTAACCACTGATGATGACCTGGGCTTCTTTTACGATGTATTAGCCCAAAACACCATCCTGGAAGAGGAGGTGAGCAGACTCAAAGAGCTGCTTGCCAAAACTTCTGCGGATCAAAGACCATCTGCCTCTCAAACCCCACAGATGGCACCTTCATCTGAAGGTCTCCTAAACACAAGCCACTCCCAAATACTCAGCCACCTGCCTCTGCTTCTGGCACTATTTCTCAGGAACAGAACCCCCCTAAGCAAATAGCTGCTATCTTTCAAAACTCCCTACCTCTCATCACACCTATAATCACTGATATAGTGATCAAAACCATTGATGAGCGGCTTTCCTCAAAAATACAACCCTTAATAGAGGAAGTTGTGGGCAAAAAGCTTTCTGACAATCAAATCCTTGCAACCAATGCAACCAAAAAGGGGGAGATTCAGTCAGTGAAAGCAAAAAGAAAGAGGAGTGCAGAGAGGAAAGAGAAAGAGAAAGAAACAGAAGTGACAGTAGTGGAAAAAGAGAAGGAGTTGGCTGTGGAGACTGAAAAAGAGAAGGAGAAGGAAGCTGACATGGAGAAATCAAAGAAAAGAAAGAATGAAAAGGAGACTGCCTTGGAGCTGATGGTAAAAGAGGCTGATGCCGAACACAATAGATCAATGGATAACATCATTGATCATTTGTTTAGGCAAGGCCATGACACTGATAAACTTGACTCTGAGATCAGAAGATTAGAGATTGAAGAAATCCAAAATAGATGGGCAAGTTATGATGTGTTAGAAAGAGAAAGGCTGGAGATCATGATCAGATTTATAGCAAAATATCTTGGAAGATCAATGATCGAAATCAAGGCTTGGTCCAGGGACAACATCTTGGCAATAACCACCAAGATCTGTTCGTCTGAAGTATACACTAAAGGATTAGTTATTGAAGCTTTGAATGAAGCTGGTGCTGGGAGCAGGACTAAACTAGCCAAGCAATCTAAAGCCACCCTCACTTCCAAAATGCTAGAACAGCCTATCAACATTCCCACACCAAAACCACCAAAACAACAACCCACCAAACCAACTCCCTTACCCTCAAAACCAATAGCCGATGATGTACCCCAGAAGAAGAGAGAAGGGTATTGAGGCTAGAAGATGATGAAGAAGATGATGAAGATGAAGATAGGCTGCCACTCTCAGCTGTTATACAGTTGCCGAAGGCCACAAGTCACTCTCCAACAATTACTCCTGAAACTCAAAGACAAATTGTGAAAGTAAAACTAGAAGAAGAAGAACTTCACAAACAACACGATGAGGAATTGTTGAGGAGGGTTGACAAAGCATATGCAGCCACATCTTCTATCATCAACATGAAGAAGCATGCACTCAAATTATACACTCTTAAGCATACATTTCAATATCAAAAGGAGAGAGTGAGGATTTGGCCTGATCACAGGGTGTCTCATAGGATTCATAAGAAAAAAATTCCACAGAGATACATTGGCCAAGTGAAAAAGATTGTAGATGAAGTGATCTCACTGGTCTTTGTAGTATCACCCTGGGAAATCCTAGAAGACTTCAAGAAAGCTTATAAAGCTAACCAAACCCCACAGAAGATGCTGGAAAATAAAATGGTGAAAAAAGGGTTAGTATATAAGAGGCTTGAAGAAGTCAGAAAGAATGAGCTCCAGTTGTTCCTAGAGGGTAATCACCCTGATGAATTTGCTTATAGAATAATAACAACTGTGGAGCTAAAGAATGGGAACAGGTCAAATACTATCTGAGTACTATGGGCCTGAATCATTATTTGAAGGAGGTGCTGAAGAGCTGACCATGGAGGAACAAATTATCTTCCTTGAGGCCTACACAAGAGAGTCATACAGACTCATAGTGGGGATGTAGATCTCATGGATGGGGTAACAACTCTGTGTCCAGTTCCCCAAGACAGAGTTCCCATTCATACTTTGCCAAACAGATCATTGAGACTTCTTCCTAGGCCTATTCTTAAAAGGTCACTTCTGAGCTGATCTAGAAGACAAAAAGACCAATCTTTCTGCCATAATAAGTGGGACATCTTCAATAAGTTTAGAGGTTTTGGCTGCATTGTTTCAGGGGGAGTTTGTTGGACCAAAAGAACCAATGAGCCTGATCAGAAAAACCTCTAAGTCCTACAGACATCAAAACAACTGCTGAAGACTTGATCAGCTGTTGTAACAAAGTCTGAAGATCAACAGCTGAAGACTAAAGTGCTGAAGACTTCAACAGCTGAAGACCAAAGTCTGAAGATCAACAGCTGAAGACTAAATTACTGAAGACTTCAACAGCTGAAGACTAAAGTATTGAAGACTTCAACAGCTGAAGACCAAAGTCTGAAGATCAACAGCTGAAGAACAAAGTCTGAAGACATCAGCTGATGACAACAGCTGAAGTTCAAGTACAAGTACTGAAGCCTTCAGAGTTTGTTACAACAGCTGAAGAAGCATTCTTCAGTTGTTGTGATGGTTTCCTTTCAGTAGTTTTCTTTTTGTTTCAGTATTTGTAAAACGACTGAACAGCATGTTCTTCAGTCATTGTAGTTTCAGTAGTTTCTTTTCAGTAGTTGTAGTGATAGTTAACACTTAGCATTTTTGTAAGAAGATGTCAGCTGTTTCACATCTTCAGTAGTTGTGTTAACTATCAGTAGTTTGAATAAATTCTGTTAGATGTCACTATCAAGTGACATCAGCAGACGTCACATCTCCTATATAAGAGGTGTTGACCTAATTGTATGTGTGACATTCTGTTACCACGAAAGCAAATATTGAATGAAATATATTTTGCAGAATTCTCTCTGTCTATAACCGTTTGTTCTTACCTTGATTATCTTTTGTGTTCTTGTGAATTGGCTAATTCATTGTTTGATTTCCGCTGCTATACTCTCTAATCAATCAAACGTAGATCACTGATCTTAACAATCTTCTACCTTCTTGGGTTCCATCTGAGATAGGAAGCATGAGTACTGGCAAACATTCCCGTTATGAGTCTGTCATCTTGTTCTCACACCTTTAGAGACATGCCCTATGAAGTTCTCAGCTAGATGAGTGTTATGAATTTTTAGACGAGGAATCACTTTCAATTGCAAAGATAGATCCAAATTGGACATATTTTTCTTAGGAGCTTGAACACTTTGTCCAGCTGTTGTTTCAAACTCATTCAATGAGGATTGATTGAATGAAAGAGAACATCATCAATTGTTGGCTGTGAAGTAGCATTAACAGTTGCTTGTTCTTTCAAAATGCTACTTTCATCAGCTTGGTGTTGTGTAGGATCACCTGATGACACGTGAGGATCAGCAGGTAATTCACTGGTTGAAGCTCCACTATTCCTTGAGATGGTTATACTGTCAGATTTGTCGATAGTGGAAGCTTGATTTGTGGTAGCTCTTAGAGAACTTGGAAGAGGTCTGGGTAGCTCAAACAGTTGATCAACATCAGTATCATTCTAAGCACCGGTTCCAACTGAAACATTCTCCAAGATGGTTTAGAATAGTTTGGAAACAATTCTAAATCACAAATATGATTAGGTCCATCCCCCTAATACAAGGAGTGTGCTCATTAACAACTATGTTGGATGATTCCTCAATTTTGATTCTTGATGAGGTATACTCTATAAGCTTTAGAGCAAGAAGATTATCCAACAAAGATAACATCATTCGACATTTCAACAAATTTTGACAAATTGTCCTTTGAGTTAAGTATGGTACACCTGCTACCAGAGGACCTTAGAAAGCCAATGAATGGTGGCCTCTTGTTCCATAACTCATAAGGGGTTTTTCCATGTGGCTTAACTACAAGAACTTGTTCTACACATAGCATGCAGTGTTGACTGCCTCTACCCAAAATGTTAGAGGTAGTTTGGAATTAGCTAACATAGTTCGAGCAGCCCCAATAAGTGTCTTGTTCCTCCTCTTAGCAACACCGTTTTGTTGTGGAGTTCTAGGAGCATTGTATTGTCTGGCAATCCGATTTGAGTTACAGAATGAGTCAATAACAAAGTTATTAAACATAGTCCTTTGATCACTTCTAGTTATCTTAACCTTTTGATCAATTTGATTTTCTATTTTAAGAATAAAATATTTAATGTTTAAGCCGTTTCATCTTTACATCTTAAAAAGAATCCCATGTAAATATTGTAAAATCATCAACAATCACAAGGCAGTATGATTTCCTTCCAATGCTCATGATACTCGTGGGACCAAATAGATCCATGTGCAATAAGTGTAATGGAGTGGTGATGGGGTTAACACTTTTGGACTTATGAGATGTCCTATACCCATGCAAATCTTAGGGAAGCATTGTTCATCTCTAGCTTGTACATATCCCCTTTCCTGGGAGATCTAAGAAACACCAATCCCGGATGAATTGTTATCCTTGGTTTGAGGATAATGCACTCATGTTCTGTGAAAAGCATTTGATGATTTTGATCACAGAACTGAGAAACACTTAACAAATTATGTTCAAGCTGTTTGATAAAGTGAACTTTGTCTACTTTTAATTTTCCATTGGATATACTTCCTTTGCGAGAAATATATCCTCTGGCCTCACCTCCAAACTGGAGAGGACCTCCTTCATAATGTTGAAATTGTTGAAGGATAGATATGTTCCCTGTCATGTGCCTAGAGCATCCACTGTCCACAATCCAAACATTGTTATTCTTGTTAAATGGATGTCCCTACACATAATATGAGATGATTAGTTTTGATTGGAAACCCAAGCCTTGTTGGTCTTGGGTTCTTCTAATGATAGCAACATAATTGAACCAAAAGTTAAACATGGGGGTTCAATTGATGTCTTTGAAGAAGAGGTTAGGCTGCAACATCCTTCTTGATATTCCAATCCATCCTTTGGTTAATCAAAGAGGATGAGCCTTTTGAAGCTTTTGCAGCATGGCATTCTAACAAAGCTTCCTTCTTTTTGGAAGAAACCTTCACCACCTTTTAATCTTAAGTAGACTTCTTTTGGGGTAGTTTCAAGGGTGGTATTTTATTCTTTTCGTTTTAACAGCTTTAGCTTCCGAAGCCATTTTCCCTTCAGAAGAAGAAATTTCTTCCGAAAGCAACCTTGCTTCGGAAACTAGCTTTCCCTTTCTCATCACTTGGACCATTTGATACCGTCCAAATGAGAAAGCTTTTGTTAGGATCAGTGATCTACGTTTGATTGATTAGAGAGTATAGCAGCAGAATTCTAACAATGAATTAGCCAATTCACAAGAAAAAAAGATATTCAATGTAAGAACAAACACGATTATAGATAGGGAGAATTCTGCAGATATATTTCATTCAATATTCGCTTTCGTGGTAACGGAATGTCACAATTACAATTAGGTCGACACCTCTTATATAAGAGATGTGAAGTCTGCTGATGTCACTTGATAGTGACATCTAACAGAATTTATCACAAACTACTGATAGTTAACACAACTACTGAAGATGTCAAACAGCTGACATCTTCTTACAAAAATGCTAAGTGTTAACTATTATTACAACTACTGAAAAGAGACTACTGAAATAATAACAACTGAAGAACATACTCTTCAGTTGTTTTACAAATACTGAAACAAAGAAAACTACTGAAAGGTAAACCATCACAACTACTGAAGAAGACCTCTTCAGCTGTTGTGACAACGTCTGATACTTTGTCTTCAGCACTTGTGTCTTCAGACTTTGTCTTCAGCACTTGTGTCTTCAGACTTTGTCTTCAGCACTTGTGTCTTCAGACTTTGTCTTCAGCACTTGTGTCTTCAGACTTTGTCTTCAACACTTTTGTGTTTTCAGACTTTGTCTTCAGTACTTGTGTTTAGACTTTGTAATCAGCTGTTGTCTTCAGCTGTTGTGGTCTTCAGTAGTTGTTGTGACGTCTGTGGGACTTAAAGGTTTTTCTGATCCGACTCATTGGTTCTTTTGGTCCAACAAACTCCCCCTGAACCAATGCAGCCAAAACCTTTAACTTTATTGAGGTCCCACTTATTGTTGGCAGAATGGTTGGTCTTTTTCCTTCTTCATCAGTTGAAATGACCAATATAAGCACTGGCCTGGAAATGAGTCTCTGAAGATTTGGTTGGCAATGTATGGATGGGAGCTCTGTATTGGGGAATTGGACACTGAGCTATTCCCCCATCCATGAGACTCACTTCCCATGTATAAGCCTGTAGGATTCTCTGGTGTATGCTCTGAGAAACATGATTTGTTCTTCCATGGTCAGGTTCTCGGCTTCACCATAAAACAATCCTTCTCGCCCATACAGCTCTGAGATGTACTTGGCCAGTTTACCATTTTTGAGCTCAACTATTTTAATCTGTCGGTATGCAAACTCATCAGGATGAGTCCCTTCAAGTAACAGACTAAGCTCATTTTGTTTGAAGTTCTCAAGCCTCTTGTAGACTAACCACTTTTTAATAATTTTGTTCTCTAACATCTTTTGGGGTGGTTGTTTAGTCTCATAGGCCTTCTTCAACTCTTCTACAATCTCCCAGGGTGATACTACAAGGACCACTGTGATCTCTTCATCTACGATCCTTTTGACTTGGCCCTTGTATCTCGAAGGAATGTCTTTCTTTACAATCTTGTGAGCCACCCTAGGATCAGGCCATACTCTTACCTTTTCCTTCTGATATTGAAATGTGTTGGAAAGGGTGTACAACCTCAGAGCTTCTTTCTTCATACTAATATTTGATGACGAAGCAACATAAGTTTTGTCAATGCTTTTCAGCATTTCATCATCATGAAGCTTTTGCTGTGTTCTTCTTCAATATTTACTCTCACAACTTCCATCTGTGAGGTGGGAGTGATGGGCATGGGTTTGGCTTTAGCCAATGTTAGGACTGCAGACAGAGGCAGCCTATCTTCTTCCACATCATCCTCTTCTTCTTCTTCTTCTAGCCTCAACACCCTTCTCTTCTTCTTCTTAGGTGCATCATCGGCTGTTGGTTTAGATGGTAATGGAATTGGTTTTGTGGGTTGTGGTTGTGGTTGTTTTGGAGAGGGAATGTTGACACGCTGAGTTAGCATTTTGGAGGTGAGTGTTGCTTTTGAGTATTTGGCTAGCTCAGTCCTGCTCCCTGCTCCTGCTTCATTCAAAGCTTCAATAACAAGTCCCTTAGTATATGCTTCAGATGAACAGATCTTGGTGGTGATTGCCAAGATACTGTCCCTGGACCAAGCTTTGATTTCTATCATTGATCTTCCCAGATATTTTGCAATAAATCTAATCATGATCTCAAGCCTTTCTCTTTCTAACACTTCATAACTTGCCCATCTATTCTGGATTTCTTAAATCTCTAATCGTCGAATCTCAGAGTCAAGTTTATCGGTGTCATGGCCTTGCCTAAACGCTGATCAATGATGTTGTCCATTGATCTGCTGTGTTCGGCATCAGCCTCTTTTATCAGTAGCTCCAAGGCTTTCTCTTTTTCCTTCTCTTTATCGTCTCCACATTCAACTCCAACTCCTTTTCCACTACTCTCCCTTCTGTTTCTTTCTCCTTTTCTTTCTCCTCTTTACTCCTCTTTCTTTTTCCTTTCACTGACTTAATCTCCCCCTTTTTGGTTGCATTGGTTGCAAGGGGTTGATTGCCAGAAAGTTGTTTGCCCACAACCTCCTCTATCAATGGGTGTATTACTGAGGAAAGCCTCTCATCAATGGCTTTGATCACGATGTTAGTGATTATGGGTGTGATGAGAGGGAGGGAATTTTGAAGGATAGCAACTATTTGCTCAGGAGGGTTCTGTTCCTGAGAAATAGTGCCAGAAGCAGAGGCAGGTGGCTTAGTTGTTGGGAGTGGCTCAGTGTTTGGGAGACCTTCAGATGAAGGTGCCATCTGTGAGGTGGTAGAGGTAGATGGTCTTTGTTCCTTAGAAGTTTTGGCAAGCAGCTCTTTGAGTCTGCTCACCTCCTCTTCTAGGATGGTGTTTTGGGCGATTACATCGTAAAAGAAGCCCAGGTCATCATCAGTAGATACTGAATCACCTGACCTACTGATAGGATCAGGATGAGCATGCACTGAGTGTAGCTCAGTTGTAGCATGTGCCCCTTTGTCTTGGAACTGGGGACTTCCTGCCTCAGGACTTTGTCCATCATCAGCAGTTGCCTCTGGTAAGGTCTTAGTAATGGTACCAACTACAACCTGATCATATGCTGACGCAGGAGAAGTGACATCCTCACCAGAAATTCCAATCTCCATTGCTACACTAGGAGAAGGAACATTGTAACCCCTATGCTGTGGGTTCTCAGCTGCACTTTGGTCCACCCCCTCAATGGTAGATGTGTTCCTAGTAGTAATTGGTATCTGGGGAGGGGGTGAGGAGTGCAACTGAGTCAGCACTTGTGCAACAAGTAATGTAGGACTTTGGGGGGCGGTTGCATGGGGAGATGGGGTAAAAGCAGTCTGCACCTGGGGAGGATGGTGCTCTTCAATGGCAATCTCCTCAAATAAGGAAGATCCCAGATTGGTGGGTACCCCTTCTGTTGTTGCTGCATGCTCCTTTTGAGAGGAAACCTGAGCGGCTGTGGCTGGGAGAGTCCTTATAGCCACTAGGGGGTTATAACCAGTGGATATAGCCTGCGTTTGTGTTGCAGGGGCATCCTCAGGGGACTCATTTCCTTGAGTAGCCTTTTTGGTTTTCTTTTGAGTGGGTTTGGTGGGGACTTTTGATTTGGAGGTGGTGGCTGTTGGTTCCAGCTGCGTGGGTTTGCGCAGCTTGGCAGCCATTTTGAGTGATTGGTCAGAGTTGTGCCGGGAGTATACTTCAGGCAATACTACCATAGCAGGGACTCCCAGGCCAACAAGTCCCTCATCTTGTAGCTGGTTTGCAATTATGGCCATTATGAACCGAGGATATAATATCCAACGGTTAGCAGTTTGTTTTTGAGCCATATCCTTGAGCTCTAAAAATAGTATTTCCGAAAAATTTCAAGGTTGTTGCTCAAGGATGGAGTACATTACCTGCTGCCACCTTGTAGACATTTGATCCCAAGAGGAAGTCTTAGGAGCCAAACAGACATTTACCATGTGAAATATGAGACGTTCAGCATCATGGAAATGTTTCTTAAGTATGGTGGAGGCACTAAGGTTTCCCTGATATCCATGGTGGGCAAAGGATAAATCAGTTGTGCCCTTTGGATATCCAGTAGGAGAAGTGGCATCATCCAGGTGTAGGGTTTGACGAAGTATATCGGGAGTGATGACCACTTCGTGGTTGTTGATGACCGACCGGAGAGACGCTGTGTTGTTCTCCCCAGTGGTGAGGGTGACGTTCATCCAAAACTGGTTAAGGGATTTGGCATGAAGGATTGGATTAAGAAGAAAGGCCGTTTTGTAGGGTGACTGGACCATAAGATCAATAGCATTATCGAACTTAGCCCAGAATGGCGATTTGGTGAGGTAAGCTACACAGTTGTGTCGCGGTTTGAGCGGCATGGTCGCCATTAATGAGAGAGAAGTTTTGGAGAGATGAACGTTAGGTTTGAAGAAGATGAGGCTCTGAAGGATTAGGTCAGGGATATTTATAGGGTACCGGTTAGAAAACGACTGAGGGGTTTGGTGTTAGTCATCAGTAGTTTTAAAACGACTGTTGACATGGTATTACCCTTTCAGACGTTGAAACAGCTGAAGTCTTGGTTTTAGGCATCAGCAGTTATAAAACTACTGAAGACTATGGTTTTGACTTCAGATGTGTGAAAACAACTGATAACTTGGTATTAGTCATGAGTAGTTGTGAAACTACTGAAGACATGGTTTTGTCATCAGTTGTTGTAAACAGCTGAAGACTTGGTGTTAGTCTTCAGTAGTTGTAAACTACTAAAGACATGGTTTTGGCTTCTGTTGTTTTGAAACAGCAGTTGTAGAAACAACTGAAGAGAAATTTCTCATCAGCTGTTTTCGTCAATTCTTAGCTTTTCAGCTGTTTCATACTGTCCTCAACACTTACTCATCAGACTTTGCATCTGCTTTTCAGGGATTTCACAGGACGTCAGTACTTATCTGTTTGTACTGATTTCAGTAGTTGTAACTACATCAGTAGTTGTAATTACATCAGTGGGTTAGAACAGATAAAGTACGTCAGTACTAGTGACGCATTTAACCTTCAGTAGTTATTAAAAACTACTGAAGGTGAAAGAACTCATCAGTACTTATATGTGACATGGTTACCAATGATCACCAGTACTTATTACTGAAATCATCTGTAGTTGTCACTTATTCTAGCTGAAGCATACCAAGCCTTAACACAAGGTTTTGGAAAGTAGAACTATCCAAAGGCTTAGTAAACTTGAAAAGGTGATTACTGATATCATCATCATCATCATCAGTAACACCAGATGGATGACTAGCTAAAGAAGATGATGGATTCATATGATCTGCAACAGCAGGTGGTTGATAAGGAACATATTGCAGAATGTCCAGATCAAACAACTCCACAGGGTTTTATGGAATTGTATCCTTAGGGGATTCATTGAACTTTGTTAGGATCAGTGATCTATGTTTGATTGATTAGAGAGTATAGCAGCGGAATTCTAACAATGAATTAGCCAATTCACAAGAACAAAGAGATATTCAATGTAAGAACAAAAACGGTTATAGATAGGGAGAATTCTGCAGATATATTTCATTCAATATTCGCTTTCGTGGTAACGGAATGTCACGATTACAATTAGGTCGACACCTCTTATATAAGAGATGTGACGTCTGCTGATGTCACTTGATAGTGACATCTAACAGAATTTATCACAAACTACTGATAGTTAACTCAACTACTGAAGATGTCAAACAGCTGACATCTTCTTACAAAAATGCTAAGTGTTAACTATTATTACAACTACTGAAAAGAAACTACTGAAATAATAACAACTGAAGAACATACTCTTCAGTTGTTTTACAAATACTAAAACAAAGAAAACTATTGAAAGGTAAACCATCACAACTACTGAAGAAGACCTCTTCAGCTGTTGTGACAGCGTCTGATACTTTGGTCTTCAGCACTTGTGTCTTCAGACTCTGTCTTCAGCACTTGTGTCGTCAGACTCTGTCTTCAGCACTTGTGTCTTCAGACTTTGTCTTTAGCACTTGTGTCTTCAGACTTTTTCTTCAGCACTTGTGTCTTCAGACTTTGTCTTCAGCACTTATGTCTTCAGACTTTGTAATCAGCTGTTGTCTTCAGCTGTTGTGGTCTTCAGTAGTTGTTGTGACGTCTGTGGGACTTAAAGGTTTTTCTGATCCGGCTCATTGGTTCTTTTGGTCCAACAAACTTCACATGCAAGGTTTCTTCAACTATCTTTGTCCGACAGTTGAATACTCTATAAGCCTTGCAAGTGGATAAATACCCAACAAAATACCCTGTATCCACCTTAGAATCAAACTTTTGGAGTTGATCGTTTGTGTTGAGAATGTAACAGGGACACCCAAATGCTCTAAAGAATGAAATCAAAGGGGCTAAATGATGTAAAACTTCATAAGGAGTTTTCATCAACCTCTGATTTACTAAGGCTCTATTCTATACATAGCAGGCTGTATTGACAGCTTCAGCCCAAAAGGTCAGTGGCAGACCATAATCAGCCAACATGGACCTTGCAGGTTCAATGAGGGTCCTGTTCTTTCTCTCCACTACTCCATTTTGCTCTGGAGTCCTTGGGATGCTATACTGCCTCTTGATTCCCTTTGATAAGTAAAACTCATCAAGAGTGTGGTTTCTGAATTCAGTACCATTGTCACTCCTCACACACTTAACTGGTAGGGAATACTACTTCTCAACGTGTAACACAAAGTTCATAATGGACTGAGCAGCCTCATCCTTTGAATACAAGAAGAAGGTCCATACATATCTAGTGTAATCATCCACAATTACCAGACAGTATTTCTTCTTTGCCATACTCATTACCTTCACAGGACCAAAAAGATCCATGTGTAGTAGTTGTAAGCAGGCATTAGACTTGGATTCTTCTATGGTTGGGAATGAAACTTTATGTTGTTTCCCTTTTAAGCATGCAGTGCAGATTTCATCACAATTGAACTCCTTTGTTGGAAGACCTCTCACTAAACTCTTGTGGATCAGCTGATTCATGTTTTTGAGATTATCATGACCCAGCCTTCTATGCCACAGTTTAGATTCTTGGAGAGAGGCCTTGGAGAACAAGCATGGATGGCCTCTTAACTCAATTTTCTTTGACAGATCCAAGGCATATACTATTCCTAGTGACAGGATCAGCGATCACAAGTTTGATGTATTAGAGTTCAAAGCAGCGGAATACGAACAAGAATTAGACAAATTGTAGCAAGCAATCGATACTTGTATGCATTAAGAGCACATACGGTTATAGGGAGAGAATATATATTTCTGATTTCAAGTAATGTTTATAGATGTAGAATATTTCTAGTCAAATCATTCATTCATTCCATTCATTCTACCCACATATTACAATAGGTTGTCACTCCTTATATAGAGTGCAACAATCACTGCTGTTATCACGGAAAGTGACAACTGGCAGATCTAATACAAAAATAACTAACTCTTAACAAACTACTGAAATGTTCACAACTACTGAGAACATATCAGAGTGTTAAGTACAAAATATAAAACTACTGAAACTACAACGACTGAAGAACAAGCTCTTCAGTCGTTTTACAAGACTACTGAAACATAAAACTACTGAAACTAGAAATATAAAACTACTGATATCACAACTACTGAAGAAGTACTCTTCAGCAGTTGTGACAAACTACTGACGCTTCAGTACTTGATCTTCAGACTTTGACCTTCAGATGTTTCATCAGCTGATGACCTCAGTAGATATCATCAGCTGATGTCTTCAGTCTTTGTCTTGAGACTTTGTACATCAGTTGTTGATCTTCAGCACTTGTAAACTCTTCAGCTGTTGTACTTCAGTACTTTGGTCTTTCAGCTTCAGCACTTGTGTTCTTCAGCTGTTCAGTTTCAGTACTTGTGTTCTTCAGCTGTTGTACTTCAGCACTTTAGTTCTTCAGCTGTTGGAATCTTCAGCACTTGATCTTTAGCTGTTGAAGTCTTTAGCACTTGTCAAACTGCTGATGAGTCTTTCAGCAGTTGTTGTGAAACCATGTGGGACTTAGAGGTTTTCTGATCTTGGCTCATTGGTTCTTTTGGTCCAACAAACTCCCCCTGAACCAATGCAGCCAAAACCTCTAAATTATTCGTTGTCCCATTTATTGTTGGCAAAGTGTTGGTCTTTTTCCTTCTTGATCAGTAGAGAAGATGACCCATGTAAGCTCCGGCCTAGGAAGAAACCTCAAATATTTGTTTGGCAGAGTATGAATGGGAACCCTGTTTTGGGGAACAGGACACAGAGTTGTTATCCCATTCATGAGATTCACTTCCCCATAATGAGTCTGTACGACTCTCTTGTGTAGGCCTCAAGGAAGGTGATTTGTTCCTCCATGGTTAGCTCTTCAGCACCTCCTTCAAATAATGATTCAGGCCCATAATACTCAGACAGGTATTTGGCATGTTTCCCATTCTTTAGCTCCACAGTTGTTATTATTCTGTAAGCAAACTCATCCGGGTGATTACCCTCTAGGAACAACTGGAGCTCATTTTTCCTGACTTCCTCAAGTCTCTTGTAAACTAACCCCTTTTTCACTATTTTGTTTTCTAGCATCTTCTGAGGGGTTAGATTAGCTTTATAGGCTTTCTTGAAGTCTTCTAGGATTTCCCAGGGTGAAACTACAAAGACCAGAGAGATCACTTCATCTACGATCTTTTTCACCTGGCCAATGTATCTCCGAGGTATATTTTTCTTATGAATTCTGTGAGAGACCCTGGGATCAGGCCAAATCCTCACTCTTTCCTTTTGATATTGAAAGGTATGCCTGAGAGTGTAAAGTCTGAGGGATTGCTTCTTCATATTGATAATAGAAGATGTGGCTGCATAAGCTTTGTCAACTCTCTTCAGCAATTCCTCATCATGCTGTTTATGAAGCTCTTCTTCTTCTAGCTTCACTTTAACCATTTGTCTCTGGACTTCAGGAGTAATTGCTGAGGAGTGACTTGTGGCCTTAGGCAACTTAATCACAGCTGAGAGTGGCAGCCTATCTTCATCATCTTCTTCATCATCTTCTAGCCTCAATATCCTTCTCTTCTTCTTCAAGGGTATATCATCGGCTATGGGTTTTGAGGGTAAGGGAGTTGGTTTGGTGGGTGTGTTTTGGGTGGTATTGGTGCGGGAATGTTGACAGGCTGTTCTAGCATCCTTGAGGTGAGTGTGGCTTTTGATTGCTTGGCTAGCTCAGTCCTGCTCCCAGCACCCGCTTCATTCAACGCTTCAATAACAAGCCCCTTAGTATATGCTTCAGACGAACAGATCTTGGTGGTGATTGCCAAGATACTGTCCCTGGACCAAGCTTTGATTTCGATCATTGATCTTCCAAGATATTTTGCAATAAATCTAATCATGATTTCAAGCCTTTCTCTTTCTAACACTTCATAACTTGCCCATCTATTCTGGATTTCTTCAATCTCTAGTCGTCGAATCTTAGAGTCAAGTTTATTGGTGTCATGGCCTTGCCTAAACAGCTGATCAATGATGTTGTCCATTGATCTGCTGTGTTCGGCATCAGCCTCTTTTATCAGTAGCTCCAAGGCTTTATCATCAGCAATGTGATCATCAGCACCTTTCTTTCGCTTGTAGGTGAGCAGTGGTTGCTGTTCTTTCTCCACCTTTTGGGCTTGCTTCGCTTCCTTCTTTTCCTCGGATCTTTTCCTCTTCTTTTCTTTCACTGCAGTACTCTCCCCCTTTTTGGATGCATTGGAGGAAGGGGTTTGTACCGCAGAAAGAGTCTTTTGTACAGCAGCATCAATCAGGGGCTGTAAGTGGAGGAAAGCCTCTCATCAATGGCTTTAGTCACAATATCAGTGATTATGGGTGTGATGAGAGGGAGGGAATTTTGAAGTATAGCACCTATTTGCTCAGGAGGGTTTTGTTCCTGAGAAGTAGGGCCTGAAGCAGAGGCAGGTGGTTGAGTTTGGAGTGGCTCAGTGTTTGGGAAACCTTCAAGTGAAGTGCCATCTGTGGGTGGGTAGAGGCAGATGGTCTTTCTCCTTGTGAGAGTTGATCAAGTAGGTTTTGCAGCCTACTGACCTTCTCTTCAAGGATTGTGTTCTGGGCAAGAACATCGTAGAAAAAGCCCAGGTCATCAACAGCCGAAGCTGAATCATCTGACCTCCTGCTTAGAGCAGGATTTACATGCACTGAGTGTAGACCAGTTGATGCATGTGCCCCTTGTGCTTGGTACTGGGGACTTCCAGCCTCAGGACAGTGTCCATCATCAGCTGTTGCCTCTAGTGAGGTCTTGGCAATGTTACCAGCCTCATTCTGATCATGTGCTGAGTCAGAGGAGGTGGCAGCCTCACTAGATATTCTAAGCTCCTTGTCTACACCAGGAGATAGAAGTGGTAAACCCCTGTGCTGTGGGTTCTCAAGTGCACTGTGTTCCTCCCCCTCAATTGTAGAGGTATTCCCAGTAGTCAGTGGTTTCTGGGGAGGGGGTGAGGAGTGCAGTTGAGTCAGCACTTGTGCAACTATTAAAGTTGGGCTGTGAGGGGCGGTTGTTTGGGGTGAAGGGATAGAAGCAGTGTGCACCTGGGAAGGTTGGTGCTCTTCAATGGCAATCCCTCAAGTGAGGAAGATCCCAGATATGTAGGTACCCCTTGTGTGGTTGCTTCAGGCTCCTGTTGAGAGGAAGCCTGAGCGGCTATGGCTGGAAGAGTCATTGTATCCACTAGGGGGTTGGACTAGTGGATATATCCTGCGTTTGTGTTGCAGGGGCATCCTCAGGGGACTCAATTCCCTGAGTAGCCGTTTTGGGTTTCTTTTTGGTGGGTTGGTGGGGACTTTTGATTTGGAGGTGGTGGCTGTGGGTTCCAGCTACGTGGGTTTTCGCAGCTTGGCAGCCATTTTTAGTGTCTGGTCAGAGTTGTGCCGGGAGTATACTTCCGGCAGGACAGCCGTAGCAGGGCCTCCCAAGCCAACAAGTCCCTCAGCATTAAGCTGGTCTGTAATAATGGCCATTATGAACCGTGGATAAAGTATCCAACGGTTGGCATTTAGTTTTTGAGCCATATCTTTGAGCTCTGAAAATATTATTTCTGAAAAGTTTAGCGGTTGTTGCTCAAGGATAGAATACATTACCTGCTGCCATTTCGTCGACATTTGATCCAAGACGACGTCTTAGGGGCCAAACATACATTCACCATGAGAAAGATTAGGCGCTCAGCGTCATTAAAGTGTTTCTTCAAGATAGTGGAGGCACTGAGATCGCCTTGATATCCATGTTGGGCAAAGGATAGATCTGTGGTGCCCGTTGGATATCCAGCAGGAGAACTAGCATCATTCATATGAAAATTTTGCGGATTATTGCAGGAGTGATGACTACTTCTTTGTTGTTTACGACCGACTGGAGGGATGGTGTGTTGTTCTCCCCAGTGGTAACAGTAACGTTCATCCAAATTGGTGCAGGGATTCGGCATGTAGTATGGGATTCAGAAGAAATGCCGTGTTGTATTGGGACTGAACCATAAGATCGATAGCAGTATCAAACTTAGTCCAGATGGGCGATTTAGTGAGGTAGGCAACACAGTTGTGTCGCGGTTTAATTTGCATGGACGCCATGGAGAAGAGGGATGTTTTGGAGAGGAACGTTAGGTTTGAAGAAGATGAAGCATTGAGAGCTTAGGTTAGGGATATTTATAGGGTATGGGTAAGAAACGATTGAAGGATGTGGTGTTAGTCATCAGTAGTTTTAAACGACCGTTGACATGGTATTATCCTTTCAGACGTTGAAACAGCTGAAGTCATGGTGTTAGGCATCAGTAGTTTAGAAAACTACTGAAGACTGTGGTTTTGACTTCAGATGATTGAAACAACTGAGGACTTGGTGTTTGTCATCAGTAGTTAGGAAACTACTGAAGACAGTGGTTTTGTCATCAGCTGTTGGAAACAACTGAAGACTTGGTATTAGTCATCAGTAGTTATAAAACTACTGAAGACATGGTTTTGCTTCAGTTGTTTAGAATGAAACAGCAGTTGTACAAACGACTGAAGAGAAAGTTCTCTTCAGTTGTTTTCGTCAATTCTTAGCTTTTCAGCTGTTTCATACTGTCCTCACCACATTCATCAGTCTTTTTGGATGATTTCAGTTGTTTCATAGGACATCGGTACTTATCTGTTTTTACTGATTGCAGTAGTTGTAACTGCATCTGTAGTTGTAACTACATCAGTAGTTTAGAACAGATGAAGTACTTCAGTACTTGTGAGACATTTAGCCTTCAGTAGTTATAAAAACTACTGAGGGTAAAAGAGCTCATCAGTACTTATATGTGACATAGGTACTAATGATCATCAGTACTTATTACTAAGATCATCAGTAGTTGTCACTTATTCTAGCTGCAGCATACCACGCCTTAACACTAGGTTTTCGAAAGTTGAACTATCCAAAGGCTTAGTAAAAATGTCTGCAAGCTCATCAGCACTAGGCACAAACTTAGGATCAATCAGACCTTTTTCAAAACAATCCCTTATAAAATGATGTCTGATCTCTATATGTTTGGTCCTAGAGTGCTGGACTGGATTTTTGACAATGCAAAGAGCTGAAGCACTATCCATTAACAATGGAGTCTTAGTCTCTGTAATGCCATAATCCAAAAGTTGGTTTTGAAGCCAGAGTACCTGAGATGTACAACTTGCAGCCGCAATGTATCTGCTTCAGCAGTTGATGTAGCAACTGAGGTCTGTTTCTTGCTCTGCCAAGAAATCAAGCAGTTGCCTAGGAATTGACATCCACCAGACGTTGATTTCCTGGTCAACTTACACCCTACATAGTCACTGTCAGAAAAAGCAACTAATTTACCAGAATGTCCAGTAGAATACCATAAACCTAGAGATGGAGTGCCTTGCAGATATCTAAAGATCCTCTTGACTGCAATCAGATGAGACTCTTAGGTGCAGCCTGAAATCTAGCACAAACACATGTAGCAAACATAATATCTGGTCTAGAAGCTGTTAAATACATCAAGGACCCAATCATACATCTGTAAAGTGTTTCATCAACCACTTTACCTTTCTGATCTGTATCCAGTTGTGTGGTGCTGCACATGGGAGTACAACAGGCATACAGTTTTGTAAATCAAACTTTTGCAAAAGATCTTTTGTATACTTGGACTGATGAATGAAAATTCCATCAGCCTTTTGTTTGATTTGCAACCCCAGAAAGAAATGAAACTCTCCCATGGCACTCATTTCAAACTTCTGTTGCATCAACTTTGTAAAGGCATCACACAACTTTGGATCAGAGGATGCAAAAATGATGTCATCTACATAAATTTGAACAAGTAGATTATGCTGCCCAGCTTTCTTAATGAATAAAGTCTTATCTATGGAGCCTCTAGTGAAATTGTTTTCCAGAAGAAAGTTTGATAATGTCTCATACCAGGCTCTAGGAGCTTGTTTTAACCCATAAAGAGCCTTATCAAGCTTATACACCCAATTAGGATGTTTATTGTCCTCAAAGCCTGGAGGTTGACATACATAAACCTCTTCTTTAATTTTTCCATACAAAACTGCACTTTTCACATCCATTTGAAAAACTTTAAGGTTTTGATAAGCAGCATAAGCTAAAAACAATCGAATTGCTTCCAGTCTGGCTACAGGGGCAAAGGTTTCATCATAGTCAATACCTTCTTCTTGTGCAAACCCCTGAACAACCAGTCTGGCCTTGTTCTTAACAATAAGCCCTTTTCATCAGTTTTGTTCCTAAACACCCATTTAGTGCCTATTACACACTTACCTGGAGGTGGAGGAACCAGTTCCCACACTTGCTGTTTCTTGAACTGAAAAAGCTCAAGCTGCATGGCATCAACCCATCCATTGTCCTTTAAAGCAATGTGATAATTCTTTGGCTCTTGCTGACTGATGAAGAGAGCATAGAAGCAAAAATTTGACAATTGACTTCTTGTTGATACTCCAGCAGTGATATCACCAATGATTTGAGACATAGGGTGATTCTTCAGATCTTGATACACAATGAGATCTGTGCAAGTGTTTGTAGCAGGCTCAGCAGTAACAGATGGTGATGGTGAATCATTTCCTTGAAACCAATCAGTGGATGGTAATTCAAAGGAAGTTGAAGTTGTAGAAATCTCATCAGCATTTGTTGTGGATGGTGCTACTGGAGCTACAGGAACATCAGGTCTAGCTGAATCAGGCAGCTGATCACTAAACCTGAAGAGGTGAGTACTGCAATCATCATCATCATCAGTAACAGCAGATGGTTGACTAGCTATAGAAGATGATGGATTCATATGATCTGCAACAGCAGGTGGTGATAAGGAACATATTGCAGAATGTCCAGATCAAACAACTCCACAGGGTTTTGTGGAATTGTATCCTTAGGGGATTCATTGAACTTTGTTAGGATCAGTGATCTACGTTTGATTGATTAGAGAGTATAGCAGCGGAACTCTAACAATGAATTAGCCAATTCACAACAACAAAGAGATATTCAATGTAAGAACAAAAACGGTTATAGATAGGGAGAATTCTGCAGATATATTTCATTCAATATTCGCTTTCGTGGTAACGGAATGTGACGATTACAATTAGGTCGACACCTCTTATATAAGAGATGTGACGTCTGCTGATGTCACTTGATAGTGACATCTAACAGAATTTATCACAAACTACTGATAGTTAACTCAACTACTGATGATGTCAAACAGTTGACATCTTCTTACAAAAATGCTAAGTGTTAACTATTATTACAACTACTGAAAAGAAACTACTAAAATAATAACAACTGAAGAACATACTCTTCAATTGTTTTACAAATACTGAAACAAAGAAAACTACTGAAAGGTAAACCATCACAACTACTGAAGAAGACCTCTTCAGCCGTTGTGACAGCGTCTGATACTTTGGTCTTCAGCACTTGTGTCTTCAGACTCTGTCTTCAGCACTTGTGTCATCAGACTTTGTCTTCAGCACTTGTGTCTTCAGACTTTGTCTTCAGCACTTGTGTCTTCAGACTTTGTCTTCAGCACTTGTGTCTTCAGACTTTGTCTTCAGACTTTGTCTTCAGCACTTGTGTCTTCAGACTTTGTCTTCAGCACTTGTGTCATCAGACTTGTAATCAGCTGTTGTCTTCAGCTGTTGTGGTCTTCAGTAGTTGTTGTGACGTCTGTGGGAGTTAAAGGTTTTTCTGATCGGCTCATTGGTTCTTTTGGTCCAACAAACTCCCCCTGAACCAATGCAGCCGAAACCTTTAACTTTATTGAGGTCCCACTTATTGTTGGTAGAATGGTTGGTCTTTTTCCTTCTTGATCAGTTGAGAAGATGACCAATATAAGCACTGGCCTGGAAATCAGTCTCTAAAGATTTGGTTGGCAATGTATGGATGGGAGCTCTGTATTGGGGAATTGGACACTTAGCTGTTCCCCCATCCATCAGACTCACTTCCCATGTATAAGCCTGTAGGATTCTCTGGTGTATGCTCTGAGAAACATGATTTGTTCTTCCATGGTCAGGTTCTCGGCTTCACCATTAAACAATCCTTCTCGCCCATACAGCTCTGAGATGTACTTGGCCTGTTTACCATTTTTGAGCTCAACTGTTGTAATCTGTCGGTATGCAAACTCATCAGGATGAGTCCCTTCAAGTAACAGACTAAGCTCATTTTGTTTGAAGTTCTCAAGCCTCTTGTAGACTAACCCCTTTTTAATAATTCTGTTCTCTAACATCTTTTGGGGTGGTTGTTTAGTCTCATAGACCATCTTGAAGTCTTCTACAATATCCAAGGGTGATACTACAAGGACCACTGTGATCTCTTCATCTACGATCCTTTTGACATGGCCCTTGTATCTCGAAGGAATGTCTTTCTTTACAATCCTGTGAGCCACCCTAGGATCAGGCCATACTCTTACCTTTTCCTTCTGATATTGAAATGTGTTGGCAAGGGTGTACAACCTCAAAGCTTCTTTCTTCATACTAATAATTGATGACGAAGGAGCATAAGTTTTGTCAATGCTTTTCAGCATTTCATCATCATGAAGCTTTTGTTGCTGTTCTTCTTCAATCTTTACTCTCACAGCTTCCATCTGTGAGGTGGGAGTGATGGGCATGGGTTTGGGTTTAGCCAATGTTAGGACTGCAGACAGAGGCAGCCTATCTTCCTCCACATCATCCTCTTCTTCTTCTTCTAGCCTCAACACCCTTCTCTTCTTCTTCTTAGGTGCATCATCAGCTGTTGGTTTAGATGGTAAGGGAGTTGGTTTTGTGGGTTGTGGTTGTGGTTATTTTGGAGAGGGAATGTTGACAGGCTGAGTTAGCATTTTGGAGGTGAGTGTTGCTTTTGAGTATTTGGCTAGCTCAGTCCTGCTCCCTGCTCCTGCTTCATTCAAAGCTTCAAAAACAAGTCCCTTAGTATATGCTTCACATGAACAGATCTTGGTGGTGATTGCCAAGATACTGTCCCTGGACCAAGCTTTGATTTCGATCATTGATCTTCCCAGATATTTTGCAATAAATCTAATCATGATCTCAAGCCTTTCTCTTTCTAACACTTCATAACTTGCCCATCTATTATGGATTTCTTCAATCTCTAATCGTCGAATCTCAGAGTCAAGTTTATCGGTGTCATGGCCTTGCCTAAATAGCTGATCAATGATGTTGTCCATTGATCTGCTGTGTTCGGCATCAGCCTCTTTTATCAGTAGCTCCAAGGCTTTCTCTTTTTCCTTCTCTTTATCGGTCTCCACATTCAACTCCAACTCCTTTTCCACTACTCTCCCTTCTGTTTCTTTCTCCTTTTCTTTCTCCTCTGTACTCCTCTTTCTTTTTGCTTTCACTGACTTAATCTCCCCCTTTTTGGTTGCATTGGTTGCAAGGGGTTGATTCCCAGAAAGTTGTTTGCCCACAACCTCCTCTATCAATGGGTGTATTACTGAGGAAGGCCTCTCATCAATGGCTTTGATCATGATGTCAGTGATTATGGGTGTGATGAGAGGGAGGGAATTTTGAAGGATAGCAACTATTTGCTCAGGAGGGTTCTGTTCCTGAGAAATAGTGCCAGAAGTAGAGGCAGGTGGCTGAGTTGTTGGGAGTGGCTCAGTGTTTGGGAGACCTTCAGATGAAGGTGCCATCTGTGAGGTGGTAGAGGCAGATGGTCTTTGTGCCTTAGAAGTTTTGGCAAGCAGCTCTTTGAGTCTGCTCACCTCCTCTTCCAGGATGGTGTTTTGAGCGATTACATCGTAAAAGAAGCCCAGGTTATCATCAGTAGATACTGAATCACCTGACCTCCTCATAGGATCAGGATGAACATGCACTGAGTGTAGCTCAGTTGTAGCATGTGCCCCTTTGTGTTGGAACTGGGGACTTCCTTCCTCAGGACTTTGTCCATCATCAGCAGTTGCCTCTGGTAAGGTCTTAGTAATGGTACCAACTACAACCTGATCATATGCTGACGCAGGAGAAGTGGCAGCCTCACCAGAAGTTCCAATCTCCATTGCTACACTAGGAGAAGGAACATTGTAACCCCTATGCTGTGGGTTCTCAGCTGCACTTTGGTCCTCCCCCTCAATGGTAGATGTGTTCCCAGTAGTAATTGGTATTCGGGGAGGGGGTGAGGAGTGCAACTGAGTCAGCACTTGTGCAACAAGTAATGTAGGACTTTGGGGGGCGGTTGCATAGGAGATAGGGTAAAAGCAGTCTGCACCTGGGGAGGATGGTGCTCTTCAATGGCAATCTCCTCAAATGAGGAAGATCCCAGATTGGTGGGTACCCCTTCTGTTGTTGCTGCAGGCTCCTTTTGAGAGGAAACCTGAGCGGCTGTGGCTGGGAGAGTCCTTATAGCCACTGGGGGTTATAACAAGTGGATATAGCCTGCGTTTGTGTTGCAGGGGCATCCTCAGGGGACTCATTTCCCTGAGTAGCCTTTTTGGTTTTCTTTTGAGTGGTTTTGGTGGGGACTTTTGATTTGGAGGTGGTGGCTGTTGGTTCCATCTGCGTGGGTTTGCGCAGCTTGGCAGCCATTTTGAGTGATTGGTCAGAGTTGTGCCGGGAGTATACTTCAGGCAATACAGCTATAGCAGGGATTCCCAGGCCAACAAGTCCCTCAGCTTGAAGCTGGTTTGCAATTATGGCCATTATGAACCGAGGATATAATATCCAACGGTTAGCAGTTTGTTTTTGAGCCATATCCTTGAGCTCTGAAAATAGTATTTCCGAAAAATTTAAAGGTTGTTGCTCAAGGATGGAGTACATTACCTGCTGCCACCTTGTAGACATTTGATCCCAAGAGGAAGTCGTAGGAGCCAAACAGACATTTACCATGTGAAATATTTCTTCAGTATGGTGGTGGCACTAAGGTTTCCCTAATATCCATGGTGGGCAAAGGATAAATCAGTTGTGCCCTTTGGATATCCCGCAGGAGAAGTGGCATCATCCAGGTGTAGGGTTTGACGAAGTATATCGGGAGTGATGACCACTTCGTGGTTGTTGATGACCGACCGGAGAGACGCTGTGTTGTTCTCCCCAGTGGTGAGGGTGACGTTCATCCAAAACTGGTTAAGGGATTCAGCATGAAGGATTGGATTGAGAAGAAAGGCCGTTTTGTAGGGTGACTGGACCATAAGATCAATAGCATTATCGAACTTAGCCCAGAATGGCGATTTGGTGAGGTAAGCTACACAGTTATGTCGCTGTTTGAGCTGCATGGTCGCCATTAATGAGAGAGAAGTTTTGGAGAGATAAACGTTAGGTTTGAAGAAGATAAGGCTCTGAAGGATTAGGTCAGGGATATTTATAGGGTACGGGTTAGAAAACGACTGAAGGGTTTGGTGTTAGTCATCAGTAGTTTTAAAACGACTGTTGACATGGTATTACCCTTTCAGACGTTGAAACAGCTGAAGTCGTGGTTTTAGGCATCAGCGGTTATAAAACTACTGAAGACCATGGTTTTGACTTCAGATGTGTGAAAACAACTGATAACTTGGTATTAGTCATCAGTAGTTATGAAACTACTGAAGACATGGTTTTGTCATCAGTTGTTGTAAACAGCTGAAGACTTGGTGTTAGTCTTCAGTAGTTGTAAACTACTGAAGACATGGTTTTGGCTTCTGTTGTTTTGAAACAGCAGTTGTAGAAACAACTGAAGGGAAATTTCTCATCAGCTGTTTTCGTCAATTCTTAGCTTTTCAGCTGTTTCATACTGTCCTCAACACTTACTCATCAGACTTTGCATCTGCTTTTCAGGGATTTCATAGGACGTTAGTACTTATCTGTTTGTACTGATTTCAGTAGTTGTAACTACATCAGTAGTTGTAATTACATCAGTGGGTTAGAACAGATAAAGTACGTCAGTACTTGTGAGGCATTTAACCTTCAGTAGTTATTAAAAACTACTGAAGGTGAAAGAACTCATGAGTACTTATATGTGACATGGTTACCAATGATCACCAACACTTATTACTGAAATCATCAGTAGTTGTCACTTATTCTAGCTGCAACATACCAAGCCTTAACACAAGGTTTTGGAAAGTAGAACTATCCAAAGGCTTAGTAAACTTGAAAAGGTGATTACTGATATCATCATCATCATCAGTAACACCAGATGGATGACTAGCTACAGAAGATGATGGATTCATATGATCTGCAACAACAGGTGGTTGATAAGGAACATATTGTAGAATGTCCAGATCAAACAACTCCACAGGGTTTTGTGGAATTGTATCCTTAGGGGATTCATTGAACTTTGTTAGGATCAGTGATCTACGTTTGATTGATTAGAGAGTATAGCAGCGGAATTCTAACAATGAATTAGCAAATTCACAACAACAAAGAGATATTCAATGTAAGAACAAAAACGGTTATAGATAGGGAGAATTCTGCAGATATATTTCATTCAATATTCGCTTTCGTGGTAACGGAATGTGACGATTACAATTAGGTCGACACCTCTTATATAAGAGATGTGACCTCTGCTGATGTCACTTGATAGTGACATCTAACAGAATTTATCACAAACTACTGATAGTTAACTCAACTACTGAAGATGTCAAACAGCTGACATCTTCTTACAAAAATGCTAAGTGTTAACTATTATTACAACTACTGAAAAGAAACTACTGAAATAATAACAACTGAAGAACATACTCTTCAGTTGTTTTACAAATACTGAAACAAAGAAAACTACTGAAAGGTAAACCATCACAACTACTGAAGAAGACCTCTTCAGCTATTGTGACAGCGTCTGATACTTTGGTCTTCAGCACTTGTGTCTTCAGACTCTGTCTTCAGCACTTGTGTCGTCAGACTTTGTCTTCAGCACTTGTGTCTTCAGACTTTGTCTTCAGCACTTGTGTCTTCAGACTTTGTCTTCAGCACTTGTGTCTACAGAATTTGTCTTCAGACTTTGTCTTCAGCACTTGTGTCATCAGAATTTGTAATCAGCTGTTGTGTTCAGCCGTTGTGGTCTTCAGTAGTTGTTGTGACGTCTGTGGGACTTAAAGGTTTTTCTGATCCGGCTCATTGGTTCTTTTGGTCCAACAAACTTCACATGCAAGGTTTCTTCAACTATCTTTGTCCGACAGTTGAATACTCTATAACCTTGCAAGTGGATGAATACCCAACAAAATACCATGTATCCACCTTAGAATCAAACTTTTGGAGTTGATCCTTTGTGTTGAGAATGTAACAGGGACACCCAAATGCTCTAAAGAATGAAATCAAAGGGGCTAAATGATGTAAAACTTCATAAGGACTTTTCATCAACCTCTGATTTACTAAGGCTCTATTCTGTACATAGTAGGCTGTATTGACAGCTTCAGCCCAAAAGGTCAGTGGCAGACCAGAGTCAGCCAACATGGACCTTGCAGCTTCAATGAGGGTCCTGTTCTTTCTCTCCACTACTCCATTTTGCTCTGGAGTCCTTGGGATGCTATACTGCCTCTTGATTCCCTTTGATAAGTAAAACTCATCAAGAGTGTGGTTTCTGAATTCAGTACCATTGTCACTCCTCACACGCTTAACTGGTAGGGAATACTTCTTCTCAACGTGTAACACAAAGTTCATAATGGACTCAGCAGCCTCATCCTTTGAATGCAAGAAGAAGGTCCACACATATCTAGAGTAATCATCCACAATTACCAGACAGTATTTCTTCTTTTCCATACTCATTACCTTCACAGGACCAAAAAGATGCATGTGCAGTAGTTGTAAGCAGGCATTAGACTTGGATTCTTCTATGGTTGGGAATGAAACTTTATGTTGTTTCCCTTTTAAGCATGCAGTGCAGATTTCATCACAATTGAACTCCTTTGTTGGAAGACCTCTCACTAAACTCTTGTGGATCAGCTGATTCATGTTTTTGAGATTAACATGACCCAACCTTCTATGCCGCAGTTTAGATTCTTGGAGAGAGGCCTTGGAGAACAAGCATGGATGGCCTCTTAACTCAATTTTCTTTGACAGATCCAAGGCATATACTCTTCCTATCCTGTTAGCCTTCAGGAGAGTATTATCATCCAGTACTTTTTCAATCAGGCTCAGAACCTTGGAAGACAGAATCCTGTAGTTCTGGCTTGTGAAAAGAGCAACATGTCCTTTGTCACACATCTGGCTGACACTCAACAGATTGTATTTGAGATTCTCCACATGGTTGACATCGTGAAATCTAATATCTCCATTAGACACAAATCCCTTTCCAATGATGTAACCTTTAGCATCATTTCTAAATGAAATAAATCCCTTCTTTCCCTGAGAGTAATCATGAAGAAGAGAGCTGCTCCCAGTCATGTGCATGGATCCTCCACTGTCCACATACCAGATGCTTCTTTGGCATGCTGAAGAACCCTGCACAATCATAAGAAACTAGTTAGCTTTGGAGACCCAAACCTTTTTGGTTTCGGGACTGACTTTATAAACAGATTTAACCATAGCTGGTTTCTTATGATTAACAGCTGATGAAGATGGAGATGGTGCTGAAATGGATTTGGGCCTGGAATTCCTCTCCCGTGGTTTGATCACATGGGTTTCAAGTTGGTCAACTCTCCCCAACAGATGCTGAACTATCATAACAAGCTGCGTCTGATTTGAAGCTCGAGCTTTCAGTTCATTTGACACTCCAGAGCTTGTTTTTGATGAGTTTCTGTGACCCACCATTTCCTCCTTCTTAGACTTCACAGACTTAGTCTTATGTTTATCATGAGGAACAATATCAGCTGTCTTCTGATAAACCGCATCCTTCTTAGTGGATTTGGGTAAGGCCTTGGGTTCATCATGTTGAGATGATTGTGGTACAAACTTGGTCTCAAACTTAGCTTTCATTTTATTTATTTCTACTTTAATGAGCTTATCCATTTGGAGCTTTAAACCCTTTTTGTACCAACATTCATCAGATAGATGATTGAATTTACCACAAATTTCACATGGTTTATTCTTCATCTTGGACATCTTTACTGCTGAAGTGGAAACTACTGAAGGTGTGATCTTCAGTACTTTCCTCCTATCAGTACTAGGTACTAAAGGATTTGTAACAGCTGAAGACTGGTAATTCAACTGTTTTCCATCCGTCCTAATAGACTGTTTGATGGATTCCTCAGCAGTTGTTAGTCCTTGTATTTCAACTGATTTGAAATGCTTTTCAGATGTTGGGTCTCTTTCAGTACTTGGGGTACATTGAGGAACGACATCTGAAGTACTCAGCTTCATATGAGTCTCAGTAGTTAGACCACTAGTCAATTTATTTGTTAAGATCTTAACACCGGTTTCATTCTCTGATCTTAGATTATCATTGGAGAATGACTCACACGATAATGTGGTTTGGAGATTGCTTTCACTTTCAAACTTAACTATG
This sequence comes from Flaveria trinervia, assembly GCA_025506515.1. Classification (NCBI taxonomy): domain Eukaryota; kingdom Viridiplantae; phylum Streptophyta; class Magnoliopsida; order Asterales; family Asteraceae; genus Flaveria; species Flaveria trinervia. The sequence goes on from CM046458.1 coordinate 49,633,652, forward strand.
GAGTTAGGAGTAAAGTCTGTTGGTGGAGCAGTATGGTTGTAACCAATACCAAACTTCACATTTGAAGCAGTTTGCTTGCTAAGAAGCATTTCAAATCCCTTGAATGATGAGATCTAGCGTTCACACTCAACTTGGGTCACTGCAAGTTTTTCTTTGAGACTCCTGTGGTCTTCCAGAATAACCTCTAGCTTGGCCTTTTCATCATTTAATTGGCATTTAAGCTTATAAATCTCATCACTTTTACTGTTAAGAGCAGACTCATACTCAGCTTTTCTTTTGAAAATAATTTTCTCAAGCTCAAGTTTTTGATTTATTAATGCTACATTTGCCTCTCTAATAGAGACAAAGGCAGCTATGCATGATTCTATAGATAACTTGGCTTTACCCTCTGAAGATACCTGAGTTACCAGTGAAGATGATGTATTTGAACAGGAACCCTCAGTAGACTCCAGGGCCATGAGAGCAAGATTTCCAAAAGGGTGTTCACCACCATGTTGACTAGCACCAGCATAGTATTGCTCAGTGTGACTAGACAAGTTATCAGGTAAGCTACTCCAGTCAACGACTCAGGTGTGAAGAAGCTGTGATGAGGTTATGATTGAGATGAAGATGGTTGAGGTTCTGGTACTGCATGAGGTTGTGGTACTATAGGAGCTTGAACTTGATTTGACTGTGGCATATAATAGCAGGGATAAGGATATGGTATTTGACCCTGAGGAACAAAATATGCAGGAGAATGAGGGTGTGATGAATGACTAGAACCAACAGAATGTTGCCCTTTTGATTGTGAATTGTTATTTGGAAAAGTCAAAAAGGGTGCAGAAGAGTTAGGTCCAGTTGATCTACACTCTCTTGCAAAGTGTCCAAGCCTGTGGCATTTGTGACACTTCAACTTGCTCTTGTCAAAACCGACTTTAGTTTTGTCAGAGAGTCCAGGAAATTTCCTGCTAGTTCTCTTGTAGAATTTCTGAGATCTGATATTGATCAAGGCCATTTGGCTCAAAATATCCATCTCTTCTAGATCATCATTAGCAATGCCCTTCAAATCATCCATGATAAAGCATAGATTGTCACTATTATTACCAGGATGACAATCAACACTCACAAAGGCATGATTAGAATTGTTTGAGGTGAAATCAATATGCTCATCATAGTGGCATTCTGATCCAGCATACTCTGACTCATGACTTACCAAGGCAGTGTTTCCTGGTACAAAATCATCAGTGAGCTTTCCAGATGATGACAGTTTTCGTTTCTGTTCTATCTCTCTCTCAAATGTGAGCAATTTCCCATGGAGTTGGGTGAGAGATAGTTTGCCCAAATTTGCACTGGAGCGTAGGACAATAGTATATGTGTCCCATCTCTCAGGCAGTGATCTGAGAAATCTGTTATTCATCTGGCTATTTGTGTACTCATGTTTGACCATTTTTAATTCAGAGATCAAACAAGAGAACCGCTCAAACTGTTGAGTTAGTGTCTCACCCTTCCTATGAGAGAATGTCTCATATTGTTGGGCAAGGATTTCTCTATTATTTGCCAAGACCTCATCTGTTCCTCCAAATTGTTCTTTCAATACATTCTAGAGGTCATGGGCAGTTTCATAATGCATTAGCCCAGAATAGATTTCATTGGGCAGAGCCATGGCCAGAATTCCATGGGCTTTTGCATCAATCTCAAACAATTTCTTATCCTCATCTGAGTATTGCTCCCTCCTCTTCGGAACCATTTGATTGGTTTCTGGGTTGTTCACCATAGGCTTGTGTGGACCATGTACCACTGATGTCCAACAACCTGAGCTGTTAACAGACAGGTGATGGAGCATTCGTCGTTGCCATATGTTATACTCATTCCTAACCAGCATTGGAGGCTTGGTTGAGGAACCAGTATTATGAGGATCATTGGAAGGAGTAGTCATTTCAGGTCCAAATACAATTTAATTCAATCTTTTTAAAAGATTTTACACAGACCACAACAGACTCAATGAAAACCAAGAATAAATCTCAGGATGAATGACCAAAAACACAGAAAATTCAATCTCTATAACCGTTTCTTGCAAAAATGCTAATTCAATCAAACTTGGATCTTGGATAGCAGTTTCAATGTCAATTATTAGATCGATCAATGATTAACCAAGCTCTGATACCATTTGACAGGATCAGTGATCTCAAGTTTGATGGATTAGAGTGTAACGCAGCGGAATAAGAACAAGAATTAGACAAATTATAGCAAGAATTTGATATTCGTATGCATTAAGAACAAATACGGTTGTAAAGAGAGAATATATTTCTGTGAAAAGGAATGTTTCAATAATATCAAATGTTTCTGCTCAATCATTCACAGATTACAATTGGGTTGACACTCCTTATATAGAGTGCAATCACTGCTGATATCACGGGATAGTGACATCTGGCAGATTTGTTACAAAAATAACTAAAACTTAACAAACTACTGAAATGTTCACAACTACTGAGAACATATCAGAGTGCTAAGTATAAAACATAATACTACCGACTTTGTCTTCAGCACTTGTGTCTTCAGACTTTGTCTTCAGCACTTGTCTTCAGACTTTGTCTTCAGCACTTGTGTCTTCAGACTTTGTCTTCAGCACTTGTCTTCAGACTTTGTCTTCAGCACTTGTGTCTTCAGACTTTGTCTTCAGCACTTGTCTTCAGACTTTGTCTTCAGCACTTGTGTTCAGACTTTGTCTTCAGCACTTGTCTTCAGACTTTGTCTTCAGCTGTTGTGGACTTCAGCAGTTGTTGTGACGTCTGTGGGACTTAAGGTTTTTTCTGATCCGGCTCATTGGTTCTTTTGGTCCAACATAAGTGGTATTTATAGGTTATGGGTTTCCAATCGTACGACTGAACCATTAGCATGGTTCAGTTGTGCGACTAAATCGTGCGGTTTCTCCATACGCATGATACATGGTTCTGTCATACCGCTGAGTCAATCTTATGTCTCAATCGTGTGACTGAACCAGTCTCCTGGTTCATTCATGCGATAGGTCCATTAGCATGTTGTATGCATGCGTACGGTCCATAAGCATGGTCCATTCATATGACGACTCATACCACTAGGTTTGAACACATTTCTCAATCATTATAGACTAAGAACTATGCGCAACAATCTCAAACCTATATAGTAAGTTCATTATACTTTAACACACAATAATACTTTGAAGTATTAAACATTATGAACATCAACCACATATTAAATTTCATTTAACCCATTCATTACATATGTGTAAGAAAATAAAGACTTTTACATTAAGCACATAAACTAGGGACATACGTATGGAATACTAACAAATTTCGTCTTTATACATAATCAAGTAGTACGGAATTGTATTAATTTGGCGATCTAATTAGTGAGAACAATTACCCGATCGATGTAAGAATGAAACAAAACGTTATGAACGAGTAGAGATCGATATGGATTGATCTATGAAGTTTGACAGGCTTCCATGGACGTTCTAGACGGCTAGGGTTCGCAAGATTATCAAGTGTTTGAATTCTTCTTCAACTGTTTTTTTTAATTAAGTGGTATTTATAGGTTATGGGTTTCCAATCGTACGACTGAAACCATTAGCATGGTTCAGTTGTGCGAGTGAATCGTGCGATTGATCCATACGCACGACTGAAGGTTCTGTCGTACGACTGAGTCAGCTTATGTCTCAATCGTGCGAATGATCAAGTCTCCTCGTTCAGTCATGCGACAGGTCCATTACCATGATCTATTAATGCGTATGGTCCATAAGCATGGTCCATTCGCATGAAGACTCATATGACTAAGTTTGAACACATTTCTCAATCACTATTGACTAACAACTATGCACAACAATGTCAAGCCTATATAGTAAGTTCATTATACTTTAACACATAATAATACTATGAAATATTAAACATTATGAACATCAATCACATATTATACATCATTTAAGGCATTCTATACGTATGTGTAAGATATGAAAGACTTTTACATTAAGTACATCAACTAGGGACGTACGTACAGAATACTAACAAATTCTGCGTTTATACAGAATCAATAGTGCGGAATCCTATTTGTTGGCTACCCAATCAGTTAGAACAATTACCCGATCGATGTAAGATTGAAACAAAATGTTACGAATGATTAAAGATCGATCAGGATTCATCTATGAAGTTTGACAATCTTCGATGGACGTTCTAGAGGGCTAGGGTTTGTAAGAGTATCAAGTGTTTGAATTCTTCTTAAACTGTTTTTCTTTTCACGAATTAAGTGGTATTTATAGGTTTTAGGTTTCCAATCGTACGACGGAACCATTAGCATGGTTCAGTCGTGCGACTGGATCGAGCGATTGATCCATACTCACGACTCAAGGTTCTGTCGTACGACTGAGTCAATCTTATGTCTCAATGGTGCGACTGATCCAGTCTCCTGGTTCAGTCATACGACTGGTCCCATTAGCATGATGTATTCATGCGTATGGTCCATAACCATTATCCATTCACATGAAGACTCATAAGACTAAGTTTGAACACATTTCTCAATTATTATTGACTAAGAACTATGCACAACAATCTCAAACCTATATAGTAAGTTCATAATACTTTAACACACAATAATACTATGAAATAGTAAACATTATGAACATCAAGCACATATTATATTTCATATAACCCATTCTATACATATGTGTAAGATATGATAGACTTTTACATTAAGCATATAAATTAGGGACATACATACGGAATACTAACAAATTCTGCATTTTTACAGAATCAAATAGTGTGGAATCCTATTAGTTTGGCGACCCAATCAATGAGAACAATTACCTGATCAATGTAAGATTGAAACAAAATGTTATGAACGAGTATAGATCGATTAGGATTGATCTATGAAGTTTGACAGGCTTCCATGGACATTCTTGACGGGTTTGCTAGAACACAAAATCCATGTTTAACCTCTTAAACATTCTGAAAAACGCAGCGGAAATATGGCTTTTAAAACGATTTTTAAAGCTGAAAATCTTATCTTCTATATGTTCATATGTTATGAAAAACAAACCCAATCATGAGGATCATTCTTATGTGAATAGACAGCTATGTCAATACATAAACGTACATAAAATCACAGCTTGAACAAGCTGTGACAACTACCTTGTTCCAGCACCAAATGTCGACCAAAATGGGATGTTTGATGCTTGTTCTTTTGGCCAAGACTTCAAGGAGGAGTCCTCAAGTGCTTATACCCAAAGCCTTGTGAAGCATACAAACTCTTGCTAGGGAGAGATCACCAAATCAAGACCAAGAAACTGCTTCAAAAGCTGCTGCCCAGCCGAGACCAAGAGGGAGAGGTTTTTAGAGTTTTTGTCTTACAAAGTTGCATGTAATGTGTGGGTCTATCAGATTTTTTAAGTCCAAGACTCAATTAAATGTGTGTTGGTGGTCAAAACAAGTTTGGTCCAATAGAATGAGAGGGGAGGGGCGGCCAAAAAGGGGTTTAAAACCCTTTTCCCTCTCAAAACTATCACACATTAAATGTCACTTATACTAGACACAATTAATTGTATGTACAAGATATATAAATGTAATTACATACTTATACAATTAACCATTTAATTTATAAGCTGTAATTTCTCACTTAATATTGGTGTCATCTAACTAATTTAAACAACCATCAAATAATATTGTTGAACAAAATATCCTAATAAGTTGTTCCCACTTACATGCAACTTATTTAGAAAACCCATTTTCTAAATTGGTGTAAATATTTAATTGCATGATCACATCATCAATTAAATATTTAATTGGTGTTGCCAAGCTTGTTGTTGGTATAACCCGACTTGGATCATAACGTACTAACCAGATCGATATTCTAAGTGTCTTGGGCACACAGAATCCAACAATCTCCCACTTGCCCAAGATTCATAGAAGATTGATGCAAGCAGTAAATACCACCTAACAATGGTTCACTACCCTTAATACGCATGACTTGTAGCCATTCAATAACATCATCCCTTTCAAGTACCCTACTTGAAATGATTTAGGTGAATCAATCATCTATCCTTTTGTTTCAGATGTCATGTCAAATCCAAGAACACAGAATGATCATTTCTTGTTGATGTAACTTATCAGGCCTTAGACATCTAACTCTCAACTAATAAGAGGAACAAATTCCATCTTGACTACATATGTTTCTCACAGACACCTTATGTCATACCTGAATATACCCTTATGTACTGTCCACTATTTCAGAACAGTGAAGAAGAAGCTCAAGGTATAATACTTGGTGAATATCAAAACCAATATGTATCTCAGGTCGGAGGATACCAAATGATATTCGCCTTTACTCAAAATTACTTATGATCAATCAATAAGATTCCATGTAGTAAAATTTGAGATGCGGGTTAGTCCAATATTTGTATCCCACAAATATCTATGAACCTTGGTAGCAACCCATTGCTCTATATTCATCCTTATGAATATCAACCAATCCAAGTTCATAATAGTCTTACCTTCAAACTTGTTCCACAAGTGTGAACGACTACGGACATTTAGAGTAAACATTTTACTCATGGATTAAACATGCTAAATTGGAATATTATTTGAAACATTATAACCAAATAATTTTATTCAAATAATAGAAAGTTCCACATATCCAAATACAAAATTTATAGATCAAATCCAATCACTAGAATATCGAAGTCCCATGGCACAAGTATGACATTCATGCTTTGCCTTTTCAAGGAGCTTCGTGAGAGGATCCGCAACGTTTTGATCCGTGTGAACTTTGCGAATACATATCTTTCCCTTTTCAACTTCATCTCGTATGTAGTTGAATCTCCGCTCATATGCCTGGTCTTTTGATGAGCACGGGGTTCCTTGATTTGTGCAATCGCACCCTCGTTATCAAAAAGATCTCTAGGGGTCCTGAATGGAGGGGACAACCCCTAGATCGGCAATGAATTTCTTTAACCATGCAGCTTCTTGAGCTGCCAATGAGGCGGCGACATATTCTGATTCTGTAGTTGATAGAGCCACCACATCCTGCTTGGAGCTCTTCCAAGAGACCGCTCCTCCATTCAGAATGAAAATGTATCCCAATTGTGACCGTGAATCATCACGATCGGTTTGGAAACTCGCATCCGTGTAACCTTTTACAACGAGTTCCTCGTCGCCAGATCCATAGATCAGGAACATATCTCTTTTCCTCCTTAGGTACTTAAGTATGTTCTTAACAACCATCCAATGATTGTTTCCAGGATTCTGCTGGTAACGGCTTGTCATGCTTAAGGCGCATGACACGTCTGGTCGAGTGCATATCATTGCATACATGATGGATCCTATAGCAGATGCGTATGGGATTGCCTTCATTTTATCTTGCTCTTCCTTTGAGCTTGGACATTGAGTCGTACTCAATATCGTTCCTCTTTGAATAGGTACGGTACCTTTCTTAGAATTCTCCATCTGAACCTCTTCAAGATTTTATCAATATATGCACTTTGATTCAAACCAATCAACCGCCTTGATCTATCCCTATAGATCTTTATTCCCAGAATATAGGCGGCTTCACCAAGATCCTTAATGGAAAAACAACTTCCAAGCCAGTTTTTTACACCTTCCAAGGTCGGAATGTCATTTCCAAATAGCAGTATGTCATCAACATACAATACTAGGAAAGTTATTGTGCTCCCACTAGCCTTCTTATACACACAAGCCTCATCAGCGTTTTTGATGAAACCAAATTTCTTTACTTCCTCATCAAAACGGTGATTCCAGCTTCTCGATGCTTGTTTCAATCCATAGATTGATTTCTTTAACTTGCATACTTTATTAGGATGTATTGGATCGACAAAACCTTCAGGCTGAACCATATAGACATCTTCCTCAAGGTATCCATTTAGGAAAGCGGTTTTGAAATCCATTTGCCAAATCTCATAATCATAATGAGCAGCTATGGCAAACAATATCCTTATAGACTTTAGCATCGCAACAGGTGAGAAAGTTTCATCATAATCAACCCCTTGACTTTGAGTGAAACCCTTTGCTACAAGTCTAGCTTTATAAGTATCCAAGTTTCCATGCATATCGGTTTTCTTCTTGAAAACCCACTTACTTCCAACTATCTTGGAGTTAAGAGGTGGTACAACCAAGTCCCATACTTGATTGTCATACATGGATTGCATCTCAACGTTCATGGCTTCAAGCCATTTGTCACAATCCGTGTTGGACATTGCATCATGGTATGTGGTTGGTTCATCAGAATCTATCACATAGCATCCATCCATGAAAAATCCATATCTTTCTGGTGGATTACTAGTTCTACCACTTATGCGAACGTGTTGTGTGTATTGATCAACCACTTGATCATCCTCAACATCCTCATGTTGAGTGCTAGTTTCAACCAAACGTGCATCGGGCTGTGGTTCTTGATCTTCGTCAAGATCCACTGTTCTACTGCTAGCTCCTTCCATAAGGAACTTTGCTTCTAAGAACTCACCCTTTCTGGCAACAAACACCTTTTGTTCCATTGGATCATAGAAATAATATCCCATAGAATCTCTAGGATATCCAATAAAGATACACTTGGTGGATCGGACATCCAATTTGTTTGGGGTGGGAGTCTTAACATAAGCCTCACATTCCCAAACCCTTAAGTACGATAGGGATGGAACTCTTCCATGCCATATCTCAAAAGGTGTCCTTTCCACCATTTTGGTTGGGGCCATGTTTAGAATACGGGCCGCGGAGAGCAAAGCGAAACCCCAAAATGATAGAGGTAATGAGCTTCTAGCCATCATAGATCGGACCATATCTAATAAGGTTCGATTCCTCCTCTCAGACACACCATTATGTTGTGGTGTTCCAGGTGGAGTGAGCTGTGAGACAATCCCACAACTCCTAAGATGATCTTGAAAAGCTTCACTTAGGTATTCACCTCCTCTATCGGTACGGAGAACTTTAATTGACTTGTTGAGTTGATTTTCTACTTCATTCTTGAAGATTTTGAACATTTCAAAAGCTTCATCTTTGTGCCTTAATAAGTACACATACCCATAGCGACTATAATCGTCGGTAAAGGTAATGAAGTATCTTTCACCATTCCTAGTCATTGGCTTAAAAGGACCACATACATCCGAATGTATGATTCCTAATAAACCCTTTGCCCTTTCGGTAGACCCACTAAAAGGTGCCTTAGTCATCTTACCTTGTAAACAAGATTCACAAACATCAAATGAATCATATTCATTTGTTTTTAAAAGACCATTCTTTTGAAGTGTTTGTAAACGTTTCTTGTTTATATGGCCAAGACGACAATGCCAAAGATAGGTACCACTTAAGTCCAACTTGAGTTTCTTGGTGTTAGTTTGGTACAATGAACTATTTAAAGTATTTTCATGAACCAATTCATAAATACCATTAATGGGAATAGCTTTAAAATAGAACATTCCATTAAAAGAAACATGGATATTTTCCTCAACGAATGATAATACATATCCAAATTGTTTTAATAGGGCTACAGAGATAATATTCCTAGTCAAACTAGGAGCATACAAAACATTGTTCAAAATTACTTCCAAACCATTTGGAAGTTTCAAGATGTAGTCACCACGGGCTTCTACTTGAACTTTAGCCCCATTGCCCATGTAGAGGCTCACATCCCCTTTCTTGAAGTCACTACTTCTTTTGAACCCCTGCAACAAATTGAAAATGTGAGTTCCACATCCGGTATCTAATACCCATGTGTTAGAGGATATCATGTTTAAATCAATATGGATCATGTATATTGTACCTGAGGTCTGCCCGGCATCCCTCTTCGCTTTCAACTCTTGGAGATGGACGGGACAATTCCTTGCCCAATGTCCAATCTCCCCACACTTGAAGCATGGGTCATTAGTGGCAACCTTTTGCCTTTTCTCTTGTGGTTTGGGTGGCACCCTTGCCACCCCTTTCCCTTTTCCCCAAGCGGGTCCCTTACCCTTGGCAACCTTTGCCTTGGGTGCGGGACGAGGCCTTTTATTGTTCCCACCTTCATTGATGGTGAGAACGGGTAAAACCCTTTTACCCATGGCCGCCTCGGCCGTTTTGAGCATTGAGTGAAGCTCACCAATGCTTTTGTCCCAAGCATTCATGTTGTAGTTCAACACGAATGTCTCGAACCTCTTGGTAAGGCCATTGAGGATCAAATCCGTGGCCAATTCCTTCGAGACGGGACAATTAAGCCTCTCGAGGCGGTCAATGTGACTTTTCATCTTAAGTACATAAGATGAAACAGATTGGTTGTCGTCCATACGACATGCATGGAGCGCTCGAACCGTTTCGAAGCGCTCAACCCTTGCTTGCTGTTGGAACGTTTCCTTCAGCTGGGTTATCATGTCATAAGCCCCGTGGTGTTCATACTCCTTTTGGAGATCCGGAGTCATGCTCGCTAGCATAAGACAAGACACTTGGACGGAGTCCTCAGTGTATTTCAGCCAATCATTAAAGGCCTCCTCATCATCCTCGCTAGGTTGATCGAGGACAGGGTCGTCTAAAACATACGATCGTCTCTCTTGCTTGAGAACAATTCTCAAGTTTCGATACCAATCGATGAAGTTGTTATGGTTTAGACGTTCCTTTTAGAGGATCGCTCGTAGGGATTGGTTGGACGCGGATGAGTTATCGGAATTATCATTATTAGAGGCCATCTACAAAATTTAACAAAGTTTTATTTAGTATTTTCGATATTGTAATTTTAATAACAAATGTCTTACAAGACTTTTCATATTAAAATCTAGAACCCAATATTACATTTAAATTGTGGTTAGGTGACCTTTATCCCACGTTTTAAATTAATAAGGTGGTCAACGTTTGACGATTGCAACCATTTGCAACTTCTAGAGGTATGGGATCGACTCTTGAACATCATATGTAAAGTCGGCATGAAAATCCCATCAACACCATTTGGAAACCACATTGTAGGTGATCCATTTAACATGGTTTGCAAATCAAGACATCCTACTTACACCCACGTGTGAGTTTGCCAAAACAAATGGTTAGGTGACCTTTATCCCATAAGTAAGGCATTCTCACCTCAAATCACAAGTTCCCTCAAAATGGTTGGGTGACCTTTATCCCACTAAGAGTTCCCAAGTGACTCAAGTGTTGTGTAAAAGGACGGTGTTGATCTCGTTTAAAATATTAGAGATTTCTTAATTCTAGTTTAGTAAATCCTATGTACTTGTATTTGCATGCTTTCAAATACAAGATACCCTATGGTTCTTTGATTAAAACCAATTTTAATCTTTAAAGTCATTAAACCATTTTAATTACTTTTATTAACTTTTAAGAACCAACAATTTTCAGCTTGTTAAGTTTGTAATGAGTTTGTAATGAATATCCAAGTACTAACCAAACAATCAAACAACAAACAATCAAACAAGCAATATATATACAAACATGAGTGCATAACCATAGCTACTAAGTTGACAACACTTGTTTGCCATCACAAGTGTTGTCATAAGGTCTTTTCTAAGGTTGAAATCAACACTATATCCAGGTCATCTTAGACCTCACTTGAACTTGCATCCATATGCTTCAAGTTCCATGTCTTTGATGTCCATCTTTGGGTCTTGAACTTGTGCATCTTCCTTTTACAAAATTGTATCCTAATACATTTTTCTAATAAAAGAAATGCACCTAATCTATTACAAACCCAAATGAATGAATAATTACAACCCAAATGAATGAATAATTACAACCCAATTGAATGAAAGAATACAACCAACACAAGCATCCAAAACATCACAAGGTCAAAGGCTAGGTTATGCACACTATCATCAAATGAACATAACATCAAAACATATAATGAAACCCCTTTTAAAACCACCAAATTTCAGCCAACATAAACTGAAATTTTTGGTTTTAAACATTGTCTAAACAATCAACACATCAAAATATGTATCTTTCAAGATCTAATCACTAGCATGTGTGATACGATCTTGAAAGTTGGGGAATCATTCAACCAAACAATAACAGCCCAAAATCAGTCTATAACTAGTATATAATCATGCTTTAAAACCAATTTTAAAGACAAAACAAGCAAGTCATCCACATAACCGGCTCTTGATGCCATTGACGGGTTTGCTAGAACACAAAATCCATGTTTAACCTTTTAAACATTCTGAAAAACGCAGCGGAAATATGGCTTTTAAAACGATTTTTAAAGCTGAAAATCTTATCTTCTATATGTTCATATGTTATGAAAAACAAACCCAAATCATGAGGATCATTCTTATGTGAATAGACAAGCTATGTCAATACATAAACGTACATAAAATCACAGCTTGAACAAGCTGTGACAACTACCTTGTTCCAGCACCAAATGTCGACCAAAATGGGATGTTTGATGCTTGTTCTTTTGGCCAAGACTTCAAGGAGGAGTCCTCAAGTGCTTATACCCAAAGCCTTGTGAAGCATACACAACTCTTGCTAGGGAGAGATCACCAAATCAAGACCAAGAAACTGCTTCAAAAGCTGCTGCCCAGCCGAGACCAAGAGGGAGAGGTTTTTAGAGTTTTTGTCTTACAAAGTTGCATGTAATGTGTGTGGTCTATCAGATTTTTTTAAGTCCAAGACTCAATTAAATGTGTGTTGGTGGTCAAAACAAGTTTGGTCCAATAGAATGAGAGGGGAGGGGCGGCCAAAAAGGGGTTTAAAACCCTTTTCCCTCTCAAAACTATCACACATTAAAATGTCACTTATACTAGACATACAATTAATTGTATGTACAAGATATATAAATGTAATTACATACTTATACAATTAACCATTTAATTTATAAGCTGTAATTTCTCACTTAATATTTGGTGTCATCTAACTAATTTAAACAACACATCAAATAATATTGTTGAACAAAATATCCTAATAAGTTGTTCCCACTTACATGCAACTTATTTAGAAAACCCATTTTCTAAATTGGTGTAAATATTTAATTGCATGATCACATCATCAATTAAATATTTAATTGGTGTTTGCCAAGCTTGTTGTTGGGTATAACCCGACTTGGATCATAACGTACTAACCACATCAATATTCTAAGTGTCTTGGGCACACAGAATCCAACAGTTCTAGACGGCTAGGGTTGGTAAGAGTATCAAGTGTTTTGAATTCTTCTTCAAGTGCTTTTTGATTCACGAATTAAGTGGTATTTATAGGTTATGGGTTTCCAATCGTACGACTGAACCATTAGCATGGTTTAGTCGTGCGACTGAATCGAGCGATTGATCCATACGCATGATTTAAGGTTCTGTCGTACGACTGACTCAATCTTATGTCTCAATGGTGCGACTGATCCAGTCTTTTGGTTAGTGGTGCGACAGTTCCACTAGCATGATGTATTCATGCGTATGGTCCATAAGCATGGTCCATTCGCATGAAGACTCATACGACTAAGTTTGAACACATTTCTCAATCATTATTGACTAAGAACTATGCATAACAACCTCCAACCTATATAGTAAGTTCATTATACTTTAACATAGAATAATACTATGAAATATTAAACGTTATGAACATCAACCACATATTATATTTCATTTAACCCATTCATTACTTATGTGTAAAACATGAAAGACTTTTACATTAAGCACATATACTAGGGACATACGTACAGAATACAAACAGATTCTGCGTTTATACAGAATCAAATAGTGCGGAATCCTATTTCTTGGTGATCCAATCAGTGAGAACATGTAATCAATCGATGTAAGATTGAAACAAAATGTTATGAACGAGTAGAGATCGATTTAGATTGATCTATGAAGTTTGACAGGCGTCCATGACTGTTCTAGACAGCTAGGGTTCATAGGAGTATCAGGTGTTTTGAATTCTTCTACAACTATTTTTTTACATGAATTAATTGGTATTTGTAGGTTATGGGTTTCCAATCGTACGACTGAACCATTAGCATGGTTCAGTTGTGCGACTGAATCGTGCGATTGATCCATAAGCACGACTGAAGGTTCTGTCGTACGACTGAGTCAATCAGATGTCTTAATCGTGCGACTGATCAAGTCTCTTGGTTTAGTCATGCGACTGGTCCATTAGCATGATGTTTCATGCGTATGGCCGATAAGCATTGGCCATTCACATGAAGACTCATACGACTAAGTTTGAACACATTTCTCAATCATTATTGACTAAGAACTATGCACAACAATCTCAAACCTATATAGTAAGTTCATTATACTTTAACACACAATAAAACTATGAAATAATAAACATTATGAACATCAACCACATATTATATTTCATTTAACCCATTCTATACATATGTGTAAGATATGAAAGACTTTTACACTAAGCACATAAACTAGGGACATACGTACAAAATACTAACAAATTCTGCATTAGGGTTGGTAAGAGTATCAGGTGTTTTGAATTCTTCTTCAACTATTTTTTTTCACCAATTAAGTGGTATTTATAGGTTATGGGTTTCCAATCGTACGACTAAACCATTAGCATGGTTCAGTCGTGCGACTGAATCGAGCGATTGATCCATACGCACGATTGATGGTTCTGTCGTACGACTGAGTCAATCTTATGTCTCAATGGTACGACTGATCCAGTCTCCTGGTTCAGTCGTGCAACTGGTCCATTAGCGTGATGTATTCATGCTTATGGTCCATAAGCATGGTCCATTCGCATGAAGACTCATAAAACTAAGTTTGAACACATTTCTCAATCATTATTGACCAAGAACTATGTACAACAACCTCCAACCTATATAGTAAGTTTATTATACTTTAAAACAGAATAATGCCATGAAATATTAAACATTATGAACATCAACCACATATTATATTTAAATTTAACCCATTCATTACTTATGTGCAAGACATGAAAGACTTTTACATTAAGTACATAAACTAGGGACATACGTACGGAATACTAACAGATTCTACGTTTATACATAATCAAATAGTGTGGAATCCTATTTGTTTAGTGATCCAATTAGTGAGAAAAATTAACCAATCGATGTAAGATTGAAACAAAATGTTATGAACGAGTAGACATCGATCTTGATTGATCTATGAAGTTTGACAGGCTTCCATCGATGTTCTAGACGGCTAGGGTTCATAAGAGTATCAAGTGTTTTGAATTCTTCTACAACTGTTTTTTTCCATGAATTAAGTGGTATTTGTAGGTTATGGGTTTCCATTCGTATGACTGAACGATTAGCATGGTTTAGTTGTGCGACTAAATCGTCTGATTGATCCATACAGACGACTGAAGGTTCTGTCATACGACTGAGTCAATCTTATGTCTCAATCGTGCGACTGATCCAGTCTCCTAGTTCAATCATGCGACATGTCTATTAACATGATGTATTTATGCGTATGGTCCATAAGCATGATCCATTCTCATGAAGATTCATACGACTAATTTTGAACACATTTCTTAATCATTATTGACTAAGAACTATGCACAACAATTTCAAACCTATATAGTAAGTTCATTATACTTTAACACGCAATAATACTATGAAATATTAAACACTATGAACATCAACCACATATTATATTTCATTCAACCCATTCATTACATATATGTAAGACATGAAAGACTTTTTCATTAAGCACATAAACTAGGGACATACGTACAAAATACTAACAAATTCTGCATTAGGGTTGGTAAGAGTATCAGGTGTTTTGAATTCTTCTTCAACTATTTTTTTTCACCAATTAAGTGGTATTTATAGGTTATGGGTTTCCAATCGTACGACTAAACCATTAGCATGGTTCAGTCGTGCGACTGAATCGAGCGATTGATCCATACGCACGATTGATGGTTCTGTCGTACGACTGAGTCAATCTTATGTCTCAATGGTACGACTGATCCAGTCTCCTGGTTCAGTCGTGCAACTGGTCCATTAGCGTGATGTATTCATGCTTATGGTCCATAAGCATGGTCCATTCGCATGAAGACTCATAAAACTAAGTTTGAACACATTTCTCAATCATTATTGACCAAGAACTATGTACAACAACCTCCAACCTATATAGTAAGTTTATTATACTTTAAAACAGAATAATGCCATGAAATATTAAACATTATGAACATCAACCACATATTATATTTAAATTTAACCCATTCATTACTTATGTGCAAGACATGAAAGACTTTTACATTAAGTACATAAACTAGGGACATACGTACGGAATACTAACAGATTCTACGTTTATACATAATCAAATAGTGTGGAATCCTATTTGTTTAGTGATCCAATTAGTGAGAAAAATTAACCAATCGATGTAAGATTGAAACAAAATGTTATGAACGAGTAGACATCGATCTTGATTGATCTATGAAGTTTGACAGGCTTCCATCGATGTTCTAGACGGCTAGGGTTCATAAGAGTATCAAGTGTTTTGAATTCTTCTACAACTGTTTTTTTCCATGAATTAAGTGGTATTTGTAGGTTATGGGTTTCCATTCGTATGACTGAACGATTAGCATGGTTTAGTTGTGCGACTAAATCGTCTGATTGATCCATACAGACGACTGAAGGTTCTGTCATACGACTGAGTCAATCTTATGTCTCAATCGTGCGACTGATCCAGTCTCCTAGTTCAATCATGCGACATGTCTATTAACATGATGTATTTATGCGTATGGTCCATAAGCATGATCCATTCTCATGAAGATTCATACGACTAATTTTGAACACATTTCTTAATCATTATTGACTAAGAACTATGCACAACAATTTCAAACCTATATAGTAAGTTCATTATACTTTAACACGCAATAATACTATGAAATATTAAACACTATGAACATCAACCACATATTATATTTCATTCAACCCATTCATTACATATATGTAAGACATGAAAGACTTTTTCATTAAGCACATAAACTAGGGACATACGTACGGAATACTAATAGATTCTGTGTTTATACAGAATCAAATAGTGCAGAATCCTATTTATTTGGCGATCCAATCAGTGAGAACAACTACCCGATCGATGTAAGATTGAAACAAAACGTTATGAACAAGTAGAGATCGATCTGGATTGACATATGAAGTTTGACAGGCTTCCATGGACGTTCTAGACGGCTAGGGTTCGTAAGAGTATCTAGTGTTTTGAATTCTTCTTCAACTATTTTTTTTCACGAATTAAGTGGTATTTATAGGTTATGGGTTTCCAATCGTACGACTGAACCATTAGCATGGTTCAGTCGTGCGACTGAATCGAGCGATTGATCCATACGCACGATTGAAGGTTCTGTCGTACGACTGAGTCAATCTTATGTCTCAATGGTCCGACTGATCCAGTCTCTTGGTTCAGTCGTGCGACTGGTCCATTAGCATGATGTATTCATGCGTATGGTCCATAAGCATGGTGACTAAGTTTGAACACATTTCTCAGTCATTTTTGACTAAGAACTTTGAACAACAAGCTTAAACCGAAATAGTAAGTTCATTATACTTTAACAAACAATAATACTATGAAATATTAAATGTTATGAACATCAACCACATATTATATTATATTTAACCCATTCATTACATACGTGTAAGACATGAAAGACTTTTACATTAAGCACATAAACTCGGGACATACGTATGGAATACTAACAGATATTGCATTTATACAGAATCAAATAGTGCGGAATCCTATTTGTTTGGCAATCCAATCAGTGAGAACAATTACCCGATCGATTTAAGATTGAACGAATAGAGATCGATCAGGATTGATAAATGAAGTTTGACAGGCTTCCTTGGACATTCTAGATGGCTAGGGTTCGTAAGAGTATCAAGTGTTTCGAATTCTCCTTCAAGTTTTTTTCCAGGAATTAAGTGGTATTTACAGGTTATGGGTTTCCAATCGTACGATTGAACGATTAGCATGGTTCCGTCGTGCCACTAAACCATTACCATGGTTCAGTCGTGCGACTGAATTATGCGATTGATCCATACGCACGACTAAAGTTTCAGTCGTACGACTGAGTCAATCTTATGTCTCAATGGTGCGACTGATCCAGTCTACTGGTTCGGTCGTGCGACTGGTCCATTATCATGATGTATTCTTCCGTATGGTCCATAGGCAAGGTCGATTCGAATGATGACTCATACGACTAAGTTTAAACACATTTTTCAATCATTATTGACTAAGAACTATGCACAACAACCTCAAATCTATATAGTAAGTTCATTATACTTTACCACACAATAATACTATGAAATGTTAAACATTTTGAACATCAACCACATATTATATTTCATTTAACCCATTCATTACATATGTGTAAGACATGAAAGACTTTTACATTAAGCACAAACTAAGGACTAAGGATATCGCCTATATACGTGGTCTGATGTAGAAACATTCCCTTTAGTGTCTGATCCACCTGTAACCCGAGAAAGAACTTCATCTCTCCCATGGCACTTATCTCAAATTCTACTTTCATTACAGATTCAAATTTTTACATAACTCTTTGTTTTTGGAATCAAAGATTATGTCATCAACATAAATCTATACCAGCAGTAAGTCACCATCTTTTTCTTTGATGAACAGTGTACAGTCATT